>OY720430.1:196852532-197213656 GCA_963082735.1 Pocota personata | reverse complement strand
TGTTATACCAGTCCTCCCTGCTAGAGATTCATATAAAGTAATTTTTATCAAGATCAAGAGTATGAACAACACAGTCCACCTTTCCATTAAATTCGAATGCCATGTCATGATATCCCGTAAGTCTCTGCAGTTTAAATCGAATGAACTATTCTCATCTGGATATCCCATTTACCGCCGAAGGCCTTTTTTACATACGTTTAAATTGTTGAGGGCACTGAATATTTCGCCATCCACTAAAATTGCTCCTAGATATCTATCTCGGGTCGAAAAGCCCTCAGTTCCGAAGCCTCATATTCGATGTTTTGTATATTCGTGCAGAAAGTACGGACTCGTTTTTGGAGATATTAGCCCCTGAACAAGTTTGGATAGAGCCTTCTGCAAAGTGATTCCTTAAGACTGCTGTTGCAACATCATCGGCTTACTACTAATAACCAGGGAAGATGTGATAGCATGTGAGAGCTGCCTCTGTTGGCAGATCTAATGATCTTGACTGTGCAAGGTTGTACATTACTTCTTCTGCTTCTGATCATAAAATTAATCCTACTACACAGAGTAGGACCCACATTTGATGATATTGTTAAAAGCTAATTTTTTGTCAAGAAAAGCTATAATCGAGAACTTCTTGCACTCCAAGGATTACTCTATAGAGTTTGTTATTGAATGAAATCTTGCGAATCTGAAAGCGAATTAGTTGGGAATACGAGTAGTGTTGCGAAGGTGAATTATGGGAAGCCTTTTCTTGTGTCTTTAAATTAAAGTAGGATAAGATGATGGGCCCAATTTCTTTGGGTTGGTACGTGACGGGACGGAAACGACCTTTATCTTTCGTCAAGATTCGAAGCATCAGTGTTTTTTCAGATCATTGTACGAGTATATAGATGGTCATTATGCCCAAAATACAATACTGCGTTAGCCTACAAAAGTTAAAACAAGGAAGGGACCCTAATGAGCTTTATAACAGACTCTAGACCGCTTGGTGTGAGTACAAGATAAGCTGTGACTCTTGGTTACAATGGTACTAGTATCATGTTACTCCATGGTACTTTTGCTGCTTTACGTTCGCCCAGACTTCACCAAGTGCTGAAACAGCCTCCAACCCTGTGATCAGTACATTGCTCCTCCGTGTGTAAACTATCGTGTCGGTTCCAATTTAAATATTGAAATGGGAACATTTTTCCATTGACATCACATCACGGTGGCCGATCATTGTCACAATCAGGTGCTATTTACACTATGGACCGACACACAAATTGTCTACAAAATATGAGTAAGAATTATTTAGTAGAAATGGAAAACGTCAATAGAGGTTGTTCAGTTCGAAAGGCCTATGCCAACATTCGTGTTAAGAAATAAGCAACACGTACTAACCTACGTCGACCACCAGACGGTTGGTGTGTGGTCTATGTTCCTTCACATTTCATTTCTCACTTGTATTTTTATTTACCTATTATGTGGATAATAAATTCATCAAATGTAGGTAATACCAACTCGTGTCCATCACGCTATCCATATGATAAAGTAAACAATGTTAGACCACCATTGTAATCGGGACAGGAAGCCAATGGCAGACAAAAAGTTACATATACATAACTACCACTTTCACCACTATTTCAAAGTACTCTCTAAACAGATTCCCACAAATGGTGTGCCTAAGAAAAAGTGGCGTCTAGGCCACAGCATCTGAGTGAGAGGTAAGGTATCTTAAACCTGAAACACCCATGTTGCGGTTTTTGATGTGGCGTATCCTTAGATACTCGTAGACCATGAAAGCAGAACAACTTTTCTGGCATGAGGGCGGCCGATGGAGAAAACGTATTTATTTACGAATAGGGTATATTAATTTTGTCACTAAATTTTTGTCTGATTCGGGGATAATTCATATAAAGCTGAAAATGGTCTCAATCCGTTCAATACAAGTCTGTGAACAAATTTTGTTCCAATTGATTTACATTTACGATACTATCAGCGAAGAGTTCTTGTTTTACCATCTTTGTGGGCGGGTTACGCCTCTCATGAGCAATTACCTTTTCTTTAAAAAAAATGCCTTTCCAATCAGAACCGTCCATAACCGCTGCATTGGTAAAATGTTTCGGTTTTGTTACCATTTGAAATATATTCATGACAGTTTGTGAGTGGGTTACGCCTCTAATCGGCATTTTCACAAATCTTTTCTGATTACCTTTGCAATCAGCGACTAAAAATACGCTGACTGAAGTAATTTCTTTATTTTGATTCAGAACTGTTGTGGCAAAGTAGTTTATTATGTGAACGTATTTGAGACATATTCATGGGAATTTGTGGGTGGGTTACGCCCCATAGGATTTAAAATTTTAAACACACAAGCTGAGCATGGTGAGCAGTTTTATCCATTCGATAAATAGTTTTATGACATTAATGATGAAAAATGATTTTGGGCAAATGACCACCACGGAGTGCCTCAGGAACTGCATCCTTGATCTCCCATTTGGAAATCGTTGTTGGCTTGTCCAAGCACCGAATCACTAAACTCACGACGCAAACGCCGTTCTTGCACCAATTGAATCCTGTAAGCGTGTAAACCAAGATCCTTGCGCAAAATCTTCCATAAAATCGATGGATATAGGCCAAGTTCTTGCGCACGATGACGAATCGATGAATTAGGATCTTTCTCAACACTCGCCTCAACGGCATCGAAATTTTCATCTATGCACACTCTGTACATTCTTGTCGGTGGCTTGAAGTCTAAAAAAGTAAATACAGTGCGAAATTTTTCAATTGTTTTGCGAATAGCCGACTTAGTTGGTCGATTGTGTTGACCGTAAAATTAGCGTAGCGTTCTATAAATTTTATTTACTGAACTCTGATTTTTGAAATAAATTTCCACAATTTATAAACGCTATTCGGACGTACGTCTTTGTGTGATGATTTACCAAATAATACTGAATAAAAAGATGGTGTCAGCTGTCAGATTAACTGTCAGCTGTGTCAGTGTTGCCATATTGAAGAAAAGGCTCCTAAAAAAAACACCCTTTACTTATTATCGTAACAGCAATTAAAAATACACTGAGCACTGAAAATTGATTTCAAAATCGTGAATTCAGATGTAATTTATGATAGCAATAAATAAATATAGCTGACTAAAAAATAAAGCGGGTCGTTTAATACAAACATTGAGGTTGGAATATTTCGTACAATTAATACGCATTTATTAGTAATGATACCGTACCTATCCACAGATGATCAAATTGGTATTGGGACACCCATGTTTTACCCGGAGAACCTTTGTCATATCTTCTAATATGCCTGGTAGATACTATGAGAAAGATCCTAGAACGTATCATATACGGCAAACTGATCACGGTTTCAGATGATAGAGGCGCGCTGTTAGCTGACCAGTAAAAGCGGTAGTAGATAGAATAGCTGAAGCAATACTGGAGAAAAGGCGTCACAGATGCAGACAGCGCTTTGGATCCTGCTATTCAGCATGGTAAGCTCAATCCTTCTATATACTGGCCGGTCTGGGCGGGTGTAGTCACAGCGAAGGAAACAAGAAGTAAACTCTAGTCTGAATACAGGCTCTGCGAAATCAGAACTATTCCGTACAATTTCGGACGAAGCAGCCTGTGTTATAGAGGGTATGATCCCCATCGACATTCTCGCCAAAAAGATGCAAAGGGTTTATCTTAAGCGAACTGCGAACCGTTAATAAGCTAGCGTTACCAGGAGGGTAAAACGAGAAGAAAGGGCAACATCTGTAGCACTGTGGCAACTCAGGTGGGAAACAAGGTAAAAGGCAGATTTATCCACAAGCAGTTCCCCGTCATAAATGTCTGAACAAAAAGAGCACACGGGAACTGCAACTACCACCTTAAGCAGTTCCTATCCAGGCACGGAGGCTATCGAAAATATCTCCACAAATTTGTCACAATAGCTCGTCCCAGAATGCTAAGATAAAGAGGAAGAAGCGAAGCACGGAGTGTTCCACTCCAAATGTTTTGCAGAGGGAAGAATAAACCTGCCAAGCCCACAGCTTCTAATAAGTCATATGACGAGGTCAGGGGACGACTGGCTGGAGGCCTGAACCTTCATAGTGAGCGTACAGAACGAGCTGAGAAAAGTCAAAAGACATAGAGGAGTGGAAACGGCAAATGCAGATGATATAGCGTAAGTTGCTAACCAGCCCCACGGGGAGAGTGGTAAAAGTGTGCAGAGTGTGGATTACTTCTGCCATCACTTATTCAGGTTTGCGAATCGTGCATGCTGTGTTATTATTACATGTCTGCTACGGTCCAGTATTGAGCCGGTCTACTCGAGGTAAGCGGCTGAACTCTACCGTGTTTGCCCCGTTGGTACCACACAACATTATTTGTCAAAATTATTGGCACAATTATACCGCGTTCTTGAAGAGTATAGCAATCCATGGCTTGTCTACGTGTATTCTGCTTTTGTTTACTTCACAAATGTCAAAGTTGCGATGACATAAGATGCCAAATGAGAGCAACTTCCGATTCGGTTTTGCTCCATCTTGTACAAAGTACGACCAATTTTTGAGATGACGCAACCAAATTTTGCAATTATGCTATGTTTAGTCGGAATAGAGTATCATACGATCTATTGTAGGCGAATTGTAGCTTTGCTGTATCTTTTGGTGGTATTTTTCTTCCAGGAAGCAATTGGGCCAGTCATGGTCCAGAGGACACTGTTGTTGTATGTATGCCATAGAATGCATAGCTAGGGACACGAGAGGTTGCGCTATGCAACCTTGTTAATTTTGTGTTCGTTGTTATTCGCTTTGAAATCCTCTTTATAAAGGACAAGAGAAGGATGCACCGGAAAAAAAAATAGGAAGACATACGGTTTCCTTCATTTACCCATTATCCTGTTTCTCAATATTTTGTTTTTTTTTTTTCTTCGACCATTTTAAGAGGACGAACAACACAATACTATCACTAACGAGATGTACTCCCTGCACTCGACCTAATAACATGACTAAGGATGCAAACAGTGAGTATAGGCACTCTGGTACATCGCGCTGTCCCGAAATTTATTCTTGAAAGTGTGTGTGTTTGTGTGTGCTAGTGAAAAGACTGTACGACAATGGCGATGGCAATGATGATGCCCAAGAAAATGTTTTAAGTTGGAGGGTTTCATCTTTGGGAGCATAAACAAGGAGGATTGAAGCCAAAAGGAGGTTTCCTTTTTTTTCTGAAATTTAAAGTGAACCAGTATTTTGGTGTTGATTTAAGTGATTTAAGGATGTTCGGTGGTATTTTCATGGATGTCTTTTGGAAACTTTTTGTGAACTTATTTCGAAGCTTATTGTGTGTAGTTAGTAACCTTATAAGCATTATCCTTTGAAATTTAAGACAGGGGCGAACGTTGGAATCTTTTGTTGGGTTCGTATGGCTCATTAAGAGAGATTGCTGTTTTTCTTTTCTATTTAACTTTCCTAGCGAGTTGGGAAGTTTTTCATTTGAAAAACGGAAAAGTCTGGTAAATAAAGATTAGAAATAAGTGGTAGCGTGAGTCTGGTGATTTTTAATTGCATGGTTGAATCTTCTTGTAGCTTCTGTACACTCTCCGATAGCGTTGTGTATTTAAATTGATGAAGGGTTTACGCAAAAAATTTAGGGAAGTGTAGGAAGCATTTTATGCATAATAACTGGAAATTAACTATGGATTCTCCATCTATATATCATTTAAGGACTTGGGTTTCAACCGAATCTCACTTCAAGATGACTCTAGATAGTTTGAAATAAGTTATTTCTAATTTAGGTTGTAAGTATGGTGGAGCATATCAAGGAAAGTGCTCTTTACACTCATAACTCACAATAAGGATTAAAAAATCCTTTAGAGACAAAGAGTATGCGGTGGTGACATCGAAGGGTTTTTGAATACACTGATATACAAATGCATCCAATACACAGGGGTAGATAATACTTTTTTTTTATAATTCGCGCACGCCAAAGGAATATGAATACTGTTACAGGGTAAACAGTTTTAGGAAGTCTGTGCAAGTTGGCTTTAAATGTTTGAAGGTTGTGGTGATGGGGAAATACAGAGCTTGGTTGATCATTCCACATTCGTGTCGTTCGGTTTATAAACGAATCCCTATATTTGACAATATGACCGAAGTTAGGCTTTAGGGTGAACTCATGTGCATTCAAAGCATGTCGCGTATTGCGGGAGAAATTTTGAAGGGGTGGAATGCAACTGGCTATTTCCAGCTTAAGGCGGATAAATGCCTTATAATTTGAGGCCGGATCAGACGGGATAAAATATTTCTTGCACCGTTTAAGGAATCTTAGACATTTTGCAGCATTTTTGGCGACCACGAATATGTGATCTTTCCATCAAAGATGGTATTAATACACATACCGAGAATGTCAAGTATTTCGGTTTCAATGATGCAAGCACCATCCATGGATAATGGTTGAGGGTTTTGGTTTCGCTTGAGAGACAGAAGACAGTATTGTGGAAGCATTAAATTCCACTTAATTGGTTGAATCCCATTTGCTTATGCTGTTCAGGTCGGAATTTAATGTGTTTAACATACGTTCCCGTTTCCCTTCTACGGCCGAAAAGCAAGGACGTGAATTAGGGAACGAATATGAAAAACTGAGGATACTGTAAACAACTAAAAAATGGATTGGATTAGAAGTTGCAGACAAGAGATCATTTATAAAAATAAGAAAGAGAGTCGGAGATAAAACAGAGCCTTGGGGAACACCAGCATTTATATGGTAAATTGTAGACTTGAAGCTATCCAAAACAACTTGTATTGAACGCCACGAAAGGTAATTTCTAATCCATTGAAGAAGAGACTCATCGATGCCATATGCACGCATTTGTCAAATGCCTTTGAAATATCAAGTGCAACCATCTTAGTTTCGCCAAAGTGATGGAGAGATTGGTTCCACTTCTCGGTGAGATATGCCATCAAATCACCAGTGGACCTGTTGCTACGAAAATCATACTGCCGGTCATTAAGGAGTTTTCGTGAATCGAGATATTTCATAAGTTGACGATTTATCAGCGTTTCCATGACCTTTGAAAGAAGGGACGTACTCGTAAGTGCAATGGTCCATAGACAAGGGGAACATAACGGGCCCAATGGAGGCCCTCTTAAACCAACCAACCAACCAAGTGCAATGGCTGGAAAATTGGACAGGTAGTAAGTTTCGCATTTTTTAGGACGGGCTGGACAAATGCTATTTTCCATTTACGGGGAAAGAACTCTGAAGAGTAGGATAGAAGCTTATGCAAAGGTTTTGCCAGCGTGGAAGAACACCTCTTCAGAACTATGGGGGAGATACCATCTGGACCAGCGGATTTGTATATGTTAAGACCTTTGAGTACTTCTCTAACTGTACGAGTGCGAAAGTGGACTTGTCGCATGGAAAATTCGTCGATCTCGAGGATAGGCCGAGACAAAGCATTATCTGGCAACGTGGAGTTCACTGTAAAGTGAGCAGCAAGCAGACTGGCTTTGTCTAAGGAGCTGACAGCTGGAATGTCATTGTATCAGAATTTTTAATATTTTTGACGAATTACCAACAATTTTTACTACCTTTGGGACATTGTCCTTTTTATTCATTTTCGTTACTTGAGTGATCGCTGTGACCTCGTGCTGAAGATACTGCAATCATTATCAATTTTTGTAGAAACAGGAACTATAACGGGATCTCTGGAAGATCTAAAAATAATCAACTCCGTTGATACTGCCTTGTAGCAGTATCAACTCAGCCAACGGACTCGGTTTTGTGAGAAATATAACCACTAGGGGAGCACCACTGCTTTGGCCTCTCATTGTTGTTAGAATTCTAAAAAACTTCGCAGAAAAATGAATAAAAATCGAAGTCTGTGAGGGTGATTTAATCATTATGATTTTAGGTAGATTCAGTGAACTAATAGCATTTGCTTGATGTCGGCAAAACAAAATAAAATCCCCATAACAGGTATAGAAACTTTCGGCACAAAAAAGGAAGAAACATTTATTTTCCCTTTTACGAAACAAAAAAGAGCGGGCTGAATACATTATCATTATTTTTCTTCTACGTAAATTGGAATGGGGGGGTTTTCACTACACAATAAAATACGTACCACTATTGAAAGGAGACACATTTAGCTGAACCCTCGAAATAATTTACCAATTGTATGTAAATCCTATGAACTCATCTGTATCGACAGAATCCTTTCAAAAACTCCCTGCATACTGACTGTGATATCGGTGAGAAGAACATGCACAGAAGTACTATCAGCTATAGATTCAATCAGAATATTACCAACCACAATAATGACTCATCGTTTAAGGTCTTATGAAAGTTTTAACTGAATTGAAAATGCATTCAGTTTTTTCGAATAAATAATTTTTAAAAGTGTCAGTAACCGGTAGTGTTACATTTTTATTGATTTCTGAAATTTACATCTGCAGGATGGTTTTTACTCGTATCTTCTGTAAGAGTACTTTTGTTGCCATGTAAACCTTTTTGATGAAAAATGTATAACATGAGGTCGGTCACGGTGTCGGGGAATACGTATCTTCCTACTGAGTTGTGTACCGCAAAAAAAGAAAATACGCGGCGTAGATGATGGTTTTGTTAAATTAAGCAAAACATACATATTTCAGTGCGGTATTAAAATGGTGATTTATCTTTCAAATTATTATTTCTACGCCATACATACATATGTAGTATCTACGTATGGATATTTCTTTCCATTTAACAAGAAATTACGAGATAAAGATAGACACCAACCATCCTTAATTCGTTGATATCCACAAGAAGCAGTTACTTATACACACTTCTGAGGAAACTTAAGTACACTCTGTGTCAAAAAAAAACCTCTTCTCTACAACGTATTATATTTCACTGAAATTTAAGTATATCAATAATTTTTTCATGATACATTGTCCTTCCCAACACTAACTACCTATTTGTGGCCACATAAATGCGACAAAATTACAAGAACAGGTAGACGCTAGATCATCCAGTCTTTATTTTGCCTTAGCATTTACAGCACCCACCTTTAGCCTTTATGACCACTTGGACCCTTCTTGGCATAGAGTAAAAAAGTTTCTGGATTTCCTCTGTTATTATATCTTCAGTCCAAACTTCCTCTATAACTGTTTTGAGTTCTTCAATTGTTTTAGGTTTCTCGTTGCGTACTTTCTGACCCATAATTGACCACAAGTTCTCTATTATATTAAGGTCAGGCTATTTCCTGGGCAATTTAGGGATTCAAGGCCAATATCTCCCTTACATTGGGTTATCTGTTGAAAAAAAAAACAATATTTAAAAGTGGTTTTGAGTTTAAATTTTAGGTCAAATTTTGTTTTTACTAACTCCTCTATTGTAGAAACAACACTATCAGCAATGATTTCTTTGTATTCCGCTGCATTTAAGGAACTATCCAAAAGCAAAATAGAGCCAAGATCCCAATTTGTCATGCATCCCCAAACCATAACATATGGTGAATGCTTAGCTGTGAGAAGCAAACATTCATCTAAATATCACTCCTTAACTCTGCTTCGCACTGTCCAATAACCAGGTCCAATCAAATTAAATTTAAATTCGTCAAAAAATATGACCCTTTTCCAATCGTTGGCGGTCCATTCCCGGTGTTGTTTGGCCCACATCAATCTTTTAGTCTTCATTACTGGAAAGGCAAACGGTTTTTTGCAGGTCAACGGGCTTGATGACACACTTTATTTAGCCGGCGTTGAATACTCCGCATGCTGATGTTAATAGAACATTTCTCATTCAAGTCTTTTCTCAATTCCTTGGCAGTTTCGAATCGGTTTTCAGAGACATGAGCTCCAAAATCCGATCTTGCCGTGTTGTCGTTTTTGGGCCTCTTGCGCCCAGGTTACCTCTGCGTACTGCCGGTCGAGCTTAATTTCTTCAAAAGTCATCTCACAGTGCTCTCGTGACATCCCACAAAATCTGCGATTTGCTTAGTTGAAAAATGTTTGCCACGAAAAGTGTGATTATGACCTTTATGCTTATGCTACTAACTCATCGAATGTCAAACATACAAACATCAATATTCGATCGTTCGATGCTAAATTGAATGCAATTTCGTTAGTTTTAAAAAAATTCCGACTTTCACCTGACGTTCCTAGGAAAAAACTCAATTTCTCGAAAACTACTCGTCAAATGTCAAATTCGAATAAAAATTTCGAAACAGCATGCAGACATTTTTGGAGCGAATAAGTTCAAGCTGTATGCCAAAATTAGACACGTAGTCATATGCATATACTTACACCCAGGATAATGACACCACTCAGGATTTTATAGGCGATGTCGAGGAGGCCTATACATATGTAAATGTGCATGTTAGGCAGTCTAGATTTGTATGGATCATGCAAGTAGTTCTGAGGCTCTAAGCAGCTAGTAGTTATTGTCTCATGCATTTCATTACTAATTCATTTCCTGCAGAATTTTTGTAGCGTTGTTTTCATTTTGTCCACTGAAACGTAGCATATCAGTATCAGTTACGGCACTTCCAATGGCTTGCTGGCAGTATTACCATTGGTCTTCTGCGTTTGGTGTTGCTGCTGCTGGTAATAGTCGCATTCAGTTTTGTTGATCAGGAGATTGTAATGATGTTTTATGAATATCAGGAATCACGTACTATACACTACCATATTTCATCCAGTTGTAAATCCGACTATACTGTGTCCATATCCAGAGGTGGCCTTGTGCAGTCTGTGTTTTCTGATGGTCATTTCAAAAAAGTTGTCCTTCCTAATTTTTGCCCTGAAATCACACACTCTTATGTGACTTCGTCTTTCGCCTCTGTCGAGAGTGAGCGGAAATGAGGCACATTTTTTTTTCTAATTCGTCCTTAATGCTAATTTTTACCAACTTTTCTCTCTCGAGAATAAATACAACTAAAGGTGGTACGTTGCTTAAATCTATTCAACAAACAGAAAGTGATTTCCTCTCAACTATAAAACCCCACCTACTCATTACGATAAGACCCCAGATTTAACAGACTTTTTCATAACGAAACAACTTTGGAAAAAGGTTTTGTATAAGAAGGATCAGGCCTCCCGGTTAACTTGAATCTTAGCAACCACACAATTTATGAAAATCAGAATGCCTTTCTGGTAAAGACACTAACAGATTGGAACAATTTTAAGGAACTTTCATAGCAAGAAATAGGTTTTCATACTCAGCCGTAAACTAGAAAGCAACTTTAGAAAGAGGGACTGACACAATCAAGGTATCCAGTACATAAAAGCCACTCAATAAGGTGTCAGAAGTCCTACAAATAATATTAATATAAATTAAAAAACAGACATTGTAGTTACAAATTGATAATCCTACGAGCTGTTCACTATTCGCAGTGGGAAAGCCACGAAGTATCTTAACAGACTGATAAAACATATTCCACCAATCAGAGGAAGCAATCGTACAGGGTGTCCGGTAACAGATTTATATTTTTAAAAGTGAACAAAACAAAAATGATGAGACACATTTTTTCATTACTAAGTTCAAGATAAACAGAAAGAATGCTGACACTTTTTTTTGAAATGATTTCGTCCAAATGCTGTCCATTTAGTCGCCCACACTGTTGGAAGAGGACCACCGTGTTTCGTATCATGTGCTGCAGCATGCTTGGCTGGATATCTTTGAAATACATTTGAACTAGCTTTTTCGGCATTCCATGCAAAAAACATTGTGCGATATTTTCTGGTCTGGTTTATTTTTGATTTTTGATACTTTCTTTATTTTCATTTGGGGTATGTGTACAAGATCGGTTGAGTTGAAGAACATAGCTCTGACGCCAGGCGTTCATTGAGGGTAGTAGGCTATGGCTTGTTTCCGTTCATTATCCACACCCGAATACATATTCTCATGCATGGCAGCATTTCCTCTCCAAGTTGATATATTTTCTGGATGGCAGTTATATATTATTTGCATATAATTAACAAAGACGTCCAATGTTCAATTCTTAAAAACTGGGACAAACAAAAAAAAAAACCTAAATATGGAGTCTGACCAAGCTAATCTGGGACGGATTGTCAGCGTGATTAGTTTATAAACTAAAAATGCTTCATTACGGAGAGATATACTTGAATTATAACGTTTTCGTATAAACCATAAAAATATCAACTCGCAATTAAAAAAAACAAAGCAGGTGTTCCACAAGGAAATATCCCGAATCCGCTTTAATACAAAGTGCGGAGGCTATTTAAGGACATGCCTTTGTTTAGTCGTAGGGTTGATTCACGTTAATAGTAGATATTTCAGTTTTTCCCAGGTAAAATGTCAGATAAATATCTAACACAAGAAATGAAAAGACACGCCGTGATTATTGCCATAAGTACAGACTACAGTGATCTGGAAGTATCACGATTTCATAAAGTTCGCGTTGAATTGGAGGCTCCTGGCGGCTATGTTTCCCCAATTTCGAAACCAAAAAAGGATTTAAGATGTTCGGACAGCATGAAAAGCCTGAAACTTCCTCAATAAGAGCAACAATGTACAGCGACCCCGGAATATCGATGTGGGCAATTGCAAGAGGCTTTCAAGTGTCTGAGAGACTAATTCGCAGTGTGGTTCATGAATATCTTCCATAGAAGTCTTATGCTATAAAAAATGTCCAGTTTATGTTGGAGGAAACGAAAAACTAGCATGCGCTCCAAGGAAGGCAGCTCCTCAACAAGGTGAAGCATCACGAAGATCCAGGCCTTCTTTGGACCAGAATGTCAATAGAAGGAACGACAGATAATTGTGCACAGAACATTTCCCCGTGTGATGCACACCAAGTTTCCTGTCTGCGTCATATTGCTTAGAGTAGTGAGCAGCAAAAGTCATTTTATGCCTCCCTAGTGAATGCTGCCAGATACATCCAGGTAAAGGGTGACCAGATAGCAATGATAATTTTTCCAATTGCTATGTTTCAGCAGCAGTCAAAGTTACCAATGACATCTATCTATTAAAATATTCAGTAAGGCTTGCCATTTTATCATGCATTGTTTGACGTTTCTCAAGAGTGTGAAAATTATTAAAAAATATCGAAATTCCATCTCAGTTGTAAATACGCAACTTGAATTTCGTCGTGAGGTCGGTCGTCATCATGGCTTCAGTGCGCAGGCAATTCGTCGCACCGTGGAAAAGTTTGAGCATGAGTACCGCCTTTTGGATCTTAAGCCACCAAGTAGACATAGATCGGTCCGAAATGAAGAAAATATAACCGCAAGAAATGTCGATTCGGCTCCGATCAGCTGAATTGGGCATCGCCAGAGAGTCCACCAGGCTTATTTTGCGATTGGATTTGGGCCTAAATCCGTATAAGATCATGCTGATGCAAGAGTTGAACCCGGACAACCATAGACAATGCCGTGAGTTTGCTAATTGGGTGCTGGAAATGTTGGCCGGAGATCAGGATTTTGGCCAAAAAATCAACTTACCGGACGAATCCCATTTTTGGCTCAGCTGCTATGTCAACAAGCAAAATTGCCATTGTTGGGGCGACCACAATCCACAAGTGTTCGATCAAGCATCAATGCATCCACAAAGATTGACTTTTTGACTTTGACTTTCGAAATGAGGAAGGAGACACCTTTACCGTCAATGGCCCTTGGTATAAAGCTTTCTGTGGCCAGAGCTAGACAACATCGATATATCCAAGCTGAAGTTCCAACAAGATGGCGCTACATGTCATACAAGCGACGCAACGCTTGAAGTGGTCGAGGAGAAATTTGGCAACTGGGTCATCTCACGGCGAGCATTCATCAATTGGCCGCTGCGATCTTGCTTGACACCCCCGGTTATTTTCTCGGGGGCTACGTCAAGTCCTTAGTCTACGTTAACAAGCGAACTACTTTGGATGAGCTCGAGGCCAACATTCGAGACGCTATTGCCGGAATGACGCCGCACATATTGGACCGAGTCATAAAAAATTTGACCGACCGCTTGAAGCCCTGCCAGCGAAGTCGAGGCGGCCATTTAAATGACATGCAATTCCGTACATAATGGCATGAATGAAGCTTCAAAATAGAGCCAGAATTAATTTAATATCTCACACCGTTGTTGTTTTATTTAATTTTTTTTTTCTTATCGTTCTTATCTGATTGCCCTATACTAGAGACATTTTTTTAGGCTTTTATAGTGTGAGTGAAGGTAGACCATACGTATTGCAGCAGGACTCTACACCAGCGTACAAAGCCGCGGCAACTCAGGAATGGATAACAATCAATTTCCATGATCACATAACTTCAATCCAATCGAATAGCAAACCAACAAATATCCCCACAATATCATCCAAACTCTAAGAGTTGGCATGCTCACGTGTCTGGCCACGATTTGAAGCTATTATAGACGCTGAAGATGATTTTATTGAATAAACACAGACATATATGTATTTATATGCTCAATTATATTGTATCAAATCAAATTATATTATATAACGTTGGATCAATTACCGAACAAGAAAAATACTATAACCAATCGTGGGGTCGCGAGAAGAAAACACCGCCCGTTAATTTATCTCTAACTTCGATTTTGTTTAATCAGAATAGGTTACTAGCCTTTTTTTTTTGCTAAAACTAGACTGATTGTATCGACGTTCTCAATGTTTCCACTATACCTTTCATTTCCTCATCTATCGTGCACTCTTTAAGTCAGTTCGGTAACTTTACCCATGCAATATATTCTTGTGACCGTTTGTTTATTCAAATGGTCACAAGAATACGTAACACTGGATATCGATACCTAGTGACCTTTTTCATTTGATTGTTACTTAATTGTTCACCGCAGTGGGGTAGTGTTTGTGTTTGATTTCTGAATTGAGATGCATGTGACGCAGTGGGTAAGTGAAGTAGGTTAAGGGTGTATTGTGTGGTCTGTGTGGGGCACAACACCAATTTATCTTAAATAAAAAGATATAGCAAATATTTCTGGCAAATATCGAGTGTTTAGTTCGATTTCACACAAAAAAAAAAAAAAAAAAAACAATTAAAACAATGCAGGTATAAATTAAATGGTTACATAATATTAAAACATAGACGGGTAGACACACTTATATGATTAAATTTTGTTGATTAAGTAGCTTATAGAGTAATTATTACGAACAGCAAATAAAAATATATATATTTATTATTATTTGAGAAATCTTCATTGAAGATCTTCATTCAATATACAAAATTGTAGATTGAGTAAAATAAATTTGAAATTAATTACTGAAAAACAAAAGATGCACTTTGAAAGACAGCACATCTGGTAATGCAATGCTATTAGTTAATAATGCTCTCGATTTTGGTTATTCGCCAGAGTTGCGGTGGTCAGTGACAGGCGAATGTCATAACGTCCGGGAGCTCCAGTGAATTAGCACTAAATCACCACTGAGAACAAACGAATTGCTGATAAGAGCATGGAATTGACCCATTTAAAACAGGTGAGCGTAAATATAAATTTGAAGGGCAGCCCGAGAAGATGTCGCGTTTATATGTACAGGATAAACACACCAGAAAACGTAGTAGGTACTCATTCTCATACTCGATTAAACACTTTCGGTCGTGCTAATTTAAAATGACGACGACGCTTGTTGAAAGACCCAGTGGGGATTCGGGACTTAAGTTTATGTTAATGCACATTGGGATGGTATGTCTAATAGAAGTGGCAGCTATCACTAGGTTTGGGGTATTATGAAAAGGTATGTTTTTGAATGTAACTGCATCAATCTGAAGAAAACTAGCAAACCAAAAATAATGGGGAGCAAATGTGCAAATCACATTTACATCAGCGCCTGCAACAGCATTGTTGGACAAGTCTCTTAATTGGCTCAATAAAAAGATACAACCACGATAAGAAACGAAATAGTAATCCTCGAACTTACAATCTAGTGGATTAGAAATATGTATTAATAAAATGCTTGCTATGTCACGGGCTGCAAAGTCATCGTATCAAATCAATTGTTTTTCTTTTTTGGCTTCTTAGGGTTCCGTGAAGGACTCTTCGCCTTGCACAACGGACAAATTGGTGCGTTGCGATGAATCTGCTGATGGCAAGAAAGACAAGACTTCATGGGTGGCAGCTGCTGCCTAAGATTTACGTTGAAATCGGAGCGGAAAGTGGGATGACCCATACCTATGGATGGGCTCTGTTGAAGGCGATTCGTGGGTGGGCGCCGAGTTACTGATCTTCCTACCGAAGGTTACTGATCTTCCTACCGAAGGTGGAGGTGCTGGTGGCATAAATGCATGTGGTGGTCCCGATGGCGGCAATGACGTCACCTGGACGTCATCTGGAATCAATGGATGCCTGGGGTGAGGACGTGCTAGTGGTGATACAGACGATGTTGTCGATGTTGCAGCACTTTGAGCTTTGAGAAAATTAGCTCGGAAGCGATCCTTCGAAATGGGACTACACTTGTCCTCATGCAAGTCTCTTAGGAGGCTTAGACCGAGATAGTTTCTTCGCATGTGATCAATTTGGTATTTCAAAGCAAGATATTCCTCGTAGACACGATTTGCCATATCGACCGAATGTGTTTGATTTTCCTTTGTCTATTTGATAACGTTCTCCATGTCGTTTATGTCGGCGTGAATCTGTCGCAATTCTTCCACATGGCTCATTTTCTCCTCGAGTAGATGTTCCATCTATTTGCGGTATTTTTCGAGACATTTCTCCTCATCGTCACTGATTTTAACTTCTTTTATAATTTTTACTTTAAGTTTCTCCAGTTGGACAGTTTTATCGCGAATATCCTTGATGGCCTCCAGCTTTGCGTAGTAGTGTCGCTCATTTGAGGATGAAATTTCGGTAGTAGCCATTTTTGTTTTTTTTTTGACAATATAGATGTGTTTTTTCTTCTCGGCGAGGAAATAGATTTGTTTTATGAATTTGGTGAGTACCTGCTTAAAAAAATTTATTAACACATTTTATTCCTTTACGTTAATGTATAGATTTTATTGATGATTTAAGTAATTCGTATTAATTTATTTAGATATTATCCGTGATTTCTTAATGCAGACTGAGCTTAAGTTTCAAAGAAAATAAAAAACCTTTTGACTACATTTGGAAATCGGTCTTTTGCCCACGTTTACCACTGAGAACAAACCTGTGGCAGCAGTCTCCATAGTAAGGTATACTATAACTTTACCCAATGAGAATGACGAACTTGTCATGGATACTTACAAAAGCGACTTTGCCTGTAGTGCAATCGTAAATGAGCGGAAATACCGTATAAAATTCTACAGTAAGATATTTTCCAATATCATTCATTTATTCATTGAGTTCAAAATTACGTACAAGTATGAGCTGCCTTAACATGTCTGACATCCATTTGATTTAACAGCATGTCATTAGGTTGGCTTTCGTCTAGCTTCAGGTTAAATTTCAATCGCCACTTTAACTCAACGACTACAGGAAACTCATTCGGCCTTGTCGTAGTGCAGAGAATTTAATTTAAATAGCTTTGACCCGTTTCCATCCTGCTAGAATGAACTTCAAATACACAAACATTATGAGTGCTCTCATAATTTTCCCAGCCAAGTGTATCTAATTTCAATGTGCAATAATCTTTGCAATTTCCTCTTCTGAAGATGTGAATTCCAATCCGATAGGTATCTGCATAAATGCTTGTGCATTAAACATATCGAACGAAAGAGGGCTATTCCCTTGCCACAGTTTGGTCACCCGTAAACACTTTAGAGCAAAACAGATGAAGCCTGCAATACACAAGCGCATTAAGGACGACATCATGAATTAAACATCATTTAAGGATTTCATTCAAAGTTACGCACGCACACAAACCAACAAAATGCAGGAATAACAATGATTGTCTTAGAGGGAGTAGGGGAATCAAATGACACAGAACTTCTGCCAAGAAACATAATCACCCCCCAGGCCACCCCTCCCAACAAAAAACCGCCCGAAGAGAAACGATTGTTTATGTGAATAAATGGTACTCCTAGGATTTTCCAGGACATCTGTTTTTGGGTATTTCATTTACACGTAAATGTGATACAATAATAATCATGGCACTGTTCCTGCCATGCTTCTTCCACGCCAAAGGAGCAGAGACGACCACATTAGGTATAGCGACGAAGACAGTCTCCTTCGTATTGCATGGATTAAATGGTTTCAAAATTCCATTGCGGAATTAAGGATACCACTGCCAGCGGTTAGGGGTGCTTTCAAGAGTGGGTGGTGTCGATGGTACATGCCTGAAATGTTCTCATAATCACTTAATCAAATTCAAATGACCACCCTAGCTGTTACATAGTACATAATCTAGGATCGACCTAAAGTAGTACGGGGTGGGATGGACATGCAGCGGAGATTAGGTATTTTGGTTGTTTTTGAGGATAAAACTGTCATATATTAGTACGTGTGTGTGTGATATATCGAGTTATGCAAATTGAGCTAATAATGTAGTGTACGACCTTGGTTGAGTGTTAAATACTTGGCAAAATGAAGTATCTACATAGTTGGTTAGGAAGAGAAGGTCAAGGCTTTTGTATGATATGTTGTGTGAAGATATTTATCCGGAAATACTTTGCTATTGTGGTAGCACGTAAATTAATCATTGAGAATGAAGTGTTCGGAATGGCATTAAGGGCATCCTCAATGAACGGATTAGTCAGGTAACATGGCAATATTCCCATGTCTTTTCGTTCCAGTGGTTGGGATTGGAATTCAATTTGTGACAGCTAGCAATAGGCTTAACCGATGGTCGATGGACAATGGAAATGCGTAGCAGATTAAAGAAAGCTCTTCGTTTGAATTTGTCTTGTACCTTTGGTGCTTATTGATAAAGCGTGTGCGTGTGCGATTTGAGATTAATCTGATGATTAGTACGGATTTGCTCGATGACAAAGTGTAACCTAGGTATCGTAGGGGGCAAAGTTTAAATGATAATTTTAGTGTGGAAATATAATAGTGATAAGATTATGTCCATCCCTGAATTATATGTTTGACCATCGCAATCTTCTTAAGAGCTCCAGCTATTGGTCTCCATATTTCGGTATTTAAGAAGATTTTCAATTGCAGTAGGTGCAAGTACTTAGTTTCTTGGCTTATTTATCAAACTAGTACTAGCACTGTTTGTTTGTATATTATGTAGATTTAAAATGTAAGCAAATAAGAGGCAACAGGATGTTCGAAATATGTGCAAAATTGTCGAAAATATCTCTGCTTAAAATATAAACACTTTCAAAGGAAGAACGAAATTTCAACGTAGTACTTCGCAACATGCACCACTCAGCAGACCAAAATGGACTTAAATTGAGCCGATGCTCTCAAAGTCTCTGAGCGTATACCCCAAATCCAACAAAACAACAAAACAGAAGAGGCAATGTCTGCTCCCAAAAGCCAGACCCTAAATAATGAAGACCAAACCAACGAAATTACAGAGCTTAAACAAGTGATGAAACAATTAATAACCCAAATGACTAATATATTGAATATTCTTACCATCTTAATTACAAAACCTAATGAACCCGACACATAATTCTCTTAAAATCATATTTTGGAACGCAAATGGACTAAGCAGATACCATCTTGAACTTTATTAACGACAATAATGTAGACATTATAATTACAACAGAGACGCACTTTACTGAAAAAAGATATCTAAAAATCCCAGGACATAACATCTACCTTACTAACCACCCTGATGGAACAGCACATGGAGGATAACAACGGACCACTACTAATTTCTGCCCCCTACTGCCCACCCAAACACATAGTTTCAACAAATCAATATAATAGATACATAGAAACACTAGGATAAAGATTCATAGCTGCAGGAAATTTGAATGCCAAACACACGGACTGGGGATCAAGACTCAAGATGCCCTAAAAAACAATAACTGCAGATTTTTAAGCACAGGAGAACCAACCTACTGTCCAAATGACCCCAAGAAAAAACCAGACTTACTGGACTTCTGTATAACCAAAAATATATGTACTTCAAAACTCAAAATAAAATCATGTTTCGAACTTTCTTCCGACCATTCGCCTGTTATAATAGAGTACTCAAGCAACATCATGACCAACAATGAACGACCAAAACTTGATCTAAGACTACAAATCCAAGTTCTTCTTAAATTACTGACGGATATTGAAAAAGCCATTATTTACTTCAACGAGGCTGTCTACCGGACAACACAAGAAATGGAGCAAAAAATATACGAAAAGTATGCACCAGACTTCATAAAAAAAAACAAATCAAAGTAATAAGGAAACTCAAGAAAATTTAGCAAATGACAAGATCATCAGCAGATAAGCAACAACAAAGCAATAATAGATTTAAAAGAAAAACTAAAATAACATTAAAAAATATCTAAAAACCCTTACTCCAACTTCCGAAATGAACTATTCACTTTGGAAAACAACCAAACATCTAAAAAACAAAATGACCTTCTATTCACCCATCAAAAAACAGACGGAAGATGGGCCCGTGAAAATCGAGATAAGGCCAATACTCTGGCTAAACATTTTTGGAATACCTTCTCCAACGACGTCAGCAATACCCATATCCCACAAATGAACAGAAACGTGACACCCAATACACCAATCAGAAAAATGACAATAAATGAAATTAAAAACTGTTTTACAAAGAGAGTGAACCATAAAAAAGCTCCTGGATATGATCATATGACAGGAGAACTACGTGATAAACTGCCCAAAAAAGTACTTGAATATCTACGAAACGTATATAACGTGATGTTAAGACTTCATCACTTTCCTAAGGTGTAGAAAGTTGCTAAAGTTATAGCGATACCTAAGCCTGGAAAGATGCAACTAAAATAACATCTTACAGACCTATAAGCCTACTGCCAGTGCTATCAAATAATGTTGAGACTATTATGTGACTGCATGGAACCTATATTGACAAGCATTAATGCAATTCCTGATCACCAGTTCGGATTCAGACGACGATTCAGCAAATCCACCGAGTAACCAATGCAATTGCAACTGACCTCGAAGAGAAAAGATTCGGCATCGGGGTATTTCTCAACATCACCAAAGCTTTTGACTTTGTATGTCACGCCGGACTACTAAAAAAACTACCCGTAGAGCAAATTCTATCAATTGACTACTTATTAATTAAAAGTTACGCTACGGACCGGTATTTCTATGTGAAGTACAAAGACGAGTGCTCAATTCCCTATACAACTCGGGCTGAAATTCTACAAGGCAGTGTATTGGGACCATTACTATACAACCTATTTATCAGCGATATTCCCCTTCCGACCCAGACAACATCATCGATCGCTACCTTTGCTGATGACACAATACTATTTACTCTATTTGAACAAAAGCTTACATACAGCGAACACCGAACTTCAAAAAATCCTAGACAAAACCATGAAATGGTTTGATGACTGGCGAATAAAAGTAAATGATGAAAAATCAGTAAAGGTAATATTCACAACAAGGACTAACTATACCGCAGATCCATTAAAAATTAACAACAAAAATACTAATAGAAATACCTAGGGAAGTATCTTGACAGCAAGCCACACTGCCGTGTGCAACGTCTCTGTCGTAGTTGAGTCACCTATCCACAGCTGTCCGAGCAACGTGGAAGATTAGCGGCACTGCCAATCTGTCCTGGATCAGACCTTTCTCATCAAAATAGAGGAACGTCTCTGGGGGAACAAAGCCGTTAAGGCGCACTCTCTCGTGATACTCATAATTGGGGTAATAAGCCCCAGAGATCAGGTTGTTAGTCGAGCTCATTGTTCTTGCAATGTGCCTTCGAATCAGATTGATAACGAAATTATCCACTCTTATTAGGTTAGCCCTGTTATATAGGACCTCATTGGGATAGAATTTTATGTACTGGGACTCCGGTGTTCTGTATAAATGAAGGCAAGCCCTCTCAAACACCCGAATCTTTTCCAACAAGCTTGCTCCCACGTTGAACCACACGGGGCATCCATATACGAGCATGGGCCGCATGAGGGCCATGTAGCATCGAGTTGCTTGCTATAAAAAAGTCTCTTTGTAAGGGCAAAATGACCTTTGGCTCTGGCCAGAGCAGCATCTATATGTTTGTTAAAATATACATAGATATTGGTCTAACCAAAGCCCCAGGTATCTGACTACACTTCGACTCGCAAGTGGCTGTCCGTGCGGTTCAACTATTGAGAACTTTCGCCAATTCAGTTGATCTTCAACTTCCAGTCATCGCAATATCGCTGAATCTTATCGAAGTCACCTTGCAAGAGAATTGCAATGACCTCGATTTTTGGCCCTGATCTGTACGCGATCAAGTCTTCTGCGTACGCAATGGCATGGTTAAGTGATCCTATGAGATCGCTCTTGTAAATGTTGAAAAGGATCGGCACCATGTTGCAGACCGTTTTTAATTAGAAATGTTCCAGCAGAAGTCGCATTGCCATTTTTGACAATGAACTGTCTACTGGTGAGCATGTTATAAAGTATGTACAGCAGTGGTTTGCTTATGCCCAGCCTGTTCAGCTTGTAGAAGAGTCCCTCTAACCATACGGTGTCGAAGGCCTTCTCCAAGTCAATCAGGCAGGCACCCGTGCACTGTTTCTTGCTTTTGTTCCATTGGATATCCGATACCAGTTTAGACGCGGCATGTATTGTATCATGCCCCGCCTTAAAACCGAATTGGTTATCTGGAATTATTTTATTGTCCTCAGTCCACTTAATCAGGACTCTATTGATCACTTTTTCGAATACCTTGCTGATGTTCGGAAGGAGACTTATCGACCGGAGATTTGCCGGATTGGAGGTGTCCATACCCCTTTTGGGGATGGGTTGTATCACTGCTGTTTTCCAATGCGCTGGATTATGTGCATTATTCAGGGCATTGTTAAACAGAGTGGTGTAAATGTCCACCGCTTCTTGAGGGAGATGTCGAAGCACAATGTTCGACACTCCGTCGATTCCCACAGATTTTTTCTTTCTCAATGATTCGAAGATCGCTTGCAGCTCCACCTTCTATATGTACGGGGGATGTACCCTTTCATCGGCGATGACATTATTTGCCATGTTATCGTCATTGAACTCGGTAAAACCTATGTTCTCAGATCGCCAGTGTTCTATATCATTTCGAAGGTAGAAGTTGTGCACAAGGACGCGATTTTCCAGGTCGTGGTTTGGGCAAATGGTATCATTCACCTTGTACACTTCCTGGAAAGTCGCTCCTATAGCCTCTACCTTCTCCTGCGGATCTTCGATTACAAAGAAGTTGTCATCCTCTACTGCGTTATCTGGATCTATACCTGCTGTTATAAGTATTCGTCCATTGTTCGTCGTTCGGGGGATCTTAAGACACGGAAGGCCGTTTTGATTATTCCTCCGAAATATTTTATTTATTTGCGGGAACATACTAGGGTTGTTGGATTTTACAGCCCGAATTTTGTTGTTCCAATGCAAATTAACAGAAAGTCTGTAATTTTATCTAATTAATTTTTGGAGGTTTTTAATCAACGACTTCAGCGTCCTAACCTCCGAGTTTTGTCTGTCAGTAAACTGTCTGTACAAGGTTTTTAGTCTCGACAGCAGTCTACTTTTGTGTTGGTGTAGTGCGTCAATTGTTGCATTGCGGAATATGTCTGCGTTATCGGTATGTTGATACCGAGGTATCGTATTGTCCATAGTTCGTTTAATTGTCTCGTCCATTTGTTTTAGGTACCAGTCAATCTCCTCTCAACTGTGTAAAGCTATCACAAAACTAATATGGATCTTCGGACCAAAATTTTTATTACAGCAAAAAAAAAACGAACTTAAAAATAATTCAAAGACAACAATCAAAGATAGTCAACGCCAAATGATACATACCTAACTCAAACACACACAGTGATCTTCAAATACCTATGGTTTAAGAAGAAATAACCAAAAGAAGATACGTACTTGACACACTACACTAATGACATCAATACTCTGCCAAATCAAGAAATTTTTAACAGACTCAAATTAAAAAGAACCAGACCAACAAATTTCATCAATTTAAATGTAAACTTTTAACGAAAGCTGCGTCCGTATGTATGTACTCGTATATGTTAATTTTTTAAACTTCTATGTGGATTTGACCACATATTATAATTAATACTGTAAAACGTCCTCAACTTAAATTCGAAAATGGCTACGTCTGCATTGGCAGCAAGTCAAATCTAATTGTCTAATTTATGTACAGTGCCGTTCGAAAAATGTTTTTCAAACATTTTATTAACCTTTTCGGACGCAGTTCTTGGAATTTATGATAGCTACGGGTTTTTTTTGCACTCGGTAGAAAACTGTCGTTCAAATAGTGCATAAAAGTCGATGTTACTATGAATAAGAGGTGCATTTAGCTCGTGATAGCAGTCCGAAACGAACCGAAGTAATTTAGTGAAAAAAAAAAAAAAAAAAATGGGAAAAATCAGGTCGGAGTGCAAAGCTAATATTTTGTGTCTGTCACGTCTCAATTTGACAACACGTGGAATTTCTAGAAGAGTAAATGTTGCTCAATAAACTGTGGCACAGAATTTAAAAAAATATCGTGAGACCGGGACTACCAGCAGAAAGAAAAGCTCAGGGTGGCCAAAAAAAGACGACCTCAGTGGAAGATCGTTTTTTGGTGCTGTACACCCGCCGGTATCGGTTCAAGATTTCGGTGGATCTTAAAAACGATCTGTGTCGAGCTACAGGAAAAATAATTTCGTCAAGCTCAGTGAGGAAAAGGCTCGTGAAAGCTGAACTTAGAGCACTCAAACCAGTACTGAAGCCAGATTTTCCAAAAAGAGTCAGAGAAAAACGATTGCTCTGGGCTCAATAGCATCTTAATTGGACTCAAGATATGTGGAACAATGTTATCTTTTCCGACGAATCAAAGTTTAAGCTGCATGTTGGAGATGGGAGGATTCTTACGCGAAGAGAACCAAAGGAAAGACTGAGCTCTGAATGCATCTTACGGATGCCCCCCAAAACTGAAGGTGTGATTGTCTGGGGATGCTTCTCTAGAGACGAAAAAGGTAGAATGGTCTTCCTAGAAGCAAAAGTCACTGCAGAAGTTTACCTACGGGTTCTGAAAAATGTATTAGAGCCCTTTGCGCTGGAGCTTTTGGTGACACTTGCAGATTCATTTTTCAACAGGACAATGCTCCTTGCCATACAGCCAAAATTGTATGAACTTGTTTTTTTTTTAGTATGAAAGACTAATATCAAGCTTTTAAATAAGCTAGAACTTTTATGACTAAAAATAATATTTGCATTTTTTTTATTTCTTAGTTTAAAAAGTACTTTCAAGAAAATAATGTTGATGTATTACGTTGGCCTCCCTACAGTCCAGATATTAATCCAATTGAGAATATCTGGTCAATAATGAAACTTAAGGTTGCAAAGAAGCATCCAGAGTCAATTGAAAACCTAAAAAATTTACTTATCTGGACCTGGAACACCATACATGGTTCCATATGGAAAAACCTATCTGAGTCAATGTCGCCGATGTGCAGCTGTAATAAAAGCAAGAGGAGGTCCAACAAAATACTAATTAGATAGAGAATGTTTCTGAGAAGCAATAAAAAAAGAAAAACACTGCACCAATAAAGCATTTTTCTTTAATCCCTAAAAATGAGGCAGGTACCTAAAAAACCCAATTTTCGGTCTAACAACTTTTTGCCCCCGTGATCGCGTGTGAAAATTTTTAACACTCTAAATGTATCATGAAAAAATGATTGAAACCGCATGAGAAAACAAATCCTCATTAAAAAATATGACCAACAAAAAGTTTGACCAACATTTCTCGAACGGCACTGTATATACTCTTGGAATATTAAAAAAAAAAAAAAATCGAATAAAATATTCCATATTAAACTGTTTTTAGGGTGTTATTAGTACAACATTTTCTAAGACTGTAAGAACATCGAAGTAGATACTACTTTAGTTTTGTAAAAGGCTCCGTGGATATTGATCAATAATTGTAACAAATAGATATTGAGAATGCACTACTGTCTCAATTTTAAAACAGTTGGGATTGCAGGCGACATTTGGATTAAAGAAAAATCCAGAACCAGGTCCTGAGCAAACATATAAAATGTGACTAGTACAATCAGGAGCAGGGAACTTAATATCCACATCCATAAATATCTTTGTTCCGAGACATTGTGGTTTGTTTCATAGCATACGAGTACATTTAAGGGACTAGTTGAAACATCATCTGCAAAAGCCTTAACTTTTCCGTAAAGGGCTGTTCAAAGATTGAGTTTATTTAAATTAAATACAGAATGGGCCCAAGTACTGACCCCTAAGGTACACCAAGATTTATAGCCTTAGATCCACTTAAAATATTATTATATATAATACACTTTTTATGTTTTTTTTTTTTTCAAATAAGACCCAAACCAGCTGAAAAAGAATTCAAAAATACTATGATTTACCATATCAAAGGCTTTCGTTATGTCAAATTGCAGCGCAGCTTTTTTTTGTTATCTAAATCACTTTACATAATGGTACAGAAATCCAGAAGAGTATTTTCGGTAGAAAGGTCAGCCTTAGATTCAAACTGCAATGAACTAAAAAAATATATTTTTAAAATTCTATGATAGTTTTAATGATTTTTCCAAATATTTTTGAAACGGAGAACAACAACGGAATTGGCCGATAATTAGATTTGTCTTTTTGTTTCCTTTTTTTAAATAGACATACGAGTACTCGTATAATATATGTTCTTCAGAGAAAATGTCTAAATTTACGCTCGAATTAAAAATACTTGCTAAAATATCGACGATGTTATAGGCAATATTTTTTAATGAAAGATTTAAAATACCACCATTCCTGCAAGAAAACGAGTTCTTCAAAGATCGTATTTCTTTTAAAAGTTTGACACCAGAGATACGAGTAGACTCAAAATAAGAAGCAATTTGTACTAAAAGTGTTATTTGTGAGTCAGTTCCGTAGCTAGCATCGCAGTTACAAGTCAAAGATACTTCGGATGGAAAAGAATTACGACCAACCGTATTAAAGTAATTATTAAATTCATTTGCTATATCTCCAGGATCTGAGATATCTACATTCTTACCATATATAGAGATCAGATTATATTGACATCTAACTTTTCTATTCACCATGGAGTTTATAATTTTTCACTCTTCCTTCAAATTCCCTTGAACTTCATAACTTATTCTGATAGTAATAATCACGACTTAACTGAACTTAACATGCTGGGAAATTCTTTTAAAACGGTTTCTTAAGTTGGAATTATTTGGATGATGCCGTTTATGTACGAGTAATTTGTGCTTTAGTCTGATTCTTTTGAGTAAAGAGCAATTTATTGCAGTTTAGTAGTAAGCTACGGCTATTTATGCAATTTTGTTCAGATTAAAAACAATGCTTTATTCTCTTCTTAAAAATGCCAAAATGATTGAAATATACAGGGTCTTCCAATAGGGACTTCCGAACTTTGACAGTTGATAGCGGCCATACTGTTGAAGCTACATCTGTCAAATTGGCTGTCATTTATTCAATCTGTTCTGCTAAATCAACACGAATGGATATAGCGTTCAACAACATGTGCAAATAATAAAATTGTTTTATCAAAATGGGTGTTCTGTTCGGGCAACATTCGCCCATTTTACGGTCGCCATAATCGTTCTTCCGAGAGGACTATTCGCTGTGTGTTGGATAAATGTGAGTCCATTGGTTCAGTAAATGATCAACTAACACCCGTATGTCGATGAAACGCAAGATCTGCCGGAAACATTGCCGCTGTCCGTGAGAGTGTGCAGGAGAATCCGAGGCAGTCGATTTCGCGTCGGTCGCAAGAACTCGGCTTTTCGCAGACCACAACTTGGCGAATTTTGCGTCGTGACTTGGGCCTGCATCCGTACAAAATTCAACTGACCCAGGAGCTGAAGATAAACGACCATAGACAACGACGTGTGTTCGCTGAATGGGCTCTGGAGCAGTTGGAAACTGACCCTAATTTTCACTGAAAAATCATCTTCAGCGATGAGGCCTATTTCTGAATGAATGGGTATATAAACAAACAAAATTGCTGAATTTGTGACCATACCAATCCACATGAAATCCAAGAGCGTCCAATACATCCCGGAAAAGTCACTGTTTGGTTTGGATTTTGGGCTGGCGGCGTCATCGGTCCATATTTCTTTGAGAACGACGATGACCAGGCCATTGCCGTTAACGGCGAGCGCTATAGGTCGATGATTGACAACTTCTTTTGGCACCAACGATATGTGGGTTCAACAGGACGGCGCTACGTGCCACACAGCTCACGCCACATTGGAAATTCTGCACGAGCGATTTAAGGGCATGGTCATCTCACGTGGAGGTGATGTGAACTGGCCACCGAGATCGTGCTATTTGACCCCGTTAGACCTTTTCTGGTGGGGTTTTTTGAAGTCGCAGGTCTATGCAAATAAGCCACAAACCACAGCGGCTCTCAAAGCTAACATAACCCATGCCATCGGTCAAATTTAGCCTGATTTATGCACCAGAGTCATGGAAAATTGGACATTTCGGATGCGCGCCACCCAGAGAAGCCGCGGCGGACATTTGAACGATGTTATATTCCATACATAATGGCATCGTTAATAGCCTTTCAAACGAATAAACAATTTTGATTATACCTCACACACACTTTGCTTTATTTAAATTTAAAGATAGAAAGCGCTTTACAATTTCAACCAGATATTATATGTGCTTAGCATCTGACATGAGTAAAGTTAGCCCCCCGTTCCAGGGTTTGCTCTAAGTCATTTTCTTCCTCTGATCCAAAATGGAAATTTTAAAAGTTGTTTCAGATTGTAAAAGTTCTTCTGAAAATTGTTTAAAAATTCGTATTGCACCAAGTCAAAGACTCCAAGTATGAAGTTAGTAAAAATTTTCTTTCATAAATCCATATTTTAAAAGTTGTTTCAGTTTGTAAAAGATGTTCTGAACATTGTTTCAAATTTGTATTGCAAGAAGTGAATCTCGCGAACTATAGAATGTGGAAGTGTAAAAACTTGGCACAATCTAGAACAAACTGGAACGACTTTCAAAATTTTGATTTTTCATAGAATGGAGTATAGGTCAAAAATTCATTTTTTTTGGATTTATTCTTGTAATTTTTAATATTTTGCAATAATAATTTAGAACAATTTAGAAGAAATCTAGAACAATCTCGAACAACTTTCAACATTTTGATTTTCGAAAAAAGGTTGCTAACCTCACACAGGCTATCATCTGGGGTGTTTAACTGAAAAAAATCAAATAACTCGATACGGCGCACAGTGGGACCGAAACGGGTTCACTGTCTCAAAAATCTGTACCTCTTATTTTTTAAGTGATAGCAACTTGAAAATTTGTACATATATTATTGAATGTACATGCTTTTTAATGAAATTAGTTTTAGGTGATAACGAACGAAAGAGAATTAAAAATGGATAAAACTTGTTGGTTGATGCATGTACAAAGAGTCTCAATGGACTTTTTACTTGATTTTGGTAGGTTATTTTACATTTGTGTTTTTATTAAAAGGGAGCAGTGAAAGTAATTGACAGTAAATTGTAGCAAGTGAAAGATTTTAGTTAATTAGCGATTAATGAGCAATTAAGTTTTGAGCAAATGAGTTTAGTTTAGAGTGAAAGAAAAGTAATAAGGCATAAACAAATTTGAAAAAAAAAATGAATTTAGAAAGATTGAAGTTGGAAGTTAATATATTCTCGGACAAGTATAATATGGTGATTATTCACTTTCAGGCAGATCCAAGAGCATTTTGGCTTCATCCAAAAATTGCTTGGAAACGGTCTCGGTCGGTGTCCTTAAACTTGCAATATATGGATCTGATGTAAGTAATAATGTATTTAAAACATCTTCATTAGTTGCTGAACGAGAACACTTCCTGGAATGATATAATCGGTATCGTCTATAGTCTTTGTTCCGCGCTTCATGTGCGTCTTCAGATAATTGGCCTATTGGTAAAACTGCGAAATGCCTTATAAAACTCTTTCCGTGAATAAGGATTTTATGAACAGAGGACGACTTGTAATACCAATTGTATTTATTCACAAATATTTGAGCTATATTCAATGCATATTTACCGAATTTGGTAGCATTTACTGCGATTCCAGATGATATTCATTGTAGTTTTTTTTTTTTTTTTTTTCATACTTTGCATGTGTAAAAGGGGTTATGAATAGCCTTGTACTAATTTTTAGGACACGGGCGTTTTGAGGAAAGGGGAAGAGACAGAGAGAAAGACAGATTGGTGTAGTTGGTTTGAAACTTAGCTGGTATTAAGTTCCAGTGAACTCCAAGGGTGGCTGCCCAGATAACTGGGGAGCTTGTTTGTTTTTGCTTTTGTCGTTCCTCATGATTCACAGTATTTTTGTCCGTCCTCCTGATGTCATCATCACGATCAAGTTGCATTTTAGCCATATGACCCCCCTACTGCCAGTGTTATGCCTTCGCAGTAGAGTTGACATAAGCTTTCGCAGTGTAATAAAGGGTGATTAAATTTTAAGGGCCGATGTTGAATGTGAACCACACCTAAACGTCAAGTTTTTTTCTGCATTTCATTTGACATTTCTCAATTTCAGACTAACTCAATTTGAACCATGGAAAGATACACAATCGAGCAACGCGTTAAAGTTATTCAGGCTTATTATGAAAATAGGCGTTCAAATCAAAATGCATATCGTGCATTTCGTGATTCTTTCGGTCAATTTAATCGTCCAAATGTGCGTACGATCGGAAAAATCGTGCAAAAATTTGTGCAAACCGGGTCTGTAGGAGATGGAAAAACACCAGTGCATGCTCGTACAGCTCGTACTGCAGAAAATATTGCTGCTGTTCGCGATAGTGTGGCTGAAGAGCCGTCCACCTCAACTCGTCGTCGTGCCCACCAATTGCACCTCTCACGCTCGTCGTTGATGAACATTATGCATAAAGACTTGCATTTACGCGCTTACAAGGTGCAATTGACTCAAGAACTAAAGCCTCTTGACCATTTCAAGCGTCGTCAATTGTCACAATGGTGGCAAGAAATGCCAACAGTGGATGATCAATTTTCGAAGAAAATCATCTTCAGTGATGAGGCACATTTTCACCTCAGTGGATTCGTCAATAAGCAGAATTGCCGCATTCGGGAGAATGACAATCCAAGAGTGATTGTCGAAAAACCAATGCACCAACAAAGAGTGACTGTTTGGTGCGGTTTATGGGCTGGCGGCATCATCGGGCCGTATTTTTTCCAAAATGAGGCCGGTCAGGCAGTTACTGTGAATGGTGTTTGCTATCGTGAGATGACAACGAACTTTTTATGGCCCAAATTGGAAGATATGGATGTGGACGATATGTGGTTTCAACAGGATGGTGCCACTTGCCACACAGCTAACGAAACAATGGCTCTTCTGCGCGACAAATTCAATGGCCGTGTTATCTCACGTGGTGGCGATGTCAATTGGCCGCCAAGATCATGTGATTTGACACCGTTGGACTTCTTTCTTTGGGGTTATTTGAAAGAAAAGGTGTACGCCGATAAGCCAGCAACAATTCAAGAGCTAAAGGATGAGATAATTCGGCACATTAACGGCATAGAACCTCAATTATGCCTCAGCGTCATCGAAAATTTGGACCATCGGAAGGAGGTGTGCCGCCGAGGTCGCGGCGGCCATTTGGCCGATATTTTGTTCCATACATAATTAAACCATACCAATATTATCATAATAAAAATAAATGACAGTAATTTCCTAAATAATTTGTGTTTTATTCAAAATCAACATCGGCCCTTTAAACTTAACCACCCTTTATATAGCCGTTTTATCAATTCTTCGTCAACTCCAGTAATATTGGATGAACAATGATAGTTGGAAAAGAATCTTCGCGCAGTATTTCCATCATTACTGTTACCAGCTCCTTGTGGGAGGCCAAGTTCATTTCGGAATCTACTTTGCACATATTTTTTATTTTCTTCATTGCTCGTTTTATTTTCTGGAGTTGTTGCTGACCATTTCTCGAACAAAAGGTTATAAGAAATATGCAGAATGGTTTCCATACATCTAATCCAGGCATGAAGAGTGGAAAGCATCTTCGTTTTCGGGTTTGGAAGTCATTTTGTTCAAATCAATTATCTCCCTAGGTCTAGCTCCACATATAGTACACACAGCATTAGATGATGTATCCGTTAATACTTGAGCAAATTTTCCTTTTTGGGAAAAGCGTCATAAAAGTTGCATTTATCAACTTAATCCCATTTTTTTTTTTACAATATAAACATAATATATCCTTCATTCCTTGTGTATTATCGTAAAATTAAAACAAAAAACTGCCTGTTCGTAATCAAGTGAGACGGAGTGTACATACCATTAGAGTTGTTGCTAACAGTTCATACCACTAAATTGATTGTTTTAAGTAATTAATTATTTTTAGTGATCAATTAGTAAGCAGACTCATATTACTTTGCGACATATTTTTGTGTCTGACAAAAAGCAAAAAAGGAGCAAACAATTTTGATCTTCTTGGAATTAAGACTAATTAAAAATTTTAATCCGACAGCGGCAAACAGCGCTAACCGTCAAATGTCTGTTTGAATATAAAAAAAAACATCTAAGAAAGGGGCAGATTAAAACAAGATGTATCCTTTACATATTATACAACACTATTATGTTTGTATTTTTTGTAAATACTTGAAGCTCTGCGCTTTCCAAAAATGTATAACACTTATATAGTTCTGAATGAAAGATTTCCAATAAACGCTTTTGAAAAGTCTGTACGAGTAATTCAGTCAAATCAATATTCTGACTCACTGCACTTCGGCGATTGATTTTACTAATTTCTTTATAAATAAAAAATTAATTAATATCGAAACTAAATTATATGTTAATTTAACTATCGATTTTCATCAAAATAATTCGGGGAATCCTACTGTCGTAAAAACCATTTATGAGATGGCGTTGTATGGAAAGCTCACACTGTGCGGCGCCTAAATAGACCATACTACTATTACATTTTTTTACTCGTCTTATCTCAACCTACAAACCCTGATTTTGATATTAATTGGACAACCGCAGGATACCCTATGTAAGTCATCTTATGTTCAGGAGACGAAAAATCTCTAACTTCAGATGACCTAAGAAGCTGAAATTTTAGTAGAAGGCAGCTCCTAGCACAGAAGGATGAAGGATTCCTTTCGAGTTTGAAAATAATTCAAATAGGTACACCTTTACAGAAATTATTGTAGACAACATTTCGAAGATTGGCCTCTGGAAATAAAAGTGTACAGGACTTACGTAGGACATTCTGCATAATTTAACCGATCTTTACACGAAGAAAAGCTCGAATTCCAGAGGACCTATGATGCTGAAATTTTAATGGAAGGTAGCCCCTAGCACAGACGGATGAAGGATTACTTTCGAGTTTGAAAATAATCCAAATAGGAACACCTTTACAGAAATTTTAGTGAACAAAATTTCTGAGATGAGAAAAGTGCCCAAAACCTACACAGCTCCTAAAATGGCCCTACATATAGAGTTACAACTAAATGTTGAAGAAAATTTTATACAAAAATATTTGTCTTAAAATAAAAATACATACAATACAATCATTTCTATTCCATTTTCTATGCCACATTTATCTTCATCTTCTCAGGCACATTATCACATCACCGGAATTAGAAATTACACCTAAAGTTCCTCTCAAGGACTTTTGCCATTGTGATTCATATAGAGCCACACCGTTATCGCTATCATTATCGCTTTAACGTGAAACCACTCCAAACACCTCCATTTCCAGATCCGAAATATATTTCGTTAGTTGTCATCGTTGCGGAGCGATCTTATTATATTTTATGGCACCCGGAATGGGTTGGCAATTGTCGCGCAACGACTTAAGCTAAGACAAAAGGCCTTCTCACCAACAACCATCGCCCACCAGCTGAAATGAACATCCACTGGATGTGCGGCGTAGTTCTTGGGGAAATTTAAAAACTCAAAATGGACTTACTTGCGGAAATCCTCTCAATGTATCATTTGGACTTTTCCTAGGTAATCCTAACCTCGACGAAAGTGCTTCGCTTCAATTTACTTCGTTAAGCCTCGCACTAAATAGACTCCGAGTATAGCAGCAAGCAGCGCAGTAGTGGCGGAAAAGGACATAAGATCAATTCTCATTTCTTCTTTCCCGAAAAAAAGGATTTTCAATTGTTCTTGCGTGAGCTGTTGACTGTGTGGTAATGCCATTTCCAGTTAAATGGTCCTGAAGTGGAGGGGGCATCTATAGGCAGTATGGTCATTCCTTTGGTAATGGTGACACTTTTATATCACACTTAATTTTGATATACTCTTGGTCCTTTCGAAGGATTTTCTCTGATTGCCTACAGTTTTTGACAGTTTTTGGCTTGAGTCGCAGTCATTTTCCTTGTACGGCGAGCTCATGTAGTGGTGGTGTGGGCGAATAAGGTTTAATAGTGGTCCGGATTTTATGGCAAGCGATTATGATGCTATGTGTGCCGTTGCTCAAGTTGCGTTAAGACACATAAACGTTTCGGGATAATAATGGGAATTTTTTATGACAATATTATACGAGTGAGGGGTTTTTGTATTTTAATTTGTCAATCAATGCTTGTCGGTATGACTGGGCCCTTGGTTGTGGAAAATGATGTGGTTATAATCATTCCGAAAAATATTTGGCACCAAGAAATGTTTTGACAAGTAGTGCTTAGAGGTTGTACGGAGAAAATGTTTGGTTTGCGACAGATGGACATATCAGTACATCGCATTATACACATACAATAAGACTGTCAAATTTATTACTCTGTACAGTAGTGGTCGGTTTTTTGCTTGGACGAAGGGTTTTTTGCTTGGACATCAAACGCTTCAAAATTTGAAGATAATATGCGGCAGTAACTGTTCGACCGGTTGGAAACAATTCTTTGTGGATAATTCCTTTGCTATCGAAGAATATGATGAGCATTGTCCTCATTTTTGAAGGAACTTTTGGTGTTTTTTTAGCTTGTGGTGAATTTTTTGACTTCCATTCCGCATTTTGACGTTCGGTTTGTAGATACATATTTCATCACCCGCAGCAATTGTTTTCATGAAGTTTGGATCATTTCATGAGTCCGTAATGACGTCTCTGGAATGCCAGACTCTTATCAATTTTTGATCATCATCCAATGTGTGTGAAACAAATTTTGCACAGTCCTCGTGAACAATGGTTCAAATAGTCTCTTTGTTAATGTTTATGGAAGCATTGTGGTCTTCTGCAACAAAATCATGTACTTTTTGGATCATTCCAGGAGTCCGAACTGAAATTGGCCTTCCTGTGTGTTTGTTATCCTTCAGCGTCTCTCTGCCGCCCAAAAAACGTTTATGCCACTCGAAAACAATTGTTCTACTGAAACAATCATTATGTTACTGATGACATTTTTGCTAAGTTTTGCGTGGAATTTAATGACCACTCTTTGTTTCATGTTGAAATTTCAACATCAAATGAAAAGGTGTTCTGGAAAATAATTTTTATAATTGTTAAATGTCAATCAAATGTTATGAAATTTTGACAGATAGTAGAGAAAGAGCTTTAAAACGCATGTTCGAACGAATAGATGGCGCTCTTGGGTGCTGAGATGTGGTTCGTGTCCGGGATATTAATTACCACACTGTGCACAATAAGACCGTCAAAATGATGGCTCTGTACAGTAGTGGTCGGTTTTTTGCTTGGACGAAGGGAATAAGGCGTTCATTTGAGTGCAAGAGACTCCGAAATATAAGAAAATGAGAAAGCTGTAAAAATAACAGAAGAGGTGAACCGCCCCCTCTCATAAAATACAACAGAATAAAGAAGGTAGACTGACACAGAGATTACATTTGTAATTGGATTTAGGAAGGAACTTGTGATTGCAAACCAGGGACGGAAAAGTGTCCGAAATCTTCACTTTCTGAGTGTAACAGATAAACTGGCTAGGAACTTTCAATAACCAAAAATAGACGTTTTCCCCACAAGCTCTTAACGAGTTAACTGGAGAATGAGATTAAGGTGAGGTACAATTAGCTTTCTATAAAGTCGAAGATGCAGTCCTTTGACTACGGGTAAAAGAAACACAACACTGCTTGCTACTCCAGTCAGCAATCATATAACTTGTCAATCTAATTCATAAGTTTCCCGGGATGTCATATATTTCACTGAGCAGCCTACGGGGGATCTGATTGCTGCCTAGCTATCGATGTAGATTACAATGCCAGTCCGCTGTATTTCATTCATAGATAACCAAATTGCAGTCTAATTATTCATTAGCACCGACTTCGGCTTGGAAAATACTGCAATTCCTCGGCAGGTTGAAGGATACCTAGGTGTATGTCTAGGACCGTTGATACACTGGATCTCCTTCCCTCATTTTTTCGTGCCATCCATAAAGATAGATAGATAGAATCATTGTAAATCATATTTAAATACTTTTCTGTCGGGTGGTAGATACTTCAAACCCAGGTTGAAACCGATTTCAAATATCAAATAGATCTATGGTTGTGATACAACAGTCTCATAGTCTTAGGGCCGAATTTGTGGTTAACTGAAATATGCAGTAAGTGAAGTACGGGTTACATAGGAAAGCGAGTAAACCTCCACGCTATAATACTGCGCTGGGCCAGCTTTGGCGTGATGGTAGGAAGCCTTTTAATAAAGCAAGACATTCAAGGGACCTAGAAGATTGAAATCTGAATAAGAACAGCCAAAAACAGCGCACAGAATGCACGGGAGACTCATTTAGGATAAGAAAAATCTTGTCTAAATTTCCACCTATAACTAGCTTCATCAAAAAACCAGATGACTGGACTATGTCTAGCGAGGGGACATTGGAGCTAGCCATGAATACCCATTTTTTTGGTAATAAAACACTGGCAGGCTTCTCTAGAAAAAGCCATAGAAGAGGCGAACTATCAGTGGCAATTGAAATTGTCGGAAACTTCTTTAGATAGTGTTTCAACTTTCATTTATACAAATCACCTGGACTTGATGGAATTTTCTCAAACAATCACGCAGAAGGTCTTTAATATATCGCGTAAAATTCTAGGAGTTTCCTTTCCTTCAAGTCTTGAGACCGAAAGCTGGTAAGACCTCCCACAAAAAGGACTTCTGTCTAATCAGCTTTCTTAAATACGCTGAAGCGAGACTGATATATTATTTATTCTAGACAGTAATCTCATAAAGACATTGGGGGAACTTTCAACAATATTAAAACAGAGGCTATATCTGCTGCACTTCTCAGTCTTTGATATTGCATCGAAATATAGTATCGCCAAAATGCAGATATATTAATGCTGAACTGCATCACCACTATTGTGACTAATGATAGTGAATGAATTCCTTAACATCCTGGAGAAAGGGTGTAGCCACTTTACTGTATAAATACTCTATGCGGTCGACATTATGAAAGTCATATCACGAAAGTTTCCTCTCACAATAAGGAACCTAATAAACTTGTAAAGTAGACGGACAAGGTTGTATCGTAGTTTAGGCTGTAAAGAATGAATCTACGATAAAGATACATACACACAGATGGATGTAAAATAGCAGAGGCAGGAGTCTTCTCCAGTGCACCTAATGTAAATATTATTAGACGACTGCTGGATTACTGTAGTGGCTTTCAGGCAGGAATAACGGCAGTTGGGCTTGGTGGAGCTTTTGTATTATACTTGGATAGAGCTATAAGCCTTGGAATCACTGGCAGTATGATCCAAGTTGGTAAAGCAAACCACAGATCTCTGGGTTCCAAGACACAGGAATATTTCGGGCAATGCAGGTCGGATGATCTGGCAGAAAAATATGTGGGTTAGAAAAGAATCCAACACACTTAGACCATTAATAGGTCCATTGTGATACCACATGTGTTTGAGACGCGGCCTTTAGACTACTCGTTGAACCATTTGGAGCTTCTAATGAAGCGTAGAAGGTCCCTAACGTTAATATTATTCAGATCATTTAGGTCATTGAAAGAGAAGGCTCCTAAGTGGAGTTTCCTTCTTTGGGAGAGAGCTTGGCAGGCGCAAAGAACTTGGGTATAGTGTAGTCAATGTCTTCAGGGAAGATATTTAACTTGTTTAAGATGGAAGCGTGGCCATAATTTGTTGGACCACTGCGAAGTAGCTTTAAGGCGAATAGCTGAGTTAGCTGTCATTTGCCTTATGTCAAGGGGTGTTAAATGGAAAAGAATGTCCATAGCTGTGGAAGGTGTCGTCCACTAATGCACAGACAAGCTGAACATTGGACTTTGCTTAATAGCTTCTGGTTTATCGCCTTATCCAAGGCAATCACCAGACAACTACCCCGTACATGAGGATCGGTCTAATGACCGAGATATAGAGCCAGTGAGTTAGTCTGGGTTGTAAGCCCCATTTGTTCCCAATGGCTTTTTTGTAAGAGAAGATTGCGACAGTGGCTTTCTTAACTCTTTCCTGTATGTTAGGTTTCCAGCTTAGTTTCCTCTCCAAAATAAGACCCAGATATTTAGCTTCGTTGGAGAAAGTTAAGCTTGTTCTATTAAGGGATGGAGGGTCAATAGGTGGGATTTTATATTTCCTTGAGAAGAGGACTAGTTCGATTTTGTGGGGGTTCACTCCTAGACCACACCGAGCTGTCCGTCTAGATAGCTAATTTAAAGCGTTTTCCGGAGACTGCTATAGCAACAACGTCCACATAAGCGATAACTTCGCAACCCTCAGCTTTCAGGATTAACAGTTCATTGACCACCAGATTTCCAAGAAGTGGGGATAGGACGCCCCTTGAGGGGTACCCCTATTGACATATCTTCTGATAGATGACCCACCCAGCTTTGAGTTGATAATCCGATCATTAAGCAGTAAATTAATCAGCTCGCCAAGTGAGCTATCTATCTTAAGATTTGGCAGTGCTTTGATTATCGCAGATGAGTAGACGTTGTTAAAAGCTCCTTCAATATCTAGAAAAGCTACCATAGTGTACTCCTTATAATGCATGGAGTATTCGATCTTATTGACTAACGTATACAATGATGTCTCTACTGATTTGCCCTTACAGTATGCATGTTGAGCCGTGGACAGTAGATGTGTGTCAATATTGTGACGTAAGTGGATATCAATCATTCGTTCTAGTGTTTTTAGGAGGAAAGATGGTAGACTAATAGGTCTGAGGTCTTTTGGACTGGCATGTGAATATTTACCAGCTCAGGGTATGAATACTGCATTGACTTCTCTCCATATATGCGGAATATGGACCAGAATCGGACAGCTCTGAAAAATATTTTTTAGCACTGGCAGGACAATGTCAGATGACATTTGTAGTTCAGCAGGTTATGCCGTCTGGTCTAGCGGATTTATATGGTTTGAAGCTATGTAGCGCCCAAAGGAGTTTGTCCTGCGCAATCAGTCAATATTGTTGGCCGTCAGGGAATTGCTTGGGAAGTGTGTATCAATAAATCAATCAAATATGTGGGTTAAAACTATTCTGAAAATAAGGAGAGGCGACTGCTCCTTAGAATCAATAAAGTTCCACATTAGACACGAGGAGGAGAAAGAAACTATGACCCACCTTTCCTGCACCTGTACTGTTCTACCAATGCTGAGAAAGAAATCACTCGGGGAGTTCTTCTATGGAAATCTCAGCGATTTATCCAGGCTCGATATATACAAAATAAAGTGCTTTTTTACATAAATGCAGAGCAAGAAAGGATTAGTAAGGTTCCTGTTGCTAGTAATCCAGTATCCTCTGTGGTATCACAATGAATCTCTTTCGTCTAGATGTATCCCTGGCAGTTCAGGCTCACCCAACTGGCCTAATGTTGCCTAGCTTCCTATCTATCTTTCATGGATGATAGCTGGCGTTGTTCGACAAGTACAGATAGAGCCCAAGGATGTATGGTTAAAATTTTATTTTTATTTGCGAGCAACACTAATTTTCTTTCACCCGGAAACTCCACTGGTCGCATTTCATGAGAACAAATTGGAAAAATCTAATTTTATGAAGCATGTCAGCCAGCATTTATGATCAGGACCACCCCTATATCCCGTGTTTTCTATGGGGAGGAGAGAATATCTTCTTTTTTTATTTTTATTTCCTCACAAAGGATGAACTTAAAGTGTTATGCATTTTTTAGCTCAAAATTTCTTGATTTTGGACTACATGAAGATCGGAACATCCCTGTTCCTATTAGATACCAAAGAGTTTTCGACATAACCTCCTTATGAAGGACACCTACTTAAGTTCTGAGGCAAAGTTGAGTCGATCAAGTTTTCACAGAGGTAAACTTAGCAATATCCACGTGGTCAATCTCTGCCGGGTTTCTGGATATAGTGATATAAAAGGATATAGAGATAGCAGATGAATTAACCAGGAAAGGATCAACACTAGGTACAGAATGTACCCACATACAAATAGATGGTGTTACTAGTAAGTCGCATGAAAAGAGAAACAATCACCATCACGGTAGACAATCATAATACAACGTCAAAATCGGTTATCAGATACCTAGGTGTGATGATCGACGCAAGGCAAGAGCAAGGGTGAGTGCAGCCTTATCCAGAATAATGAAGAACATTGGAGGACCCGGACAACAAAGGAGACTAGTTCTGCTAAAGGTGGTGCAGTTCAACATAATGTATGCAGCACCAATATGGACCAAAGCAGTATCAATTAAGTCTTACGCCAGAAGAATTAACTCCGTCAACCGAATGTGTGCACTGAGGGTGTACTGTGCATTTGGTACCGTCAGATGATGCTATATGTGTCATCGCGGGAATACCACCTGCAGATATTCTGGCTAGCGAACTACAAAGGACCAAAGAGCTTCAAGCTTCAGTCAAAGATATCAATCTGGAAGAAAGTCGGCAGCAAAGTTGGAAAGAAGAGTATAAATTGCTAACCATAGTCTAGCGGGGAGAGTGGTTGAAGTGTGAAGGATGTGGTTTAGTACGTAGGCATATTCCTGACATCGAGTATTCAGGTTTGCGAATCGTACATGACAGTAGCCCGGGCGAATGCGCAAATCTCCACAGGGGAGGGACAAGAAACAGAATCTTCGGAGAACTATGTGAGTTGGCACATATGCATAAGGAGCATACGCTGGTTCGAGCAGGAATGAACCAACTAGAAACAGTGTTAGATGCAGTAACATAACCCAAATGGAACCACAATGGACCAACAGGCCCAAACACCTTTCGAGATGCACAGCCCGACCAACCTAACCCAACTTAGCGGCATATTTAGGCACACTGCTGTATAAAGATTCACATCTGACCACGCAGCAAAAATCAGATATTTGGTGACTAGTCTCTTTTGCAACATTTTCTAAACTCTCTTTGCCTAACAACTACTGAAACAAATAAACGTATTCAACACCAGCGTCAGATTTGCTCTCCAGTCTGCTGCACTCATCAAGATTAATTCACTTCTATTTACTTTAGTACGTACGTGTCTTAGACGAAATAATATCTTATTCCAAAATAATCACATCAGTCTGCTTCAGAGAGTTCGCTTTAAGTCTCAAATCACATTCCAAGAAGTCAATTAAATTCAAAGACCCAGTGAGTGTGGGAATTTATCGCCTCCAGGCAATCGTGTATAACAGAATTCATTCATAGAGAAAGTTATCAATTTCTCGTGGCACCTTACAGATAAATTACATTTCACTGAGCAACAGATACACAATCTTCGACTAATTGTATTCTATTCGGCAGTACAAAGTGCGTAAAATTATACTCAGCCCAACTCTAGAGAACCATATGTGTATGTACGAGTACATATATCCGTACATACGTCCTTCGCGTCTACTATTTCACTAGCTATAACCGTGGGGTTGTTGTTATTATTAAAACATCCTCTCCGGGGATGGCTGTTTCTCGAGGTTGCTAAACTAATGTAATTGACAGTATTCGGTTGAGTTAACCCGAATGTAATATTCATGACTCATTCAGGATGACTACTTGATTTGTGGTCCTTATTGCTGTTTCTATTGTACTCATTGAATTTTATTCGAAAATAGTCCTTTAAAAAGTTCCATCAGTGATTCATGAAAAGAATTAGCTAATGACCCCTCTCAAGTCTTTGCCACAGCGAACGGGAGATGTTCACAACAGTAACGAGGAAATTTACAATGCTCCTTTCCAAGGGGGTGCTCAATCTTGAGATAGTCCTCCCTGAAGGTAGGTACCATAGCAACACAATATTGCATATAATTTGTGTTTTACTATCAATACTCTTGTGGCATGACATTCCATATGAGAGTGGGGTTGAGATAAACCAAGGATAAGAGCAGTCACCAAGGACCCGTCTGCACTTGGTTGCAATTATAGTGGCTAATGAAGCAAGAACGTGAATTAATGAACACTCAGCGCAACCACTGAAAGGAGCCTAGCATATTGGAAGGAGTTTCTCACTCGACTCATTGGAACGAAATAAAAAATAATAATTATTCGAATACGAAATGAAGAGTGCAGGGCTTTTAATTAGAAAGTTGAATTTTGCTTTGTTCCATTGAAAGTTTTTGTTTTCGAGTCTTTGGGAGTTTATGCTTTGGAAGCATTTCAAGTTTCAGAAAACCTTTGTAAAGTTTTTATGAATTTTCAAATTCCAAATGGAAAACCACTCAAATTTTTGTTGATGCAGGTCTTTGAATTGATTAATAATAATTTGTGCTGTTCATTCAATGGGTGGGTTGGTTTTGTAGTACGAGTACCTTCACCCGTACCAGAAAAAAGGCTGCACTATGAAAATTTTATGATTTTATGACTGCCTGGTGCGTCCCTCTCATATTTTCAACACATATATAGGTACAATTGCAGTTTTTCTATGATATACTTATTATTTTTGATGTAAAAAGAAAGAACACTCTAGTCAATAACGCATTAGTGCTCTAGACCACGGCAAAGTGTTTTGTGAACAGTTAAGGAATTTGACGATGGTTTTGTGCGAAGCAGATAAAGGACGTAAACTCACTCTTCATGACGAAAATTTCTCAAATAGGCGAATCGCAGACGTTGTGGGATGCTACAAAAGCACTGTGAGATGGCTTTTGAAAAAATTAAGGTCAGTGGCAACCTGGGAGCGGAAGACCCAAAAAACGACAACACGGAAAGATAGGATTTTGGAGCGCATGTCTCGGAAACACCAGTTCGCAATTGCCAAGGAATTGAGAAAATACTTCAACGAGAGATGTTGTATTAACACCAGCACGCGGAATATTCAACGCTGGATAAACGATGTGGGTCTTCAAGCCCGTAGACCTGCAAAAAAGCCGCTTCGCACTGCAGTAATGAAGAAAAAAAGATTGATGTGGGCCAAACAACACCGGGAATGGACCACCAACGATGGGAAAAGGGTCATATTTTCTAACGAATCTAAATTTCATTTGAATGGACCTGATGGAAAGAACACAGTGCGAAGCAGAGCGCTCAGTCCGAAAGTAAAAACAAATTTTGACCTAAAATTTAAACTCAAAACCACTTCGAAATTTTTTTTTTTTTATAATTTGCGCGCGCCAAAGAGGATATGAATACTCTTATACTATTACAGGACACGGGGGTTTTGTGAAGGAGAGAGAGAGAAAGATGGTATTAAGTTTCTGTAAACTCCAAGGGTAGCATCCAGATAACTGGGGAGTTTGTTTGTTTTGCTTCTGTCGGTGCTCATGATTCACAGTATTTTTTTCCGTCCTCCTGATGTCATCGTCACGATCAAGTTGCATTTTCAGCCATATGACCGCTCCACTGCCAGTGCTATGCCTTCGCAGTAGAGTTGACGTAGCTTTCGCAATTGATCGACTTTTTTATTTATTTCAGACGAAATAAATAGATGATTGTTGACATCAGGATTTGAACCGTGAACCAAGAGCGTGACAAGCCTTGATGTTACCACTACACCACGGCCACCCAATATTGTTTTCTTTTAACAGATAACCCAATGCAAGGCCATAATATTAGCCTTGAATCCCTAAATGGGTCAGGAAATTACCTTGATCTTAATATAATGGAGAACTTTTGGTCAATTAAGTGTAAGAAAGTACACAACAAGGCAGTAGTCAGTAAAGAGTGGTCCTTTATTCCAGACTTTGTCGAAGGCTTGTGTTATATCCAAAAATATTGCTAAGCAGACTTTTTTATATTGTATACTATTTTTAATAATCTTCACGATTCGGTGCACTTCTTGGATTGTAGATTGCCTTTCATGAAAACCGAATTGATGTATTGGTATGAGGTAGTCTTCTAAGAAGCAAGGTCACACCAGGTCATTCAAGGTCACTATACAGCCTTCCGCTCTGTCCTCTACAACTTAGTTAGTAAGTATTTTTCTTCTATCTCTAACTGTTTCCGAATAAAACGAGGTAAACTTTTTAAAAAATTCCCCCGTATAAACAACAAAATAGCTGAAAACAGACATCATTTTCTCCAATTTAGGAAACCAGAGTGTTTTTACCACCTTGAACGTTAGCGACTGATTCTATTGCACTGAATGTAGCAACAAATCATTTTTTAGAAAAAATCATTATGGCAGACACTAGACGCCATTTTGTGGAACAAATATTTTCGAAGATGTTAAAAATGTTTCATGTGGGGTATCAAAGGAAAAAACTTGCAACAAATATTTTAAATAAGGGTGTCCCAAAATTTACGCAAGATTTGAATTTTGCGGCATTTGTACGGTAAAGTGTTGCCAACGAAAAAAAAAAAAAAAAAACAGCGTGACAGCTGACAGTTGAGGTTATTTAAAATGGAGTGTCACGAAAGAACAACGTGTTTTAATTTATGAGCATTATTTTAAAAATAATGAAGGTTTGGCAGCTACAATTCGCAATTTTCGGGCAAAACATGCTCGGAATAGTGATTTAACTTCATTAACTGTGAAGAGGTTAATTCAAAAATTCAGGGAGACTGGTTCAATTAGTGATCTTAGACACGCTGGCCGTCCTTCAACAAGTCGTTCAAGATGAAACATTGAAGCAGTTCGTGAGAGTATTGTTGAGAGTCCAGGAACATCAATTCGGCACCGTGGTCAAGAGTTGGACATTCTGAGAAGCTCTCTACAGGGTATTCTCACAAAATATTTCCATCTTCATGCATAGAAAGTGTAATTGACTCAAGAACTGAAGCCTACTGACCATGCACAGCGAAGAGAGTTCATTGAATGGATTATGGAACAACAACAAGTGGATTTTGGGCTGGACGCATCATCGGAGCATTCTTCTTGGAAAATGCGGCTGGTCAGGCAGTAACAGTTAATGGTGCTCGCTGTCGCGACATGATAATTCAGTTTTATGTATCTTAAGTGCAAGATATGGATATGGACGACATTTGGTTTCAACAAGACGGTGCCACATACCACACAGGCCGAGAAAGAATTCAATTACTGCATGAGTCATTTCCTGGTCGTATAATATACCGTTTTGGTGATCAGAATTGGCTGCCCAGGTCATGCGATTTAACGTAGTTGGATTTTTTTTCTTTGGGATTTTTTGAAGTCTAAGGTTTATGCCAACAAGCCCACGACCACCCATGCTTTGAAGGAGCAAATTGAGCGCTGTATCAATGAAATTCAGCCACATTTATGCAAAATAGTCAATGAAAATTTGGGCAAAAGAGTACGTATGTGCCATCAAAGCCTTGAAGACCATTTACCCGATATACTATTCCATACATAACCCCATACTGTATACTTTGTGAATCAATAAAATATTTACAATTTTTAATTAAAAACCTGTGTTTTCTATCAAAATTACTTCTTACGTGAATTTTGAGACACCCTTTAGAAAGATATGACTAAATCCTTTACAAGTTTCTTACAGGTATCGTCTAATTTGTAACGATTAGAACGTATACGTGGCATTCGGAAATCATCCAACAAAACTTAGCAACCCCATTGCAGTTGTGAGATAGCCAGACGAAAGAACGGAGAAAAACAACCCAACCATTAGTGTGATATCCAAGAATGAAGGTTTGAGTTTTCTTGATAGGTTCACCTCATTTTTATCGGAAACTGGTTGAAGATAAGGAAGAATGGGGAAAGTAAGACCAAGTCGGATGGTGACCTTGAATGTGTTTCGAATATTCTTGCTTTTAAGGATACGCAACAAATCTAAATTGCTTACATGGAAAGGGTTACTTTTGCAACCGCGTTTATCAGGAATAAAACCCGCAAGTCCTTACGAGTTCTCCTCTAATTCATGTACTTTTCCGAGAAATCCGCATCCAAATGAATAATTATTTCGACGAGTAAACTCGGTAAAATACCAACAATACCAACTCACTAGAATAAGAAATGCTAAACCTAACAAGGTATCAACATAAGGTAGTATAAGTATTCAGGATTTTGTCAGTCCTCTTAACACATCAGTGTTCCAATTTTCATGCTCACTCCATACACTTGTTGCTCCTGCCTTTTGCGACGATGCTGATGATGGCAAACATACTTTGCAATTCGTTCAGAATCTAATTTGTAGTGAAATTGATTGAGGGTTTTCATTTTCAATTTGTTTTCTTTGTATTTCCATCTCCATCGGCTTCTATTATCCTGTGCAAGCGCAAGGACGATTGCTTGCCATCATCGTCTTTGCCTGCGAGAAATATGACATCATGTGAATAGAATTCCAGGATAGAAAGATATGAACACTGATGGTGGTGGTATAAGCCGAAGCGTAAATAAAGAGTATGTTTGACGTAACATTGTCAACAAACTCGTTTATTCAGGTCCCACTAGCTCACACCTTCCCAGCATGACGGTGTTACTATCGCTTTGAGGCAATGGTTCGTAGTCCTTCCGCCGCAATCTATTTTGTTTGTCTCTCGCTCGCTAGTAATAGTCGGAGTCTAGCAGTTCATTACATATCTAGTATATGAGCGTAGGGGGGGTGATCGCTGCTTTCATGGAAATTGGAATATTGGGACCATAAAATTGATTTATGTTATTGTTTTCGTTTGTCTTTCACTCTCTCGTCCTTGTGTGTGACAATATGTCAGCTCGCATCGACATCAAATGCGGAAAAAAGGAAATTTTATTGCCGGATCGATGAATGATGGTTTATAGTACCTACACCCTCACTCCGTAAACATCAAAAGGACATGATACCATAGTATTAAACACATTTCACGATACGTATACGAGTACCTATCAGAGGACAATTTTGTTGGTGTTAATTTTATTGCGAAGAATACCATGAGAGTGCTACGGAGATAATTACATTTTTGTTTTTTCATGCCAATTGTCTGTTATATCCTTAGAGCGAAAACATTCCGCGATAAATCATTTTGTTTTGGTGTTCTATTGCGTCCTCGTTGTCTCATGCGTGGTTTTCTTTTATCTGTCAATTTACTTTCTTTTCAACAGACAAGAAGATACATGTGCTGGTTGATGAGGGATGGCAAATGGAATGCGTCCTTGATTGCAGAATTTAAATTGTAGAGTTTATGAACCTTGAAATTCGGTTCGTCGTCAAAATGAGAAACAAGTACACACATATAGTATACGTAGGTATTTGATATTCTTTTCAGTTCGGCTTTAGATGTTATTCAATTTTGGGTACGTATTTCGGTATGGGAGAGCTTCAATCAATCTTTTCTAAGAATGTCAAGGTTATTATACGAGTCGGTCTGATCCTTAGGACTGGTTTGGGCTCTTTGTTTAGGTTACACATGGTCCTAGCACATTCAAACCGCTTTGGAAGGGCATACTGGTAGAAAATAAAGGTTTGTGAAAGGAGAGGGTATGTTTCAAACCTACAACAATAAATTTTGAAGACATAAGGCAATTATTCGTATTTTTTGATTTATCACATTACTGCTTATAAAAATGAAAAAGAACACAAAGCGTTCAAAATTAATTGAAAGTTTACCTTAGAACATAAGTGTTAGGTACAAGGTGCGCGGCAAAAGTAATATCATAATGTGAATTGGCTGCCATCCACCACCTCTTAAGGAGATGCACATTTGTGCTCATTTTGAATTGTTGCTCGCAAAACACGTTGCGAGCAACAATTCTTCTTCAGTGTTGGCTTTCAAGACTTGCAAGATTTGTGGTTTGTTGTGGTAAACGCGAGATTTTAAAAAGTCCCAAAGGAAGAAGTCTAGCGCCGACAGATCTGGCGATCTGGCCGGCCAGTTGAAGTCGCCAAAACGGGAGATCACACAGCCCGGAAATTGGTTATTCAAAATCTCCATCTTTGCCCGAGCTGTGTGAGCGGTTGGTCCATCCTGCTGGAACCAACAATGCTCGAGACCTAATTCAGCAACTTGCGGTAAAAAAAAACCTAGGTTTCACATCTGTCTGTAGCGCTTACTAGTTTCGGTTACGGTGGTGCCGTCGGCATCCTTAAAAAATTAAGAGCCAATCACTTTTTCACTGCAAATGCCGCACCAAACAGTCACTTTGAGGGGATGCAATGGCTCTTCGTGCATTTCATGTGGATTCTCCGTGCCTCAGAAATGCAAATTTTGTTTGTACACGTAACCACTTAAGTGGAAATGGGCTTCGTCGCTCATTATGATTTTGGATACGAAATTAACCTCTTCTTGTACTAGGTTTAACAGAGCATAAACGGACAGCAGGCAGCAATTGGTGAATGGTTTGCACTTTATAAAGGAACATTTTCAGGTCTTTCACCAAAATAAGATGCAAGGAACGTATGTTCATGCCAAATTGTGTGTATCGTTGTCTCGTTGATGTTTGTGGACTCTCTCGAACGTACTTGGCCACAGCAGTGATATTCTCTATTCGCTCACATGGTGCAGGACGATGAGGAAAACGACGCCGAAAATTCATGCTGCGTTAAAACAACAGACAGGAAATTGGTCAATCGTGGTCAAAAAAATCAAAGTAACAATAATTCCGCATTATTCAGGTGTGTATCGCTCCATTGCTTACTGTCAACTAATTCTCTATCTGTCTACAACATAAATGTCAAAGCACAATGACATTTGACGCCATTTGCAAAAATGATGGCACATTCACATTTTGACATTACTCGTACTTTTGTCCCACCGTATATAAGCAGTGTAGTGGGCTTTCTTTGTCACCTTCGGTCAAAGCTGGAAGAATATCTTCAATTTTCATGACATTCAAGTTTTGATAAAAAGTGTGGTAAATGTTGTCAATTAATGGCAGCTTGGTTTTTTTTCGTTAATTTCGAGAAGTGTGGAATAACATTTCTGTAAATCTGTCACTTTAATGGAGTTGAACCTTCGGCGTCTTATATTTACCGTCCTGAACTTTGGCAGGTAGGTGTGGTTGTGACAGCATACTATGGTGAAACATAATTATCACAAAGGCGCCGTTTTAATACCACAACTCAAGTGACATAATTTGTTGTAAAAACTGACGTTGGACTTGTGGGAAAGGAGAGAAAGGATTATTTAAATCCACCCCGTGGCATTGAGGAAACTGATAAAGTTCCCGATGCTTGTCTCCGCTAACTCACTAATATTATCAAAAAGGTGTCTGCCAAATGTACGGTGCCTGACCATACTCAGGGCCGGAAGGAAAGGAAGTGAAGGATTGTTTCAGGCTCGTTGGCCAGATTGCAGCTACGACAAAGTGCATTAAAAGTAATGCCCAGTCTGGCTGCGTGGACCCCTATGGGCCAATGGCCAGTGCTAATTGCCAGAACTCTAGCAATATCTGCCCGGTTTCTGTTTAGTAGCTCTTGTGTTCTGTGCCAGTTATACTTGAGCCAAATCTGCCTGGATGTGACACAGTTCTGCAATCCTCGCCATCTATTACCAGCATCTGCAAGGAAATGAGCAAAGATTCTGCCCTTAAGGGCTCCTGACGGAATGTTGACCTCCTCTGCACGGGAGCAATCAAGGGCAGATCCATGCCTCGCCAATTCATCAGCCCTTTCGTTTCCATCAATGCTACCAGGCACCCAGATGAGGCTGATCCTAGACCGATGACCAAGTGCGGCAAGCTCCTCCTTGCATTGTTCAACAAGTTTGGAGGAGGAAGCCGCAGATGCGATGGCCTTGATAGCGGCCTGACTATCTATGAAAATGGCTATGGTGTTAAGTTGTATCGATGTAACTTCCGCCTGGAATACGCTGCATGAATTGGGTGGACGGAATGAACTAGACATATTGAGGGATTCAGAGAAGATTCCCGCCCCTACCCGGCAGTCCATTTTCGACCCGTCAGTGAAAATGGTTATTTTGAACCCGTTTGTCACCGCGCCACATTTCCATTCCGCCCTGGAAGGGAATCTCACCGTGACATCATTGCGAAAGTTCACCCTGGGAATTATGTAGTTGGTTAGATTTGCCGCCAACTTCCGAGGCAGCAGATTAAGAATGCTGCTTAATCAAGGATGCTTTGATCAAAAAGTTTCAAGAATTTATTCAGAAAATTGGAAATACAAGTTTATTTTTCATATTCGATATTGTTCCCTGCAAAGTACTCCCCATTGACTGAAACGCACTTATGGCAGCTCTTGTTCTAATCCTCGAAGCATTTTTTATAATCGGATTTTGGTATAGCCATCAGAGCCGTCTTCGATTTTTCTATAATCTCCTATCGGCTGCTAAAACGCTTTCCGGGAGCAGTTTCTTGACTCGATCGAACAGGAAGAAATCGCAGGGAGCCAAATCAGCCAATTCGGTGGCTGTTGGATGATATTCGTACTGTTCTTGGTCGAAAACTCACGATTAAGGATAGCATTGTGCGACGGTTCATTATTGTGGTGCAAAACCTTTGAGTTGTTTGCCCACAATTCTAGTCTTTTTTGGCGAATTGCATCACGCAAATGTCTCATAACGTCCAAATAATAAACCTTGTTGACTTTCTGATCTTGTGACAAGAATTCATGATGCACAACACCGTTGTAATCCATGAAAACCGTGAGCATCGCCTTCTTTTTCGACTGAAAACGACATGGTTTTTTCGGTCTTGGCTCATTAGGTGTATGCCATTCAGTCGCCTGATGCCTTAATTGCGTTTCGTACTCATATGTCCACGTCTCGTCTCCAGTAATTATGCGTTTGATGAATGCTGGGTCGGATTCAGCCTCTAAAATCATGTCTTTCGCGATGTCAATGCGGTTCCTTTTTTGAATGAAATTCAGGTCTACGGTAGCAGCTTTTCAGTGATACGTCTGCTGAAGCCCAAATCTTTAACCAAAATGTTTTGAATGGATCTGTAAGCAATTATGGTCAATTTGAGGTTTTCGCCCAACATTTCTTTGATTTTATTGATGTTTTCGTCGGTTTCCGATGTCGACGGCCTACCACTGTGTTCGTTACCCTTTAACGGACTCACGACCACTTTTGAAGCATTTGTGCCACGCATAAATGTTTGTTTTCGATGGAATATCATTGCCGAAACACTTTTCCAATATTTCTAAAGTCTTTGCACCGTCGAATCCGTTTTTAACACAAAATTGATCCTATTTTTAAAATCATAAAAAATCGAAAAAGAAAAAGGCAGGTGTACTCTCGACAGCGTAGCTTTTACAAATGTCAAGCTACGATACTAAAATTTGGAGAGAATGTTTATGATAGATGTGTCAACCTAAAAAAGAAAAACTCGAATCAGATGACTGAAAGGGCAACACGGTAGTCATTCCTGAAACTTTTTGATCAAGGTAGTGTATAGTACCAAACTCCTTAGTGAACCTCATCCAGTTTACATTTTGCCAAACTAACAAAAACGGGAGCATAGATATCCATCTAAATTCAGGTGGAGATAAACGAGTGGCTTCCTTCTTTACAATGCGTATAACTTTTGCTACCTTCCATGCAAGTGGAAAAGTCTTAGTTAGGATGATTGTATTGATAATGTACGTTAGAGTAGGCAGAATATGTGGAAGTAATATCTTTATGAATCGGGGATGAATATCATCGAATCCCATAGCTGTCGATTTTATTTTGAGTACAGCTCTTACCACATCAGTTTCATCTATTGTATTAAATTGAAAATCACTCTGGCTATTAGAATTAGTAGGGGTAGTAAAATTAAAATCTGTAAGATTTAGTGAGAGGCGTTGAACTTTGGCAAACTCTGTGTTCATAATGTCTGGATTGACGTCATTAAGACATTGAGATTTTTGCCGACCTACACCTAGCCCCGGTATGTTTTCCCATAAAATTTTTGATGCCAAGTTATTATAAAATCTTTTAGAATAAAATCGGCTCTTAGCTTCCCTGACAAGGATGCGCACTCAATTTCTCAACCTACGAAACGAATCGTAAAGCTCGGGCAATCTGAAACGCTTCCAATGTTTGTACGCCAAGTTTCTCTGCTTCATAATTTCTTCAATTTCAGGAGAAAACCATGAACTTGCCTCATTTTGCAGATGCATTGTTTTGAGTGGCATATGTTCGTTAAACAGACTCTTGATAATTTCCTGCAGATAGTTAACCTGATCATTGGGAGAGATCATGAAATAAATTTGCTGTGTGTTCCTCCAACAGATTTAAGTTAAGTCGCCCAAAGTCCCTATAATTATACGAGATAGGTATTTTTAATATATCTATTTTTAAGGTCACAAAGAGGAGATCATGTTTGGATCAGCAGGTGCTGATAACTGAGAATACAACAAGGTGTTATGAGGGTTATTAACCAGAAATAGGTCCAACAAGGTAGCCGCTGAGCCTATAAAGTGAGTTGGATTATTTATATTCAATGGTTCTAAGCCTACTAGGATGTTTATACGTTCCAAAAATAATCTCAACTCTTGGTTATGCAGATTAAAATTGAGGTCACCACACACAATAATTTCTTTATGAAGGGAAGTCAATGGTCTTGTTGGGCTTATATACTACTCCAAGAAAACATTTGTTCTACTTGATTACTTGACTACTTTGGCTTGATCACATCGTTCAAATCTGGTTCGAAAAGGCAAAGAAGTCTGAGTGCTCGCTTTAATGGCAAACTAATAGCGGATGCCAGGCAGCTTAGTCTAGAAAATTTGGTAGCTTTGGTGTCTCAAGCGGAAACCCTTCACTGGTCGGCAAGATAGTAATATTAATTTTCATATCAATATATTTCATGTCAATATATTTACAGTAGCTAAACTAACCATCATGCTGCCTGAGAATTCTCTAGAACTCATCAAGTATCAGGCAAATTCTAAATCAAACTGTCCTTCAAAACGCGTTGCCTTTCAGCTTGATGCTTGTAGAATTTCTTCTCTCTAGTGGGTACTTATCGGCTTAAATTGTATTCGTTTTAATTCGATATTACGGCATGTTAACCTCTAGTTAACCGTTCAAAATAGCTCCATGGATACTAAGGTAACCTATATCAGAACATCTCAGCACATTTCATCTGTCACTAACATTAATTGAGATATCAATTTCATCGCTGACGTCACGTGTCAAGAAGATAGATCCATAGTGACAACTTAAACTGGACAAAATTAACGATGTCATCTTCAATCATTTCGCATCACTGAATAGAGTGCCCGTTTCCCAGTATCGATTTTGGGATTAAATAAATAAAATAAATCGGCTCCCTAATGTTCAAGGAAGCAATGAAAACCAAAGTCATTGCCGAGAAATTGAAGAAGTAATCATTTGTGCATGAAGCGCACATCTCTCGAAACCAGATATGTCCTTCATATTCGAGGGACTAGCTTTTACGTGCAATAACATTCATCAGATCCTTGCACACTGTTTGCTTGAGCGCAATGACGGCTATAGACCGAGCCATGAGTCCTATAAATCATGTAATAAAAACCAATCGACAGGTTTTGCTTTTATCATCGATATTTTTGTTTGCAAACACCCGGTCCGCCTTGGCTATCTATAGCCTTGCAGGAAGGGATATTCGCGCAGCTTGTCACATTTAATGTCCCTCAAATTGCAACAATAAAATTTGATGAACATTTTATTGATATTATCCTCCGCCCCTTCAGAAAAACGCCCATTTTAGGGAGTGCTTGTAATTTTTTTTTTTTTTTTTCATAACCATAAACCGTCAACCCGAACATAATTGACATTAAAAGACATTCAAAGTCACAGAGGACACATTAATCACTTTTTTTTCGCTGTATGTGCTTTTTGAATGTAAGGAATGTGTGTGTGTGTTTTTTTTTTTTTTTTTGTTTGGTGCTGGGAATGTGCACCCTCTTGGAGCTGTCGTCGTCAATGTCGCAGATCCGTAATGTAAAGAGTGAATAATTTCAAATAACCGACATTGGATGGAGGGAGATTTTCTTTTCCAAAAGAAGTAAATCTTCTCGTACTGCTTGTGATCCTTTTTTCCGTAGTATCCTTGCAAAGACGTTGACAGAAACGTACTCGGCTAGGGTAATGTAAGAAAGTAGGAATATTTATTTCACTCGAGATTTTTTTTTTTTTTTTTTATGTGGAAAGTGACATTTTACGAAAGGATCAACTTGACGCTTCAAGGATACACCACTTCGACATGTTGGGTGATGTAGTATGGAACATGTATTGGAAATTGCAAGGGTACAGCGGCTGAAAGTGTGAGCTAATGTATATTTACAAACCGTTTTAGGAGGCCATAATGAATAATAAACTCTTTTATTATAAATAAATTCTTTAATACCCCTCTGAGGTTTCGCATTAAAACGATGTCCTAGATAAGTGAGGAGATTTAGGCGTTTTTCATGGGGGAAATTCGAATATCTTACTTGACCTTACTCCGTCAGTTTGCAATAAAAATGTGTTAATATCAAAAATGAGGCGATAATTTGATTGAAAGTCTGAGATTGTGTTAAAGGATTCGCGTGTGGTGTGTTTATTTCTTTTGAAACCTTGGCATTTATGGCTCATCTAGTCAAGGTTGGATTTAGTAAATTTTCAAAGTCCTGGCGGGTTAATTATTTAATTTCCTTGACTCCTGTTGAAACTATATGTTTTCGAAATGCGGAAAGCACGACCAGGCAGGCATAATTAATGATTTGCTAGTTTATATCTACAACGCTTTTTCAACCAGGCAGTCACCTTTATTTCTAGATGGCCAAATACGGTTTTTGGATCTCTTCTCGAAAACCATCACCATCTATAATCGTTGTTACTCTGCTTTTCTTGATTTATAGCACCCTGGAGGCCTAAAATTACATTGAACTATTTGTCCTACGAGATAGCTCTAAACATCTCCTCATTTCGTATGTCTTTTTTTCCTGAATTATTCAAAAGCCACCATATAAGCTATAAGGTTGAAACTTTGCACTCTTGAAGCACAGAGTATGGTGCAGAGCGTAATGAAGAAGATTATGTGATTTACGAAATATAGGGTGACCAGATAAGAAAGATAGGAAAAGATATTTAAATAAAACAACAACTGTCTTATATATTAAATTGATTCTAGCTTTATTTTGAAGCTACATTCATGCCATTATCTATGGAGTAGCGCATCATTTCAATGACCGCCTGGGCTTTGCTGGCAGTGCTTCAAGCGGTCGTTCCAATTTTTGTTGACTCGGTCCAATATGTGCGGCATTATTCCAGTGACAGCGTCTCGAATGTTGGCCTCCAGCTTCTATGGCATGTAGCACTGTCTTGTTGGAACCACAGCTCGGATATATCGATGTTGTCGAGCTTTGGGTACAGAAAGTTGGTTAAGATCGCTCTATACTGAGTACCATTGACGGTAACGGTATCTTCTTCCTCATTTTGAAAAAAATACACATTGTGGATTGTTGTCACTCCAATAATGGCAATTTTGCTTGTTGACATAGCCGCTGAGAAAAAAATGGGCCTCGTCCGAGAAGATGATTTTTTGGCTAAAATCCGGATCTCCGGCCAACATTTCCAGCACCCAATTAGCAAACTCACGGCATTGTCTATGGTCGTCCGACTTCAATTCTTGCATCAGCACTATCTTATACGGATGTAGGCACAAATCCAACCACAAAATAAGCCTGGTTGACTCTCTGGTGATGCCCAATTCAGCTGTCTTCTTCTGCGATACTGGCCACTACGGCGGCTATGTTTTCTTCACTTCGCACCGATCTCTGTCTGGTTGGTGGCTTTAGTTCCAAAAGAGTGTACTCATGCACGATTCAGAATGCAGCGTGAGAGCGAGACTAGAGCGAGGCGAGAAATCCTCGTCCTCATAAAATCGTTTCCCAGTTCACAATGAAGGCGATACAGCGAGCATGTATTATCTGTGTTAAAGTGAAAAGCAATAACGGCAACACACCATCTTTTTCTTTCTGGCTACATAACAAAGTTGCATCAGCCTGCTGACAGGCAATCTCGTCGCGAGAGTTTTTCAATTTTCTGAAAAGAATGCGTTGCGATAGAACGAGTCTCGCATCATTGTGTATTGCTTCATATATTTGCATAGATCGAAACTTTTTTTGACAACTCGCGCTAGACTCGTCTCGCTCTCGTCTTGCTATCACGCTGCATTGTGAATCTCGCATCATGCTCAAACTTTTCCACGGTGCGACGAATTACCTGCGCACGAATTACGTTGCGCATTTACAACTGAGCGACAAAATTTTTTAATAATTTCCACACGTTCAGGAAGCATCAAACGATGCATTATGAAATGGCAAACCTTACTGACAGCTGGATGTCATTGGTGACTTTGCCAGCTGCTGAAACATAACAATTGGAAAAATTATCATTGCTATCTGGTCACCCTTTATGAAGTGTGCATAGAATGCTTGATATAACTGAAAGTGAACGAAAGTCAAAAAGCAGTATTCCTAATGAAAACGTTGAAGAGTTTTTTCGTCCAGCGTTGGTGTGCGAAACTTAGAGGAATTCACTGCAAAATATTGACCACTTGGATAGGCGGCACTGATTACATACCCAGTTTCATTCATTTTCTCAGCTCAGACATTAATACTGGGTGGGTCAAATAAGACCAACAAATGTTAAACACGAATAACTTTTTTATTTTCCAATATAATTGTTTTTTTCTTGTTTGCAGGTTATAATTGAGTTCTTGGAAATTTATAATGGATACATACAGTACACAACAACGTGTTAAAATTATTGATTTTTTCTATTCTTGTCAACGAATGATGCAGTGAAAATATCGCCAATATTTTAATTCAAGATCACCTCCCACAGCCTTTATGATTAGGAGTTTGGTCGACCGTTTTGAGGAACGGGGTTCAGTGGCCGACCGTCCTGGAAGAGGTTCTCATGGAAATATTCGCATTGAAGACAACGTGGAAGCCGTGCGGCAGAGTGTTGCAAATTATCCATCTGTCTCAACTCGTCGTCGTTGGGGCCAATTGGGCATGTCCAGAACAACACTGCGGAGAATTTTAAAGTTGGACCGTAAGATGTACTCATACAAAATTCAAATTGTGCAAACACTGCTACCGCAAGACCACCACCAACGACTACAATACGCTATTTGTTTTACACAATTAGCCACACAAATTGATTTTATAAATAATGTTCTGTTGTCGGATGAAGTGCATTTCCATTTAAGTGGTTATGTCAACAAGCAAAACTGTAGATTGTGGGGCTCCGAAAATCCACGGGCAACACACCAGCATCAGTTACTCGTACACCCATTAAGATGCTCTGTTTGAAACGATTTCCGGGGCTTCTTACAGAACAATGATCGACAACTTTTTGCGGCCAATGGCGGAGCAGCATCCTTATTTGTGGTTTCAACAAGATGGAGCGACTGCTCGATTATTGTTTGTGGCCATTGTTGGGGAGTATGACTTGCAAGAGACCCCACTGAAATAAGGAGAGCCTAAAACGTGCTTTAACCATAAACTCCTGGAAAAAGTGCGTGTACCTGCAACCCAGTGGCCAAACCACTTTGGGGGTGCCGCATGCAAATATGTAAGTCAAACAAAAGTCATAACCACTCACCCCTTAAAATGCATTCCTCTCCAAACCGATATTGTTTTGTTTACAAAAATTTCATCTTCTTCAAGCACACGCGCACGCGAACGCGACCGATTTGGAATCATTAGGCATATTTCACTTGCCCGAACAGTTAACAGGGGTAAGATAATAAGAACACTAAAATCCGACCATAACCATAAAGAAATAGAAAGGGATAACTACATCACTGCACTGGCCAGCATTAATTTATATTTATAGCAGATCTTACATACGCGACACCGATTTAGACACAAGAACACTTTCTGAGAGAACTACGGACACATAAAAGGGGGAGGGAGGGAGACACACAAATTAGCACTTTGCACTTGCGAACGATTTCGGACACTCGATTTAAGTCGCGCACTAGTTGAAAAGAAAGTCTACTTACCTTGACGTCCGGAATTACACTGTACTGCCTGCTCAGCCCATTGCCCATAAGGTGGTGCAGCGAGAGGTAGGTCAACGTTGGAGAAAAGTTGTCTCCAAACAAAAATTTACCATCGACTTGTGGAAGTTGGTACGAGAGGCAATTGATCTGTCTTTCCTTTCTTTCACTTGTAGCTGCAGAGTTTTGCGATCTGTCTGTGAGAGTGCGAATGGAATGCTTCTATTCATCTAATATTTGGAGAGATATGATTTAGGCATAATCATATTAAGGGCAGGGAAGGTAGGATGTACATCTGTATTCATTTGGTGCGAATGACTAGTTTAAAACGATGTAGCTTTCTTTTCGGGTTGAATATATGACTTTGAACTCTAGCTCTACAGCTCTCGTTGAACAATCGATAAAAAACCGGATTATTAGCAAATAAATCAAAGAAAGAATAGTTCTGAAATGGGCAATGCAACGAGTTCCTTTAATTGCTCAGCTGGTTTAGATCCTATTTAAATGGACGAAAGCAATTTGTCGTTATTGGTGATCAGTTTCCAAAACTGATTAATGTGACTTCGGGAGTACCCGAGGGCAGTCATCTAGGACCGTCTCTTTTCTTGCTGTTCATCAATGATCTACCTGGCATACTGAAATACTGTTACTGTCTTATGTATGCTGATGATGTTAAATTTTATTCCATAACCCCAACAGTTCGTGATAGGCTTTTGATGCAAAAAGACATGGATAGTTTCATAATTTGGTGTAAATTGAATGACTTACAATTAAATATAAATAAGTGTGCTTCCATGTGCTATAATAGAACACTGCAGCATGTTTTAAGGATCTTGACGTAATTTTTGATAGCAAAGTTACATTTGATCTGCACATAAATTCTATGATTTCTAAAGCCATCTCAATCCTGGGATTTCTTAAGAGAAATTCTTCTGGTTTTAAGGATTCTTACACACTGAAATCTTTATTTTGTAGTATTGTTCGTCCCATCTTTGAATATGCTTGTGTTGTTTGGAATCCTATTGCCCAATACGATATTGATAGAATTGAAAGGGTACAAAAGAATTTTTTACGTTTTGCTTTGCGTCACTTTTTTCGCGATAATGCTCCCAATGTTCGTCACTCCTATCGAACTAAATGCCTTTTATTGGGAATGCAATCTCTTCAAACGAGAAGAAAAATATTCAGTTGTATGTTTATTCGTGATTTGTTATGTGCAACGGTCGATAGTTCAAATTTGCTTAAATCTATAAATTTATATGCTCCTTCTAGGGCTCTTCGACAGAGGCCATTTTTATTTGAAGTATCACATTCTACCGTTTATGGTCTACGTGAACCTATTTCCCAGTGTTGTATGCTCTTTAACTTTGAATATACCAACTTAGATATTTCTGTGACCAGATCTCTATTTAAGTCATCACTATTGTTACTCTTAAGTTAAGTCATGAATGTAAATTAATTACTGATTTTGTTATGAATTTTCCGAAACTGTTGATTGTTAAAGTCGTAGGTAAATAAATAAATAAATTAGATGAACTGATGTGTTGCATTGGCATGGTTTGAGGATTAATAAAAGTTTTGTTGTTCCACTTAGAAATTAAACAAACAAGTAATAATTATAATAATAATAATTGAACAAATAATTTCAGCTTATGTCTAAGGGAGTATTCACAGCTCAAGTAACTGCGACTAAACCATATTTAGTGTGTACTTTTATACGTACAAAATTGCCAATTCTGCATTTTAAAAGGGACTGAGTTCAATTTTTTATTTTTTTTTTTAATACAAAAATAAATTTAAAAACGTTTCTTGCAAGAAAACGTTCTTGCGAACCGTCGAAATTGATCCGTAATCCACAAAAGTAGAAGTAGGACTAAACATGAGCTTAACTTTTAGCTTAGAATTAATTTGTTTTGATCGGTTAGACTTCATGAATGTTTTCAATACCAATTATGGTTCAATTTATTTATATTGAGCAGGGAGTAGACATGGATGATTTCTTTTTTTTTATGTAATTTTGTCGAACATAAATATACAAGTAGTGACCGTTTTTCTTAATATTTTTTGACTTACTCTTATTGTACAACTTAATTGGTTATAACGAAAAACGAATTGCAATTCGCAGATTGCTGCGACCATGAACAAAAAATTGTTTGTATACACTCGTTCGCAGTTCAAGGTACATACGTGTGACGTACTGACAGAAAGACACACATATTGACAGATACTATGTTGAATTCATTAGTGTTCTATCTTATACCATTCTTGTGCGGAACATTAAAAGAGGAAAAGAAAAAAGGTAAACGCGAATTTTAGGACAGTCTCTTAAGGTAAGCTCTGAATTCACCCCCTTTTTTAAATTTGCGTCAGAGCTAGTTAACTGATAATCTGTTAGTAGTGATATTTTCGGTCAGAATCAATACTGATTTACTAAACGCTTCTAGTACATGTCTTTTTGTGAGCTTCTTAGCCTTAAAAGTGGATATTTTCTTAAAAAGAAAAAAAAAAAAACACAAATCTAATTCATGAAAGCTGTTCATTTCATTTACATCAAAAAATAGAAAAAAGAATTCCAAACTTTTAATGGGAAGATGATGGTGGTTAAACTTTCGTGCATTCCTCATAAGGTCACATCGTGACCTATATACATACATGCATACATATGTACCAGTGGCGTGGGGTGAAATTTCAAGAGAGGGAAGCCGAAAAAATTTAAGTAAAGTGTTTTATTCAAGACTTACTATTTTGGTGCTTATTCAAAACACAGACTTAAGATATGCAATCTAAGCCACCTTTGTTATACTTTAAGTCATTGGAATTTACTTAGACAATGAGCTCATCGCATAAAAAATGTGGCTTCGAAAGAAGCCGTTCTGGGCAGAATAATCTATATAAGTTATTGATAACTCGGAGCGTTGTTAAATGTAATAATATAATATAAAATTAGCAATTACAATAATGTACTACCTATTTGTACTCTAAAGCTATCCTACGATTCTTTTTTTACGAATTCTGCTAAAACTCTTTCATAAAAATTTGATTTATTTTTAATTTCTAAAAGAAGGTGCTTTTCGATATATAAAAGTGCCAGGTCTAAGAGTCTTTCTTCTTTTTGGGAATTTCTTAAGTGAGCGTGGACTCTGTCTAAAGTCGAAATAGAGGCCACAGTCAAAGGCAGGGTTAAAAAGATTTCACACGATGATAGAGTTTGAAAAAAAATATCTCTAAGCATTTCCGTATTAAAATGCTTATAAAATTGAAAAACATCAAGCTTTTTAAGTGAAGGGGTAGTGTATAAAATTTACATATATATATATATTTTTCAGTTCATTTTTTAAAGTAGTAAAATTAAAAACGCCAGGAAATAGGGTAATTAAAGAAGATATTTTGTCATCCGGCATTGAATTAGAAAAATATTAATATTTTGATTTGTTTAATAAACCAAAGAAAGTATATGAACTGAACGAACTATACCTATCTTAATCTGACTTGTAACATTTGTTTTTGAAGTAGTCGGCGTTTGCGTGGAAGTTCTGAGCAGTCACTTACGCTCTCATAGATTGAGTCAAATGAGTTTAAAAATTCAGAATGAATAAATGACTCAAACCCCCAAATCTCTTGCTTCACAAGCTCTATGTCTTTTCTGCAATTGATTAAGACGTTCACTATACGAGTATGATATTGCCATCGAGTTTCTGATACCCCGAATGCCAGCTCTTGTTTTCCTAGAAAAACTACAGTGTCTATGAAACGCTTCATTAAATCGCAATTGCGATCAACTTTTCTATTATGAGCCTCGTAAGAATTCCCTAAAGAAGTCTCTATGCGATATTCGCCAAATTCATGCAAATGCAAGCAGCTGCGTATATGCTTTTCCGTTTGAACATGTTTTTTGGAAGAATTAATAAAATTGTTTATATCAAAGAAACCTGTGTGATTCCAAACACTAGGAGAATTAGAAAAAAGAAACAAGGAAAACAAAACATTCTATTTAATTTGCAATTGCCAGTCAGCCATGGATTCTTTTTGTAAAAGGACTCATGAAAATGTTTCTGATATCCATCCATTCGCGTATAATCAATTTTTATTGATGGTGTCGAGCGACCTAGTTCCAAACTTTTTTTTTTTTTTACAAAAAAGAAAGCTTACTGAACTCGTGGGCTTCTTTTAGAAGAAAATCAGTTAAACAACACTCAAAATTAACTAGAGACATCTTGTCTAAGAATAATAAGAATGTTCAATGGGGCACCTCTTGAGTAGATTTATAATTACTTACTTGGTATATAACTAATAACTATTCACTTAGCTTACTCACTATTTTATAATAATTTAATAATTTAAAACCAATATGTAATTGCTAAATTTTTAAAATTTTCTAATAATTAGCAGTCACAAAAATCACAAAAATTTGCATTTAAATTTCAATAAATCACGCACAACCTATTTGCAACTGTCATTTCAAATTTGCAAAAAAAAAAAAATACCCAACAAGTAAGAAAAACCTCAACGTCGTTCGAACCACTACATCACCCAATAACCCGATTTTCGCCGGCTTATTTGTTGCCTACATTAATAAAAAAGAACACCTTTCTCCTCCACCAATGTTCATCCACAAAAGCCGAGAAATCCCAGGTTATTTTCCTCATAAGCGAATGTATGTTAGACAAAGAAATCGCAAATAAACTTCTACTATATGCCAGAAAGGAATAGAGTTGAAAGTTCGTACTGTGAAGAAATGAATGCATAAGTCGGAAAATGAACGGCTTCACAAAAAAATTCATTGCACGCTCTCTCGCTAGAGAAGTTCATACTTGTCGCCTATGTGTGCGAGTTTGTGTATGAGCAAAAATGAATAAACAACCGAAGTGGTTGCAGCATTTCATCTTCGAGCGTGTATAAAGTTATGAAAATGGTTTGATGAACAAATAATTGAATGTGATGGTTGGTAAGTGGCAAAATAAAAATTTTTGATATTTGAAAAGGGAAGCCGGTAGGAATCGGCTTGTATGGACGCCACGCCACTGATATTTACATATGTGGGTTTTGTAGAGTGTGTATTTTACAGCTGTTTTAGTGACTGAAGGTGAAATTTTTATTGGTTGGTTTGGCTATTAACTTTTTCGACTTTTGTGAAAATAATGTGTATTATGTGTTTGCCTTGGTATAACATATTGAAAATTACCCTCAATAAATATTTTTTTCTCACAGTAACAGTATCACATAAATATTCTTATTACAGCCAAATTCGAACCACCTCGACCAAGGAAAGACATTGCCCAGTGCCTAAATTGTAAAAAATATTGGCACACAAAAAATTATTGCATTAACCATTCCATGTGTGTTAAATGCGCCAGTATCCATAAGATTGCAGCATTACAAATTCGAGTGACAAAACAAAGTGCGTACTGTGAACTCTATAACGAACTTAGGATACAGCGATTTCCAAGCCTTAGAAAAAAGGAAATAATAAGAGACTACGGTGAGACAACAAACCACGTTCAAAACATACCCACAACCCAAGAACAACCATAAGCAACAGTTCTATGCAACAATTCTATGCAGAACAAATCAACAGAAAATTGACCAAAACAGCAACAAATGGAAACCCAGCTCCACACTTAGAATATACAGAATCAAAACAAAAACAACAACAATAGCCTCTTTCGCAACCCAACAATGACATAGCTGAACTTAAGGACATGGTAAAACAACTTGTGACGCTAATTAGTAACATGATGAACATACTCACGCTATTATTAACTAAATTCAATGGACAGTGTTAACGAGATTACGATAGTAGTATGGAACTCAAACGGACTTATACAGCACCTATTAGAACTAAAACAATTTATATAAATAAACAAAGTAGACAAACTTACAAATAAAAGTTATGTCAAAATCCCAGGTTACAATATATTTCATACCAATCACTCAGACGGAAAGCATACGGCGGCTCAGCGATCATTATCAATCAAAATATCAAATGTACCGAACTTGACAAACATGGAAAAGACTACATTCAAGTGACTACAGTGCAAACAGAAGACATTAATGGGGCCCTAGTAAACTCGGCACTCTACTGCCCGCCAAAACATGTAATAAGTGTGGATCAATTTCAACAATACTTCAAGATACTAGGACAAAGATTTTAGCAGGAGGTAACTTTAATTCCAAAAACATTGACTGGAGTTCACGCCTAACAACCAAGAAAGGAACAATACTACTAGATACTTTAAAAACTTGTAAAATCAACTTCCTAAGTACTGGAGAACCAACATACTGCCGAAGTGATAGGAACAAGATACCCGATCTCACAGACTTCTGTATCTTGAAAAACATTAGATCGAAGGACCAAAATTGTGCAGCAAATACACAGACTTAGAGAAACTATAAACCTTAACATGCGAACCCGATATCGTTTAAAAATGCCAAACGACCTTGATGAGCCCATAATTCACCTCAATGTAGTGATCGTCGAAGCTGCCGAAGTATCTACACCTATGACTATTACAAATAAAAAAGACTATTCCACGCCCGTGCAGATTAAAAGGAAAATCAAAGAAAAAGAAATAAAGTACTACATTCAACACAATATTAACCAAAAAAAAAGTTCTAGATATGATCTTATTACCGGACTAATATTAACTACCCCAAAACGCACTTTTATACCTCCGAAATCTATTCACTTTAAAATACTTCCCAAAGGTTTGGAAAGTAGCCAAAGTGATAGCAATTTCAAAACCTGGGAAAGACGCTACTCAAACAATACGCCAATAGTATCCAAGTTGTTTCTAAAAATCCTAATAGACAGACTACAACCAATAACGGACGTAAATAATATAGTTCCCAGCCATCAGTTTCGATTAGACGCAAGCACTCAACTGGATAACAAATACACCGAATAATCAACAAGATATCTAGAGATTAGGACGAGTACGGCAATTTATTTTGACATTTCAAAGGCCTTTGACGAATTTTGGCATAAGGGACTTTTATACAAACTACAACTCCTACTTTCAACTGACTTCTTCCTACTCATTAAAAGCTACATTAACGGCCGCTGCTTCTACGTACAAAACAGAGACGAGCACTCAAATCTTCTTAAAGCAGAAGCTGGAGTTCCTCAAGGAAGCATCCTAGAATCTATGTTATATCTTATACATCACATATCCGACATTTCTATACATCAGACAAGAAGTGCAACTTCGCACAAAATTCTCGAACATGCAATCTCCGAACTCGAAAATCATCTAGACGTATTAACCAACTTGTTCAGAAACTGGGGCATACAAATAAATGAAGACAAGACAGAACTAGTTAAATACACCACAAGAAAAATGGGGGTACAAATTAATTCGGTCCGTTTTCAGCAGATGGTGCCACCTGCAAGTTGTGGCTGATCTTGGAAGCGATTACCTACTTCATTGGAAAGGTGTGACATTTGTCAGCAATAATTAGTGTGCATCAGCGTCTGTTTTAGACAACAACATTGTTTTTTGCCTCTTGGAAAATGTCCGGATTTGTCTTAAATAAACAGCATTTGCGGGAAGTTTTGATTTTCTTTTTTAATTGGAAGAAAAGTGCAGCTGAAGCCCATCGAATGCTTGTAGAAGTTTATGGTGAATCTGCACCGACCGATAAATCATGCAGAGAGTGGTTTCGATGCTTCAAAAGTGGTGCTTTTAGCGTAGAAAACAAAGAGCGTCTTGGCCAGCCCAAAAAGTTTGAAGATGAGGAATTGGAGGCTTTACTGGATCAAGATCTGTACCAAACGCAAAGTGAACTCGCAGAATCATTGGGAGTGACTCAGCAAACAATTTCCGTTCGGTTAAAGAAATTTGGATTTATTCAAAAGCAAGGAAATTGGGTGCCGTACGAGTTGAAACCGAGAGATGTCGAAAGGCGATTTTTCACCTCGGAACTGCTTCTTGAAAGACATGAAAGGAAGGTATTTTTACACCGGATCGTGACTGGAGATGAAAAGCGGATATACTACGATAACCCCAAGAAGAAAAAATACTATGCAAAGCCTGGTGAACCCGTTCCATCATCGTCTACATCGACGCCAAAGAAAAACATCCACGGTTCAAAGGTCATGCTCTGCATATGGTGGGACCAGACGGGTGTGGTGTACTATGAGCTGCTAAAACCAGGCGAAACCATTGATGGGAAACGTTATCGACTACAACTAATGCGTTTGAGCCGTGCATTGCGTGAAAAATGAGCGAAAGGCATGACAAGGTGATTTTGCAACATGATAACGCTCGGCCCCACGTGGCTGTAGCCGTATTCTTCAGACCTTGCTCCTTCCGACTACTGGCTTTTTCGACGGATGCAAAACGATTTGGGGGGCCACCGGTTCGGGTCTTTTGAAGAAATCGAAGAATGGCTCAATGATTGGATCGATGCCAGAGAGGACTCATTTTTTAGAAATGTTATTCGAAAATTACCAGAGAGATGGAAAAAGTAGTCGTTTCCGACGGACAATACTTTGAGTGATGTATTTTTTACGTTTTTTCAATAAAAAAAAAATTTTTTGAACACAAAAAAACCGACCGAATTAATTTGTACACCAAACTTAGCGACTAGCCAGTAACTTTAGCGCACACTGCTAGGCAAACTATGGACCTGCTGCGTGAAATTTTTGGCGAACGTTTGATTTCAAAAAATTCGGATTTCCCTTGGCCACCTCGTTTACCAGATTTAACTGCGCCCGACTTTTTTTATGTGGATATTTAAAAGACAATGTGTATGTTAATAAACCAGAGACAGCTAAAGCAGAATATTCGAGACGAAGTACAGAGCCTGGCAAACAGAAACATTACGTGGTGTAATGGAAAATGCGCTAAAAAGAGCCAATGTCTGTATCGAGCAAGTGGACATTTGTCTGATGTCATATTTCATACTTAATTTCCCTAAAATATATTTCATATATAAAAAAAAAAATAATAACAAATGATTATTACAAGAGTTATACGTGTTTAACATTGGTAGGTCTTATTTGGCCCTCCCTGTAGATGCCGCCAACTTCCTTCCGCGGGAAATACTGCCATAAAAAATTATGTTTTTTTTTTTTTCCAAAACGCTGACATTATATTAGGATTATTGTTCTGCAAGACTTGTGTAAAGTTTAGGGATTAGAGTGTTGACATATGTATATACTACCGAGCAATAAGGTAGCAGAAAACCGAACACTGCTACAGAATTGATAATTTCCCTTCCAATAATTGTGACAGTGCGTTGGCTTCACTAAAACTGTTGTAAGTCTTTCATTTTGGCACTTTCTACTCTCAATGAAATCCACTTCAAGTTCTAAGAATTTATCAAAGATCGCACCATCTTAAATCAAATGCCATCCTTCACACTAAAGCAACCCAAAAAGTAAGTAGAGAAGTGATTCAACATGACGATAGGAATAGGACGGCAGTAAGACTACCCCCCAAAACAAACTCAAACTAGAAAATATTTTTCAACTGATTCCTCGCCTTTTGTTATTTTCTGAACTTCAATTTCCTAATTCGAGGTTAATGACCTTCATTTATCTTGAATAAGTTTCAGCTCTATCCAGTGAACCAGCAAAGACAGCCTTTACTCACACACTTCTTAAAAATACCAGTTGAAGACAGAACCCTTTGAAAAATGATGAAATTTCCGTGTCTGCTCCTCCACACCTAAAAATAAACTCACAATTCCAAGCAAGTCACCCATAAAACGACCATCCGATGATAAGATATAAATTTTCTCTCCTTGCAAAAGACTTTACTCCGTCGCCCTTACGACAACCTTCGTCATGTTTTATCCAACGAAACGGGGTGTTTTCTAGTTGACTTGTTTTAATGTAGCTCAAGAGCCTACATAATCGTCTAACAAACAGCATCACTACACAAGGCTCACAGAGGAGTGCTAACACAAATCCTTCTTCGCTAGCTCAGTACTCGTAGTGTCCTTAGTCAATTGCATTCTGCTTTAGAGAGTACGAGTAGATGAGCGACAAGGGGAAACTACTTAGAAATTCCTTTACAACGCATTTCAACGGCTGAATGACATCCTTTGAACGGACAGACGTCCGACATGTGATGTTAATAAATGAACTTAACGATGCGATACGATCAATTCAATTTAAAGTGTAACATTGTACGCTTAAATTTATTTATTGCGAGCCATTTGTTAGATGTGTTGTGCTAGCTCTCTCTTGCCCTCATCGTCATGGCTTTGCCTTTTTTTTAATTCCTTCTCTTCATAGGCATCCGAATCAGACATCCTGAAGGAGAATACAAAAAAATTTAATAATAAAACTGACGTCCGTCTGACATTATCTCGGAGGAACATTATGAAGGCAGCGTGAAACGGAAATGCAGAACAAGGGTTGAAACTTACACACGTTTCCTGAGAGTTGTTTATGAGGGTGTACGTATTTATGTGTGTGGGGGTTGGTGGCAGTTCCTTTATTCAATTTGTTAAATGCGAACATTAGTGTGTCGCATGAGCTCCCGATAAGAGTCTTGAATAATGGATATTCCCGACGACGACAACGACTACGACGACGCCGCCGCTACAGTTGACTGGGCTGGGCGTGGGAGTGAAAATGGGCTGGGAAGGTAGCTCCCTTAAGCGCCACCCCGCTGGGAAATTCAACTTTAATTGGATTCGATTTGAGGTGCTCTGGCGTTAAAGGCTAATAACCATGATGTGGGAACTTCTACGTATGGCACCAGTGTTTTCCGGCTTTGGGTTTTCAATAGAAGAGATTATGAATTTAACGCGGTTACGAAACAAGTTGTTTCAATTGCGCTGCTTAAGTTTGACGATGATTTGGGTTGACAGCGATTGTGGCACTTATGGAGTTGATGTTAATTTAAACTGATATTTGGTTTTAATTAGAATATTATGAGTGCGATGTTGAAATTGTTCGTTCCACAGCATGAAGTGAAGTGTGATTGTCAAACCCATAATGAAATGAAATTGTTACGTAAATGAAATAATTTATGAAACCATTGGAAGGCGGTGAAGGCGAAAGTACAATGAGTTTTGAATGGATTCCTTACCATTCAAAAGATTTTCAATTTAGGTCCTAGGTACGAGTATGTTGAGAATTAGTATTGAGTATTCGTACTTTAAGGACCATACGGCTGTGCGAGGCTTATTTGAAAACCTTTTTTTGCTATCAATCAACTCATTCAGTTCATTATGAAAGGTTGCCTATTATTTTAATATTTTGATGTGAATGCATTTTTTGCTGGTGATTTATTATTCTGCTGATTAATTATTATTTTTTTTTTTTTGTATTGTACACATAACTATCAAAAAGTCACCTAACATATTCCCATCGCCTCTCTGTTAAGAGACTATAGCCTGTTCTAGAAATTCATAGATCATGGTATTGTTGCATTTCCTAAGGTTAAGGTGAGAATGTTGCGTATAATTTCTCTTCACTAATAAAGAGACTGCTTGGAGTTATGGAGTTAGTTTTACGAGAGACGAAAAAGAAAAAAATTTACTGCTTAGTTCCCAGAATAACCATCAATTTTCAAATTAATACCGCAAATAACAAAATAAGTTATAGCCATAAGAGCTAAACTATTTTACAGTTTGAATCTATTAAAAAAAAAACATTAAAGAGGTTATTATGCATTTTCTATTAATCTGAGATGAATGCTCTCGTGGAACTTTTTAATGAACTGCTCAAGTGCTAAAAAAATTGTCAAAAGACAATTTGACGTACGAGTATGTCTAGTCGGACAATAATCAAATGTAGCTTCAATCCTTGAAAAAGGAAAAGAAAAATGCAAACTGAACGTTAAAACAGTGAGCACATGCAATGTGCTTATTTGTTGGCTATTTAGTTATCTTAGCCATACACTCCTTTCTACATTTTTGCAGATCTTTTTGAACTCTAAAAGTCTTCCATACGCCACTTGCATATAGCCTTCATATCGAATTTAATTCACATACAGCTGCATGGCTAAGCGTGTTGTTATTAATAGAATTGACATATAGCCTAGTAGTTGATCAGTTTCAATGCAGTGTGCTCAAATGTTATAATGCACTGAAGAAAACCGCATCAAATTCGGTTAAATGGTTCTTGAGTTATAAACGGTAACGCAACGGAGATAGAGATAGAGATACAGATAGAGATAGAGATAGAGATAGAGATAGAGATAGAGATAGAGATAGAGATAGAGATAGAGATAGAGATAGAGATAGAGATAGAGATAGAGATAGAGATAGAGATAGAGATAGAGATAGAGATAGAGATAGAGATAGAGATAGAGATAGAGATAGAGATAGAGATAGAGATAGAGATAGAGATAGAGATAGAGATAGAGATAGAGATAGAGATAGAGATAGAGATAGAGATAGAGATAGAGATAGAGATAGAGATAGAGATAGAGATAGAGATAGAGATAGAGATAGAGATAGAGATAGAGATAGAGATAGAGATAGAGATAGAGATAGAGATAGAGATAGAGATAGAGATAGAGATAGAGATAGAGATAGAGATAGAGATAGAGATAGAGATAGAGATAGAGATAGAGATAGAGATAGAGATAGAGATAAAGATAGAGATAGAGATAGAGATAGAGATAGAGATAGAGATAGAGATAGAGATAGAGATAGAGATAGAGATAGAGATAGAGATAGAGATAGAGATAGAGATAGAGATAGAGATAGAGATAGAGATAGAGATAGAGATAGAGATAGAGATAGAGATAGAGATAGAGATAGAGATAGAGATAGAGATAGAGATAGAGATAGAGATATAGATAGAGATAGAGATAGAGATAGAGATAGAGATAGAGATAGAGATAGAGATAGAGATAGAGATAGAGATAGAGATAGAGATAGAGATAGAGATATAGATAGAGATAGAGATAGAGATAGAGATAGAGATAGAGATAGCGATAGAGATAGAGATAGAGATAGAGATAGAGATAGAGATAGAGATAGAGATAGAGATAGAGATAGAGATAGAGATAGAGATAGAGATAGAGATAGAGATAGAGATAGAGATAGAGATAGAGATAGAGATAGAGATAGAGATAGAGATAGAGATAGAGATAGAGATAGAGATAGAGATAGAGATAGAGATAGAGATAGAGATAGAGATAGAGATAGAGATAGAGATAGAGATAGAGATAGAGATAGAGATAGAGATAGAGATAGAGATAGAGATAGAGATAGAGATAGAGATAGAGATAGAGATAGAGATAGAGATAGAGATAGAGATAGAGATAGAGATAGAGATAGAGATAGAGATAGAGATAGAGATAGAGATAGAGATAGAGATAGAGATAGAGATAGAGATAGAGATAGAGATAGAGATAGAGATAGAGATAGAGATAGAGATAGAGATAGAGATAGAGATAGAGATAGAGATAGAGATAGAGATAGAGATAGAGATAGAGATAGAGATAGAGATAGAGATAGAGATAGAGATAGAGATAGAGATAGAGATAGAGATAGAGATAGAGATAGAGATAGAGATAGAGATAGAGATAGAGATAGAGATAGAGATAGAGATAGAGATAGAGATAGAGATAGAGATATAGATATAGATATAGATAGAGATAGAGATAGAGATAGCGATAGAGATAGAGATAGAGATAGAGATAGAGATAGAGATAGAGATAGAGATAGAGATAGAGATAGAGATAGAGATAGAGATAGAGATAGAGATAGAGATAGAGATAGAGATAGAGATAGAGATAGAGATAGAGATAGAGATAGAGATAGAGATAGAGATAGAGATAGAGATAGAGATAGAGATAGAGATAGAGATAGAGATAGAGATAGAGATAGAGATAGAGATAGAGATAGAGATAGAGATAGAGATAGAGATAGAGATAGAGATAGAGATAGAGATAGAGATAGAGATAGAGATAGAGATAGAGATAGAGATAGAGATAGAGATAGAGATAGAGATAGAGATAGAGATAGAGATAGAGATAGAGATAGAGATAGAGATAGAGATAGAGATAGAGATAGAGATAGAGATAGAGATAGAGATAGAGATAGAGATAGAGATAGAGATAGAGATAGAGATAGAGATAGAGATAGAGATAGAGATAGAGATAGAGATAGAGATAGAGATAGAGATAGAGATAGAGATAGAGATAGAGATAGAGATAGAGATAGAGATAGAGATAGAGATAGAGATAGAGATAGAGATAGAGATAGAGATAGAGATAGAGATAGAGATAGAGATAGAGATAGAGATAGAGATAGAGATAGAGATAGAGATAGAGATAGAGATAGAGATAGAGATAGAGATAGAGATAGAGATAGAGATAGAGATAGAGATAGAGATAGAGATAGAGATAGAGATAGAGATAGAGATAGAGATAGAGATAGAGATAGAGATAGAGATAGAGATAGAGATAGAGATAGAGATAGAGATAGAGATAGAGATAGAGATAGAGACAGAAATAGATATAGAGACAGAAATAAAAATAAAAATAAAAATAAAAATAAAAATAAAAATAAAAATAAAAATAAAAATAAAAATAAAAATAAAAATAAAAATAAAAATAAAAATAAAAATAAAAATAAAAATAAAAATAAAAATAAAAATAAAAATAAAAATAAAAATAAAAATAAAAATAAAAATAAAAATAAAAATAAAAATAAAAATAAAAATAAAAATAAAAATAAAAATAAAAATAAAAATAAAAATAAAAATAAAAATAAAAATAAAAATAAAAATAAAAATAAAAATAAAAATAAAAATAAAAATAAAAATAAAAATAAAAATAAAAATAAAAATAAAAATAAAAATAGAAATAGAAATAGAGATATAAATTTCCATTTCGACCAAAAAATGTCGATTCGGCGCCAATCAGCTGAATTGGGTATCGCCAGAGAGTCAACCAGGCATATTTTGCAGTTGGATTTGGAAATGTTCGCCGGAGATCCGGATTTTAGCCAAAAAATCAACTTCTCGGACAAGGCCCATTTTTGGCTTAGCGGCTATGTCAACAAGAAAAATTGCCGTTATTGGAGCGACCACAATCCACAAGTGCTTCCACAGATATTGACTGTTTGGTGCGGTTTTTGGCACGACGCATCATCGGACTTTATTTCTTTCGAAATGAGGAAGGAGACACCGTTACCGTCAATGGTCCTCGGTACAGAGCGATGTTAACCGACTTTCTGTAGCTAGAGCTCGACAATATCGATATATCCGAGCAATGGTTCCAACAAGACGCTCGAAGTGGTGAAGGAGAAATTTGGCGACAAAATTGGCCGCCGCAATCATGCAACTTGACACCCTTAGTTTATTTTCTCTGGGGCTACGTCAAGTCCTTCCTTCGTCTTTCGAATTTCCACTAATTACTATTTTCGTTCCAACGAATTTCTGAAACTGAATATTTCTAGGCCATGGAGTCTTTCTATTCTTGTTAAATATTTTTTTCCTTTTACCTGCCCACTTTTTTAGAGGAAATGGGAGCCGACAATTTCTCGTTAAAATAGATTTTTGTTTGTGTCCATTCAACAGTTTGTGGACTTTAGAAATTAAGTACGCATTTTTTTTAATAAATGTGGTGATAGACAAAACCGACGGGGAGCGTATCTTCATTTTTGAAAAAATCTTACGAAGACCTTGAAAGCTGCATTTTATGTAGCAAATATTTCGTTCAATGCATTAAATTTCTCAGCTGAGTTGAGTGCTTCATTCCCGAATCGACTCATTTTTTCGAACTCAAAAATTTTATCAGTTCCGATCTTATTAGCGTAGAGGAACTCGGAAAAGTGGATTTCGCAGTTCTGTCTGTCTGTCTTCCTGCCTATTTGAACTGCAGTCTAAACTGCTTAATAGGTTTACTTCAAACTTCATATCTGTTAGGTGATATTGAGGTGTCTCAATTTTACAAAAAAAAAACTCAACTAGCAAGCTGCTACTTCAGGACCTGATGTAGTAATTTCAGAAATACAATAGATGTTGCCTATATGAAATAAAATTGTGATCTTTCATTGTAATTCAAGCAACAACGTGAAGGGATTTTGGGAAGAATGGTCTTCGAAGCGGTGCCGTGAAATAACGCCAAGCGAAGTAAGGCCAAATCTGGGAATTTGGCTTTATTTCAGTTGAAATATGGTCTTATTTCACTATTTCAAAGTGAAATAAGACCAAATTTTCAGATTTGGCCTTATTTCGCTTGGCGTTATTTCACGGCACCCTTCGAAGCATTTGGGTTAAAAATGAGGGCATTCAGGACAGGCTGAAGGAAGAGAATGACATATCAAGAAGAACGATGCGCAGTCAAACTAGTTAAACCTGCCGAAACTACCTTCGAAAACTATGGTGAAACAAAAGTTGTCCGACTTCAATACGATTGTGATTCTTTTAGTAGGTTAATTCATCTAGCTCAAAACTTAAATCCTTAAAGTCTTTGTGTAACAAGTACTGATGAACCGACCATGGCCCAATCGAAAAGTGGGGTAGTGAGAAAGATTTATTTTTTTGTATTTACTGGGATTCAAAACTTGAATATCCAGCCACGGCGCTATGATCACCTATGTATTTGCCAAATAGGGTGAGTTAAAAGTAAGCAAATTGTTTTGTTTTTTTTTTATTCAATTGGACTAAATTGTCCAAAGAGATGAAAACCTTTTCCGATCCGATTCAGTACCTCAAACTCAAATGTCTATTTGCCATGACACTTGTCCCTAAATCATACTCCAATGCGTAATTGAATTTATTCCAAAAATATCTTCCAAATTTATTTCTTGTTAAAAGTGTATAATGAGCTGATTTACGTTACAACTTTTACAAACATAAAACTTTTCAAATGTCCACCAATCTTGCTTCCATTCATTCAATCACCACTTGAATCTGCATAAAAAAGGAATCCCCATGAATTGACAAAATTATGTTAGCCTTAAGTACTCAAATTTGTACACAAGCCACATTTACAAGTTTGTCCTCATTAAAGGTGAGAGTACCCTTCAACAGGCAATTTCAAACCCACAGGAAAAAAAAAAAAAAAAATAAATAAACACTGAAACTCATTAAATCCGCAAGAAGTCCTAATTTGATGCTTCTACTTCACCATCACCCACGAAATTTGTTATGACACGAAAAATGTTCCACAAATAAAGTCCTTGTGAAGCACTTGAACTGCTCCCTGGCTGACTCTTGTCAAAAATCAGATGTCCGAGGAGTTCATGGAAGTGTAACCTCTAAAAAAAGGGTTCGGATGCTCAGCATCCACAGCATATCGACAAAGTGCTTATTGGAATTAACTTAATTATACCAAGTGTAGTGCTGTCAACTCTTTTCCATAACAAACAAAAACACCGGGGTTAGATGGTACTTACTCTATTTTCGTCAACAATAAGGCAAACAACAAACGCGCTCCCACTCAGTCACTTTATAGCGAAGTTAAAGTACCTATTCGGAAATTTGGTGGCTCTTTTGTTCTTCTTTTTTTTTTTTTTTTGTAATTAAGTACAGCGAAGCAAAAAATTAGAAATGACAAAAGGGAGAACTAGCAGAAAAAAAAACGGGGTTAAGGCTGATGGTTGGGGAAGACAGGCGCTAACATTAATTTTCCCTTTCAACGAAAATTTTGCTTAATCCTGGAAGATCTTATTTTTTTTCTTTTTGTGTCCCTTGTTTTTTGTTTTCCTTTTTTTTTTTGCGCGATGTTTTGATGATGCTTTCCCTTTTACTTTCTCTTTCCTTTACCTGTTCCTCAGTGAATCGGTGGAAATTGTTATGGTAATTTCCACATAAACAACGGGCCCGATTGGCCTCAGTTGGTCTACTTTTCGCAATCGGTGGGTGTATAGGAGTATCTGTTTCCTAAGTTTCAAGGTTGGGACCGGGGTGAATTCTTACTCACATACCGACCGACGGCTCTCTTGCGTCCAGAAGGACGGGAGTGATTTATGATCTGACGTCGTCGTCTTGTGCCGCGTTAAATTGCGAAAACAATTTCTTTTGCCACCGATGACGACGACCGACGTTCTATGGGATGATGTTACCGGTGGATTAAGATGATATCCTTGTCGACTACGTGTGTGTGTTTTGAAAATTTTGCATTTCACATTCGATGAACAACAATGAAATTTGGATTTACAGAACATGGCGGCAGCAACAAAAAAAAAAAAAGAAATATAATCGAAATTATGGTAATAAAAGTTTCGCTGGTTCGACGGCCGGAAAAGGAAGTCATATTGCGGCAGGAGTACATTTTTTTTTACGTCGTCAGTATGTATTATCCTGACAGTGGAATTTGTTACGAAGATGGATGAATTGACTAAGAGATATCAAACGACAGGAGAGGAGAGGCAATTATTTCGTTATCGTTTCAGTGCGTAAATTTGATTGAAAGGTGAATCCAATAAAAATGTACCCGTGAGTAGGTAGCGGCTGCTATCTTTTTTTCAGAAAAGAAAAATCGAAAGCAATTAATATTTATATTAAAACCGTTTGGTTGAATTCTAATTTTGTCGTGCAATTAAAGTGAGTCGCCTGCTTTCCGAAATACGAGTATATATTAGCTTTGAAGTTTGTAGATAAAACACTTTATTGACCCTTAGGGAGAAATATTAGGGGAACGTAGAAAACGTTAAATTTAACTCCGGTATGCGTACAGTAATTAAGTTTTTTATTAAATTATAAGAAATTTCCGAAACTTGTCTTGATCATTAGAAAGTTATTGCTTAGAGAGTGAAGGCTGGATTCAAAAAATCGTTAAAGTTATTTGTACATAAAATGTTTAGTCCTATAATTAGGTAACTTAATTTTGTTAATCTAAGTACCGTCACACTTATTTTTATATTTTTTTAATTTCAATAGGAATTTTCGTGTAATTAAGAGAATTTTGTTATGCAAATCAAAGTTCAAAGGAAATTTTAAAGCGCAGGGTCATGAGTCCACAGCCCATAATTGACTTATAACCCACCCACCTGGGTCATGTATTCACACTTGAATTGAGGACTCATGACCCAATCAAGTGAGTCACAAGGTCACATGAAATTTCTGTGGGCTTATGACCCACCAAATTAAATTGCTTTGTAGAGTTATGACCCATTTTTTATATTTTTGTGTTCCGTACCAGTATAGTATAAATGGAACACTAATGGATCCAACACGGCATTTATCTGTTCGGTACAGCTTTTCATCTGTCCACCTGTCCTTCAGTCCATCTGACCTTCTGTCCACTTGTTTTTCTGTCCATCTGTGTATCTGTAATATGCGTTTGTAAACCTTACCTTTCACTTCAACGTGGTCTGGAATCCAGTGTACGTAGCTGATATGATTGCACATTTAAGTACACACCACAAATAGTTGTGAAAAATAAGCCCTAGGCTCTAGGCTATTTGCGGGTAACATTTATTTAGTTTACTCAAGAATTTTTTGACATAATCGGTCGATGTTATGTTGAATACTTGCCTATAGTGTGCATAAGACTTAATCATCACCGTAAATAGTTCCAAGAAAGCAAAATAAGCTTTTTAAAGAAAACGCTTCCCAAAAGTGGACGTGGCATTTGTATGGGCGAACTCTAGAGGATATGAATATTTACATGTTTCGTTAGGGAGATATTTTTCAGCTTCTAGTAAAAATATTTATAAAAAAGTGGGCGGAATTTAAAAAATTGTATACTTGTTCTGTTTCGGATTCTAAGCTGTGTAAAAAAGTTCATCTCTTTTGACCAAAATTTTATTACCGACGGTTCAAAAACTAACGACAGGGTGGGTGGTGTCTTTTCGTCTCCCAAACACCGTTGCGTATTCCAGGCGGAGATAATGGCAAACGTGATATCGGCCATTGATATTCGCATCTTTTCAGACAGCCAAGCCGCAATTAAATCCTTGGAATCTTCCTCAACATATTCTTTAACAGCTCTAGACTTCCGATTGTCTCTTATAAAGATGGCGGAGCAGTTTAATATTCACCTAATTTGGGTGCCGGGGCATAGGGATATTCCAGGGAATTGAAAGGTTGACGAATTTGCCAGACATGGAACAAAACTACCCATCCTTCCAGAAAAAAGTTCGCTGGGTATGCCGATTGCTACATGATGCTATTGAAAAGACAAGGGATACAACTTGTCTAGCGACAAAACAGATTTGGCATATGCTGGATCTGAAACGCTCTAAGAATTTGATTTCTCTCAATAGAAAGCATATTAGCGCTGTTATTGGTGTCATTACTGGACATTGTCTAATAGGCAAGCATGCAACAAGGCTTGGCGTCTTCGCAAATGATTTCTTTATAAGCTGTATGGACGAGGAGGAGGAGGAGGAGACTTCTTCAGTTTCTTTGCACCTACCCAGCTCTCTCCCAAAAGAAGGAAACACCACTTAGGAGCCCTCTGTTTCAACGACCTAAATGACTTAAATAAAATATTGACGTTAGGGACCTTCTACGCTTCATCAGAAGCTCCAAATGGTTCAATGAGTAGGTTAGTGGCTGCTTCCCAAACCCATGTGGTATCACAATGGATTTATTACTGGTCTAAGCCACCTCAACCTAATCTAACCTAACCTAGACCAAAATTTAAGACCTGAAAAGAGGTGATATTTTTCGCCAGAATCCTTGAACTTTAGTAACAAACAGCGACTGCTAAGAACACTTTCTTCTAATAAAAAGTTTTAGCAACAATTTATGCGGTTAAATCTCGTAAAAATTGAGAGAATGTCCTCTAAGTACAAAGTTTTGATTGCATTTGAATCAAAAGGATAGGTTTCCATACTCATATGATCCATCCCAGATGGGTTGTAACTTTTATTACTGTATGTTTGGTGTAGAGGTTGAAGAAACTTCGATTTTATTCGTATTTTCTCTTTTATTCTTCGGTAGTCCTCAGTATTACAAACACAGTACTCAGTATACGAGGGCAAGGTGAAAAGTTCTCGGCCTGACGCAGAGATGGCGTTCCAATTAGCAAAAGTGCTGTGTTTTTCGTTAAACAGCAGTTGAATGTCGTGCGGTGATAAATTTCTTCGTTTTGGATGGGTTAACCCCTAAGGAAATTCATCCAAAGTTGATAAAAGTTTACGGGGACTCTGGTCCTTCCACGTCAACCATTAAAAAGTGGGCAACTGAATTTGAACGTATATCGGAAGAGATGGTGCGAAACATCTTGCACAAGATGGGTGCCGCATTTGCTCAATGCCGATCAAAAGCAAATTCGCAAACGATTTTCGAGGCAATCTTTGGATCGATTCAATCGATCCATGGATGAGTCATGGGTCCACCACTACACACCACAAATGAAACAGCAGTCGAAGCAGTGGGTGGAAGCCGGTGGTTCACCGCCAAAGAAGGCAAGAATTTCTACAAATTTGTTCAGTTGCTGAAAATTTCTTACAATAGAAAGATCGTGTGTCGATTTAATAACAATTTGTATTTTTTAAAAGAAATCGCATTTCAAACCTAAAAATGTCCTTACGTCGAAGGCATAGTAAAGGGTGGTTAAGTTTTAAGGGCCGATGTTGATTTTGAATAAAACACAAATTATTTAGGAAATTACTGTCATTTCTTTTTATTATGATAATATTGGTATGGTTCAATTATGTATGGAACAAAATATCGGCCAAATGGCCGCCGCGACCTCGGCGGCACACCTCCATCCGATGGTCCAAATTTTCGATGACGCTGAGGCATAATTGAGGTTCTATGCCGTTAATGTGCCGAATTATCTCATCCTTTAGCTCTTGAATTGTTGCTGGCTTATCGACGTACACCTTTTCTTTCAAATAACCCCAAAGAAAGAAGTCCGATATGCACGATATGCATTTTGAATTGAACGCCCATTTTCATAATAAGCCTGAATAACTTTAACGCGTTGCTCGATTGTGTATCTTTCCATGGTTCAAATTGAGTTAGTCTGAAATTGAGAAATGTCAAATGAAATGCAGAAAAAAACTTCACATTTAGGTGTGGTTCACATTCATACATTAGCTTGGAAATGGTGGACAGTATCACGGGATCGCAGACATGCACGGTATATCTAAATTTTTAAATTTTTAAAGATTTTTAAAATTTGTTATCCACTTTCTAATAAAATTTGTTTCTCCTTAGCCTTTTACTGCATCTTATGAAATTCACCCTTTATACAAATGTTTTTGACTTACCACAGTTTTTCGTCTAAAATTTTGCCACACGACATCTCTAAGGTATATCCAATCCTTATCTATTAAAATTCCATTACATTTTAAAGTGTTGAAAATCTTTTGCCACTCGCTAACTTTATCATTACGTGTAATGGTATCAGAAAATTTGCCGAATAAAACATTTTTCTTATCACGAATTAAACCTGCGATAAAAATTTTGTTCTGTTTATTCATTTTTGTCCTCGATAGAGAGCTTACAAATTTGTAAAAAACAGTTGTTGTTTACAAGTTTGCAAAGTAAATGGTGAAACGGTTTTTTTTTGTATTTGTAAATAACAAATACAATTTCCCTTAATTTTTTTCTCTTTTTAACAAATTTGTTGGAATTAAGTTTGTAGTTTGTGAAACAGAAAATCAGTAAACCAATTTGTAAATGTAATCAACAAATACAAATTTGTAATTGTAAATACTTGTAATTTGGTGAAATAGACCACTGGTTGGAAGAAGAAAAAAATCATCTTTCACCAGGACAATGCACCTGAACACAAGTGTGCGTTGGCGATGGGAAAACTGCAGGATTTGGGGACCGATTTGGGGTACTGCCATCCCCCCTATTTACCTGATTTGGCACCCTCAAACTTCCATTTGTTCCCAAACTTGAAGACATTTGTTTCTGAGAAGCGCTTCGCATCCAATGCAGAAGTTGAGAGGGCCGTAGATGAATATTTTCACAGCCTTCCAGACTCTCACTTCCGAGAAGGAATACTGATGTTGGAGAAACGCTGGACCAAGTGTGTTGAAGTCAAGGGAGATTATGTAGAAAAATAAAATCATTTTTTAACTGAAGATCGCAGTCTTTCATTGTCAGGCAGAGATATACACCATAACTAAAATATTAAATTTGATCAAAATCGTTGGAGCCGTTTTCGAGGAAATTATTTTTTTTTTTTTAATCGTCCATTTGAAAAATACCGTTGATTTTGGGGTTAAAATGCAAATGCCGATTCTACTACAAATTGTGAACCCATCGACACGGACGGACAGTGAGACCCACTTTTTTTAGATTTTCGAATTTTGTTTATAAAGCGTTTTTTAATAAGAACATAACAATTTTGTTTTTAAATAAAATACAGAATAATTGAGATATCGGCTGAATTTTATTCCAGGTATAGTACACATGTTAGATTTAAGTATGGAATTCCATCCCGTTCATATAACCACCGCGAGCACGTTTGCACCGATCGATTCTTGGGACCCAATTTTTCACCACTCTTTCACACATATCGCCCGGAACGTTGGCAATTTTGCGTTCGATATTATTTCCGAGCTCCTGTAGCGTTGTTGGCCTATTAGCGTAAACCAATGTCTTAACGTAGCCCCATAAAAAGAAATCCATTGGCGTTAAATCGCATGAGCGAGCTGGCCATTCGACCGGACCTTTTTTCAAGATTACACGATTACCGATTTTCCCCTTCAATAGATCAGTTGTTTGATAAGTGTGGCATGTGGCACCACCTTTTTGGAACCACATATCACTGATTTCAAGTCCATCCAATTCTGGCCAAAAATAGTGTTCCAATATGGCACGATAACAAACTCCATTGACCATACCATGGTGATCATTTTTATTGACGAAAAAATACTGTCCAATCACACGCCCGGCATGAAATCAACACCACACGGACACTTTTTGTGGATGCAATGGAGTGTCTTGAAGCACATGTGGGTTTGTTGCTGTCCAATAATTGTTTGCTTATTGATGAAGGCATAGAGTAATGTGGACTGAGAGATTCCCAATTCCTGTGAACGGTGTGGATGCGACTGATTTGGCTCATTTTGAACTGAAGTACTTACGGCTGCAATATTTTCGGTATTTCGACCGGTGCATTGTCTTACTGGCACAGAAACATTCAGTAGTGAATATGTTGCCTCGAATTTACCCACTATAGCACGCACAGCCTGTCTGAGGGGACGATTGTTTTGACCGAAAATTAGAGTAAGCGCTCTTAAAGTTGCGACCACGACTCAGAATTTCGGTAGTAATTTTTAATAATTTCTAAACGGTGCTTGTTATTGAACTTCACCATGATCAAAATGTAAACCTTGGCTGACGTTGTGGCATTGACAGATCGTAAGAAAAGATTAAGTATAAAAATACAAGATTATTATGTCCCTATTGGATAACCCTTTATAACTTTTGCGGATAGAGAGCTTCACGACAAATTATCGCTACTTGGAGCAGTAATGCGTTCGTCGAAGATATTCCGTAATAGAGCTGTAGTATGCGCTGTGGTTCCATTCTATTGTTGCCATAGTTGTGGATAGTTCTGCATAGGTGGCTTCAAACAATTTACCAACATCGTCCGATATTGAGCAGTATTGATGATAACTGCGGCACCGGCTTAATTTTCAAAGAAATGTGGGCCAATGGTTCTTTCGGACGATACACCGCACCAACCACCGCACACTTAAATGGGTGTAATTGTCGCCGATGATTTGTTCTTGGATTCTCCGTAGCCCCTATCCTGAAGGTTAACTTGTTAACAAAGCCATTTAATTGGAAATGAGTTTCATCATTCATCATTATTATTATCGGGATTTTGCTCGCTTTTTGCCACAAAACAATGGCATAATCAATTCCTCGCTGGTGCTCTATTGGCTTCAATTTTTACATAAATTAGACTCTGAACGGACTTCCATGATAGCCTAGTTGACCCGAACGTCTCCCTTTTGATATTTCTGGACCATCCTGCATACTTCCCAGTACACGTTGAATATTTTCATCCTTGTGCGCCGTACGTGGTCTTCCGATACCAAGGAGGTTTCGCGCCACGAGACGATTTATTGTTAGCACTGTGGGTGCGATCCGCACATTAAAATATCTACGATATGCACGCTGTATCGAAACAATTGATCGTTGGTTTTCAAAATAAAATTCGATGATTTTTGTTCGCTGTTCTGTTGTGTATCGTTCCATATTAAATTCTCCAAGCCTTGTTTGTAAAATTCTGAAAAAAATTAAAATAAAAAAAATATTGAAATACAATATTTTTAACGAATTTAAACCATAAAGGTCATTAGCTGTATTACCTACTAGCCTATAGGGACAAATTGAAAGTGCAACTCACTCAGGACTAAATTAAAATTAACTGCCGCTGTTGGTCCAAAGTATTTGGCGTCGTCCTCCTTCTAGCTGCAGGACATTAAATTTGAAATCCGCATTTCAGGATTTGCAGTTTTTTGTATCAACTGAAAGGAGTCAATGCTTTTTAAGGTTTGATAACCAGACCTAGACATAGTATATTTCATTAAGCCAAACTACATATGTACCTAAATATCTCTTAGATGAGATGCCGCTTTCATTGATTATTGAGTAGAAAGAAGCGACAGCTATTAGTGCAAACTCAAATATACTCGTATCCAGACCCAACGTGAACTGAATTCAGAACGTCTAGACAAATAAAGTTTAAGTGAACAACTTGCTAAGCACTTTACAGGGACAAATGTAATATCATCCATCTCCAACTGATGTCATTATGTTAGACAGCTGCAAGAATTTTGTGGAAGTGAAATAAAAAAGCAAACATTGAACTAATGTGTTCGAAAGCTTTTAAAATCTACACTTCGCGCTGGAATCAAAATTAGAGCCATCAGCAGCAGGTTTCACGTATTTCATTAAAGTGGTAAAGTGGTTGAATACTCCTCATATACTGGCGGCTGATTAAACGCGCTACGGAATAACATGGAATAGCCATGTTTTTTTTTTTTTTTTAAAGATAGGTCTGATTTTATAAAAATGAACAATTGGGACAATGAAACCACAATTTGAATATTGTGCAGCTTCCATGGCTTGGAATACGTAGTTTACGTCCAAAGAGAGTTTGGGCCTGAATTTGGCCGCACTGCTTTGAGCAAATGGATCATACTGAGACTGGTTAAGACTTTTGCCGAGCGTGATATATTTGCGAAAAAGCCTTATGATTGAAATCCTACAGTTCGGATGCAAGATACGATGAGCACTGTAGCTTCTACCATACAATTGAATCCTTCCATTTCGACAAGGAGGTTATCTGCTCAAGATAGTCGCTGCAGATAATACTGCATCAAAATTTGAACTTGTTTCTACCTATGTATAAAATTTAAATTATAAGCAAACTGAATCTTTCTAAAAGACCAACTTTTTACATGAATGATATGATATTATCTGATAAATGTGAGATTGCGGACAAATTTAATTGTTACTTTGCCATGATAGCAGAAAAACTTCTACCACAATCTAATATTTTTATATGTACGCACTGCGCACTGAGATGTATGTTGCCAAATCAATATGCTTCTATTCTGAAATCGTATATAGATGGAAGACATTTCAGAATAAAACAACAGAGTACTTATTCAAATCTAAGAGAAATAAAGGCTGGCGTACCGCAAGGTAGTGTACTGGGCCCAATTTTATACTTATTATATACTAGTGATATTCCTAAATTAGAAAACCACACTATGGCAACATTCGCAGATGATACTGCAATACTAACAGTAGGAAGAACCAATGAAGAATCCACAGAAAAACTACAAATTGGCATAAACAAAATCTGTGAATGGACTAATAAGTGGAGAATCAAATTAAACGAGTCTAAGTCAGTCCATGTTGACTTTGCTAATAAAAAAATTTAATATATACCAATTATTATAAACCAAAAAAATAGTTCCATGCGCTAATACAGCGAAATATTTAGGTATGACTCTAGATGCAAAGTTGAGATGGAAAAAAAGAAAAAAGAAGAGTTAGAAATGAAATATAGAAAACTGCACTGGCTGATAGGAAGAAACTCATCCGTATCAATTGGAAATAAAGTGCTTTTATATAATCAAATTCTGAAACCAACATATGGAATCCAACTATGGGGTTGTGCCAAAAAGATAAACATAGACAAAATACAACGTTTCCAAAATGAGGTGCTTAGAAATATAGTAAATGCACCTTGGTACATAAGAAATACTGACCTTCATCGAGACCTGAAGGTAGAAAGTGTATCTGCAGAAATTCTAAAACATGCAAAAAAAACACAAAGAAAACCTAGAAGAGCATATAAACATAGATGCAAGAAAACTAATGCATAATGAAAATCAATTACGAAGGCTTAAAAGAACAAAACCTCTCGATTTAACTTAATATAAGAAAAATAAAAATGTATATTCTTGCTTATAAATACATACACACTCGAAATAAAGGGTCACCAGGGGGTGTAACTCATACAAAGACTAAGATGTCAGAAAAAAATTGCTTATTAGTCCAAGTGACTAGATCGCAATTATGTGGGAGGTGGTTTTAGTCGGTCAAAATCCGGCATGCTGATTACTCGGATCATCAGTATCTTTTGAAGATCTCCCCTTCCTCTAAAAAAAAAAAAAAAAAAAAATATGTACGCACTGCAACTGCGATAACGTCGAACCTTTCCAAAGAAACAGTTTTTTCTATGAGCTTTGGAACTACTAAAAACGATTGGTAGTTTAAGAAATTCTAACTCATGTGGAGTTGATATAATATCCAACTGAAATTTAAATAATATTGCTTGGTTTGTATTAGGTGCGCAACTCGTTGTTTGTCAGTAGATGTCCCCAGCAGTAAGTGCTGGTCGATTTTAACATATCCAAAACGTCATGAACCGTGCTTAGACATACGAGGGTGAATCAACAAGTCCCTGGAAATTAACACAAATTGTGTCGTCACCTTAAATTTCTTCTTTCAAAAGAACGCACCCAAATTTTCAGATAGATCTGTTAAATAGTTTTGTTGTGGCAGCCATTTTATATAGACGCCAACTAGCATTTTCGTTAAAATGGAAAAAAGTTAATTTCGAGTGTTCATTAAACACTATTTTTTGCGAGAAAAAACTATCACGCAAACTAAACAAAAGCTTGACAAATATTATGGGGACTCTTCACCATCGATTGGAACCATTCACCACTGGTTTAATCAGTTTCGGTGCGGTCGTTCAAGCACAAGTGACGCCGAACGTTCTGGTCGCCCAATTGAGGTCACCACACCAGAAATGGTCGACAAAATCCATGGTTTGATAATGGACGATCGGCGAGTGAAAGTGCGCGAGCTTGAAGAGGCAACATGCTTATCACATGGCTCAGTGATTTCGATTTTACATAAATATTTGGACATGAAAAAGCTTTTCGCAAGATGGATGCCGCGTTTGCTCACAATCGACAACAAACGCATTCGTTTGACAACTTCAAAGATGTGTTTGGCGATGTTCTAGAAAAATTCGGCTGAGTTTTTGCGCCGTTTCGTAACCGTGGATGAAACCTGGATTCACCACAACACATCAGAAAACAAGGAACAGTCAAAACAATGGACTTCTCCTGGTGAATCGAAGCCGAAGAAGGCCAAGGCGGGTTTGTCAGCAAACAAGATCATGGCGACAGTTTTTTGGGATGCGCGAGGTGTTATTCACATCGATTACCTTGAAACGGGTAAAACGATCACCGGCGCATATTACGCAGAGCTGCTGGATCGATTCCAAGGCGATTTGAAGCAAAAACGGCCACATTTGGCGTTCTTTTTCACCAAGACAACGCACCGGCGCACAAGTCCGCAGTGGCAATGGCAAAATTGCATGAGTTAGGCTACGAACTCCTCCCTCATCCAGCACATTCCCCAGATTTAGCCCCCTGCGACAATTTCTTGTTTTCAAACATGAAGAAATGGCTCGGAGATAAGAGATTTGGGTCGAATGAAGAGGTCATCGCTGAAACAAACGCTTATTTTGAGGGGCTCGAGAAATCGTATTACTTGGAGGGCGTCAAAAAATTGGAGAAACGTTGGACGAAGTGTACGAGTATAGAACTAAAAGGAGATTATGTTGAAAAATAACATATTGTAACATAATGTACCATAATAACTACGCCCCAAAAAGATGCAACACATTCCAAAGTGTCTTTTCATTCGAGGTTCGTGTCCACGGTAAGAGACGGACTATGTCTAAGACGACGTCGCAGAATTAAGAGAGAATTATAACCACAAGAGATTATTGGCTGCGGCTATCATCTTGGAATTATTACATCAGAATTTTCTCGTTCCAGTGGTCGAAGAATTTGCTAGAAGTTTCTGGCTATCAGAAATGCGACTATATAAGGACAGATGGCGATCGAGGCAGGGCAGTTGGGTTTCAAACCGCACGAAGAGATTGGAAAAGTGATAATAGGCAAAGTTGTAATTTTGTGATAAATTGAAAGTTGAGAGTTAACAAGAAGAAGTAATTAGTTTGGATTTGTGAATTAAGTAATTGAAATGAGATAAAGTGATTTGAAAAGAAAGAGACCTTGTAAGGAAAGAATTTGCAAAGAACAGTATAGTGTGAACTTGAGTTGTTCTATAGACTAGAACATGAAGAAATAATCTCACAGAATAGCGTTTTATCTACTCGAGCCATAGCTCGCATATTACAATATTTTTATACCGAAAAGAGTGTTCCTTATTTGATTTTTCAAGGACTTATTGACCCACCGGTAAGAAGTGAACATAGTAAACATATAGTAAAAAGAAGAAAAGAAAGATACAAAAGTATAATACATTAAGTAGACTAAAAGAATAGAAAAAAGGAGTGTGAATAATTTCAGTTAGGATACAAAATGAGAAAAACACGCCAACGAAAATTGTCTATAATCGATTATAGACCCCACCTGTTGAGGCAGATTGTTCCAAAGACGAACAGCATGAATGAAAAACTATCTGCGGGATGTCAAGCAGTTATGTATAGATGGTCTTATTGTAATACAGCGGGTAGACCGAGAGAAGGTGAGATTATTGTAAAGATACTCAGGTTGCTGTCTGTGAATAATCTTGAAGGACAAGATACAAAACCGATATTTGAGGATAGTATCAATGTCGCAACCAAGAAGTTTGCGACGTTCTGCTGAAACATGGTCATATCTACGAAGATTGAAAACATAGCGAGCCGACGAATTAAGTGCCCTTCTTACCTTTAGAAGAGAAGTGTAATCACAGTCAGCAAAGGGTTTACAGCCACAGAAAATAATAGACACAATAAGTTCCTTTGCAAGTTTTAGTTTAACTTCAGCAGGTAGTATTGTTTTGCTAACTGACAGACCTCCGAGTACCAATATGGTTGTTCCATGTTAGCTCACTATTAAAAATTATACCAAGATTCCTTACTTGGGTGTCATATTCCACATGGGTGGAGTATAGTTCAATAGGAAGAAAGTTAGAAAGACAAGGTTTATATTTAGAGATGGGGAGAATTTCGGTTTTTTCAGGATTAAGCATGGGATCATTTTGTGTGGACCAATCCATAATAGAGCGTAGATCATCATTAATTTTTGCTACAGCATCTTCCACCATACCAATCGGAAAGTTTAGGTAAAGCTGGATATCGTCCGCGTACATATGGAAATTACAATGAGACAACACAGTTGGAAGGTCATTAATAAACATAGAAAACAGTAAATGGCCAAGTAAAGATCCTTGCGGGACACCACTATTAATGGCACGGAAGGATGATATTTTAGAGTTGTTAGAAAAAGCTTGGATACGGTTATTAAGATATGAGTAAATTAGTTTGTTAGTAGGAACAGAAAAGTTAAATTGTGTGGACAGTTTGTTACAGAGAATAGACGGATTTACACTTTAGAAAAATCAAGCAAGACCAAAAGAGTGGTTTTATCCTCATCAATAGCCTGCCGAATGTCGTCAGATACTTTTAGTATAGCTGTTATGCAGCTGTGTCGTGATCGGAAACCTGATTGCATAGATAATAACTTATTGCTTTTTACATATTCTTTAATTCGGCGATATAAGATTGATTCCAAGACTTTGGATAAAAATGGAAGGATGGCGATAGGTCTATATTCAGGAACGTTTGTTTTTTCGGAATAGGTATAATTTTAGCTTTTTTCCAGGAGGTAGGGTAAGTGGATGCCATAAGAATTGTGTTGTATATATGGGTAATATGGGGCAGAATGAAGGGAAGAAGTATTTTTATGAAGTTTGAGTGGATATTATCCAAGCCAACTGATTTGCATTTAAAGGATAATATCTCCATTCCAACAGTACATAAATCTACTCTGTTTAATGCGAAGCCATCCACTATGCTATTATTGAAAGTCAATATAGATGTAGAGTTGAAGGTACTAGAGGGAACAGAAGTAATAAAATGGTTATTTAATTCATCCAGGTCAATGTCCTCGTTGCGGTTAAGCAAAATTTTTTTTTGCATAAAGCAATTTCGCGAATTCTGTTCCAAAGAAATTTACAGGATTGGTATTGTTAGACCTTATTTTTTCAAAGAAAACGGTCGCACTAAATCGGTCAATAGACAGGAACATGGAATTTGGTATATGAGTATAAAAAATATGCCCACAGGCATACCCACTTTTAAAATCATTTAATTTTTTTTTTTCTATACTTTTGCTAGAAACTGAAGGCCACGCCCACTTTTTGAAGGCGTTTAAAAAAATATATATATTGGCTTTTCAAAGCTATTTACGATAATGGTTAAGTCTTATTATGAATATTTCGTCAGTATCCGTGATTTTCGGTTACAAGTTATGGGAGCCACGCCCATTTTCTGCTAAGAAAATGTCCTACAACAGTTTTGTGATAAAATTTCTCAAAAATCGCGGAAATATCGTTTGCATAGAAAGATATAATTGTACTTGCTTAAAAATTTCACAACGCTACGCTCACTTTATTAGGGTTGAGCTAAAAGATGGGGGTAGGGTAGCATACGATACTCTGAAATTACAATGGAGAAACAAAAGATAAGAGATCGAGAGAGCTTACCATGATGATAGCACATTAGACTGGACCCCAGTACAAAGGCTTTTGAAGTAGTCTTTAATGGAATATTAAGCTCGAGGGCTGCTGTTATTACTTTCAAAGAAGTTGGCGGACGTCCCTCGAGTTTAAATCATCAAAAATCAAGTTTCTCTCGACCTACCTGTAACGTCAATAAATTACCCTGCAGCCAGAAATGACAACATCTAATGTTTCCTTAAACGCTCTTCAAGGGGTAAGAAGAAAAAAATTCTTTAAGTAGGTAAACATCTTAGAAAATCCAAACAAACGGCTCGATTTTTCTTTTAAAATTAATGCAAATCGCACAAGAAAGGAGACATAAGAAGATGACTCAAAGCAAACACCAGCAAAGTTTTTATTCCAAAAATAGATGACGACATAGCTTAAAAAAATTACGCTCAGGGACACGACATGCAGAATCCCAACGGATGTTGTCACCCGCACGCTAATTCCCAACCCCTCTCTGTACACTCATACACTCAGGGCATACCTGTATCAGTAACGCTCAAAGAAGGTTATTGTCTGAAGTCAAAGTATCTTCTTTGGTAATGTTGAAAAAAATGGTTTCTTTCTGATAAAAGGACAATGTTTCGCCCCCTAATTTCGCGCCCACCTAAATGACTTGTAATCGAAGTGTAACAGTGTGCTCTGCCACCACTTCCCACGAGCAGGAGTTTTTCATCCTTTCCCATCATTTCAGCTGAAGTACTTTTACACAGAGGTCCTTATTTTTTTTTTTTTTATTGCAAGTATCAAAGAAACCAGGCATCGTAATGACTCTTGTTGGGGGATGAAGAGGAGGAAATAAACGATGTAATTTACCGCAGCAGAGAGCTGTAATTAATTTTCCTGGGGGTAATTGAAACAAAAAGTAATTTATCAATTAAAAATCTCATCAATGGCGTCAGGAATCATTCGAAACTTCGAGAGTCCTCCTGCGAGAGTGTGTAACTGTGTGTACGATAAGGGTTCTAGTGCCAGATACCGTTGTTGCTCCTCTGCCTGAATGCTGATGAATGCCTCAAGTGTAGATTTTGAGTATATGCTGCTTTTTACCTCGCAAAAAGGAGTCCCCAGCCGCAGAACAGAGGGGATGTGTCCCACTGTGATTTTGCACGACGAATGATACTAATGATTGGTAATAAGTTGATGTATCTTCCTATGAAACGTGCGGAGCGTCTGAAGGTAAAGCTACACACCGATGCTCGCATGTGTGGGCGAATGAGTGGGTGTTTGTTTTGGGGTGAGCATGAATTGAAATAATGAGCACGCGTGTAATGAGATGCATCATGCTGACACAGTTATATCGGTGCGGGGAATGGAATAACGAATTTTAATGAATTCGAGGTACGATGAAGAATTTCTAATGAAAGCTTAGGTGCCTAATGTAGCGCATTAGTGTTTCAAGGATTTTAAAAGATTAATATATCTATGCTATGGCATTGTGATTCCTGTTACAGTGAGCTGCAAACTGTCATTTTATATTCATTGTTTCCTGACAAAGAGATGAGGGCAATTAAAGATTAAATTACTCATTATATTGAACGGATCACAGATGCACTAAAGGTGATAATGTTTAACCAGGAACATTTCCATATGGAAGCAGTATGTTTGTTCTCTCTCCAATTTCTCGGAGGAGATGAGTATATGCAGTCAATATACAAAAACAAATATTCAAACTAAATAATGAAATTGTAAGTAGCGAGAGAATTTGTTACTCCACTCGAGACTCCATGGTAGCTACTACACTTCTTCGTACCGCATCTGTCAATAACAACCAATCCAACGTGCTAAAGATACCTAGATATTATACCGACAGGCTCTAGGATTCCCAATTGCGCCAACAGATAAGGGACCACCTTGCCACATATGCAGAAACAATCACTAGCTTCGCTCCTGAGAGCATCGACGACCACTAGAACACTGTAAAAGTGTTCTTACGTTTGGGACACACACCCTTGTCGGGAGAAGACGAAAAAGCCAAAGCATATGGCTGACAGCAGACATCTGAAAACGGCTCGATGAACGTATTGAATTCAAAGCACGACCACATCAACACCTTGTGGATCATCATTGAACAATGAGGCACTGATGAAATATTTTCTGTTCATAGACTTCGAGAAGCCTTCGATAGCTTGAATCGAGATGCTATAGGGAGAACCTTGCGCAGGCGAGGTATACCAGAAAAACTCGTCGCTTTTATATAGGCTGGAGGTAAATGCCATGTCTTACATAACGATAAGGTGCCAAAGGAATTCGAAGTCTGCAGCGGAGTATGACAAGGATGCATACTTTTGCCACTGTTATTCCTTTTATAGGGTGACCAGATAAGAACGATAGGAAAAGAAATTTAAATGAAACAACAACGGTGTGAGATATCTAATTGATTCTGACTTTATTTTAAAGCATGGCATGTATGTCCTATCCTATATGGAATAGAATATCATTTAAATGGCCGCCTCGGCTTCGTTGGCAGTGCGTCAAGTGATCGGTCCAATTTTTCACTCTCTGGCGATGCCCAATTCAGCTGATCGGAGCCGAATCGACATTTCTGGGTCTTCTTCGATACTGGCCGCTACGGCGGCTATGTTTTTTTCACTTCGCACCGATCTCTATCTGATTGGTGGCTTAAGGTCCAAAAGAGTGTACTCATGCTCAAACTTTTCCACGGTGCGACGAATTGCCTGCGCACTGAAGACATGATGACGAACGACCTCACGACGAAATTCACATTGCGTAACTGAGCCGGAATTTCGTATTTTTTTAATATTTTGCACACGTTCGGGAAGTGTCAAACGATGCATGATGAAATGGAAAATCTTACTGGATATGTCATTTGTAACTTTGACAGCTACTGAAACATAACAATTGGAAAAACTATCATTACTGTCTGGTCATCCTTTAGTAATCAGTGATGTGATCCGGGCAGCTCTGTCTGGAGGAAACATGGGACTGAGTTCGACTATGACATCATATCTCAAACACCTTGAGTATGCTGATAACATTTGCCTGCTCTCACACAGGATAATATACCTGCATCAGATGGCTCACAATTTAGATTCAGGGGCGAACAAAGTAGGCTCAAAGCAAATACGGCAAAAACAAACACCATAAGCACTTCAATTTCTCAACAAAACACCAGCGCCGCTCAACTCAACATTGCCGGACAGCAAGCCGAGAAAGTAAGAAGCTTTCTGTATTTAGGAAGTATGGTCTCAAAAGCTGGTGGTACCGAACTGGATGTGGACAGCAGTATTCATAAAGCAAAGGCTGCGTTCGGTATGCTGTCTAAAATCTTGAAAAGCAATCAAACGTGGATATAGTGTAATACAGAGTGGCAGTGGATTGGCCACACCTTACGGCGCGAAGACAGTTCGTTTTCCAAGAATCCACTTACTTAATAAGGCATTCGAATGGGCCGCCCTAGGCAGACATGGAGAAGGACAGTCGAGAAACGAATCCAGATCAGTGGGGATAACTTGGAGCGAGCTCAAGTGCCTTGCAGAACTCCGAACACGATGATGCCCTATGCCCGACTATGGGTCAGCGGACATAATTAAGTAAGTAACCCCAGAAATTAAAACATTAAAAGAAGACTCAATCATACATTATCTTAGAGGATTTACCAATGAAAAAGAGCTGATTATTCATTATGAAGCAATGAAAAAAATCAAAATGCCAATTATGCAGATACCACCCATCAGAACAAATGAAGACTAGAAGTAACGAACTTAAAGCCAACATATTCACAGAATACCTAAAAAATGTATTTAAACCACACAGCGAGAAAAAAGTGAAAAAATAATAAAAAATAACATCAGTCCGAAAAATGCCCTGGTTATGATCTTATAACCGGTTAAATATTGAGGCAGTTCCAAAAGAAAACTGTATCTTAACTAATCAATTTAATCAATGCTGCTTTTAGAATGAAATATATTCCTAGCCTATGGAAAAAAAGCTGAACTAAGAACGACCTCTAAACCCGGAAAGTCACCAAACGAAGCATCACTACACAGGCTAATTTCAATACTTCTAGTCATATCTAAACTTTTCGAAAAACTACTAGTTAAACACGACTTAATCATATCATTGAACGAACAAATCTGATTCAAAATTATCAGTTCGGATTTAGAAGACATCATTCAACAATTGATCAAGTCCACAGAAAAATGAGTATCATTGGAAAGCATTGGAAGGGAATAAAGTTTCTCTGCAGTATTTCTCGACATAGCAGAGGCCTTTGACAAAGTTTGGCATGTAGGACTAAACCATAAACTAATATAAAACCTGTCAAAACAATATGCTGCAATCTTAGAACCATACCCAAATGGAAGATTCTTCAGAATAAAATAGGAAGATTAGTACTAAGAACTAATTAAAGCAGGAGTTCCACAAGGTAGTGTGCTGGACCCCATTCTGTAGACATCGCAGACATCGTTCAAAGATTTCAAAACAAAGTACTAAGGAATATCCTCAATGCACCATGGCACGTAAGGAATAACGATCACCACAGGGATTAAGGAGTGGAATCTGTTATAGATGAAATTAAAAAAGGCACGAATGCACGACTCAAGGCTCCAACAATACACAAACACTGAGGTAGTACAACTTTTAGACAACGCAAAGATAGTATGAAGACTCAGAAGATAGTAGCCATTTAATTGGTCTAGGTATATTATACCACCCATATTTAGGGGAGTTAAAGGTGTTGATGCTGATGTTTATGTTTCTGGACATTAATACGAATGTAACGGAGAGATAACAACGAGCGTTCGGGCGCTCGACGTGAATCTATCCCCCACTTAAGTTCTGTGCACTTACTTTTATACAAAAGTAAATAAATTGTGTCCCAAAATACACTCAATATTTGAATTTTGTGCCATTTGTGCGGTAAATTGTTGCCAACAAACAAAAAAAAAAAGACAGCATAACAGCTGGGTTATTAAATATTGAGAAACGGACCATTCCTCTTTGAAAATGTAGCTGGTCAGGCAATAAGAGTTAATGGTGCTCGCTATCGCGATGTGGACGACATGTGGTTTCAAAAAGGTGGTGCAACTACCATATATCCCGAGAAACAATTCACTTACTGCATGAGTCATTTCCTGGACATGTAATTTCATGTTTTGGTGATCAGAATTGGCCGTCCAGATAATGCGATTTAACGCCGTTGGACTTTTTTCTTTGGGGTTTTTTGAAGTCTAAGGTTTATGGCAACAAGCCCACGACCATTCACGCCTTGAAGAAGCAAATTGAGCGCTGTATCAACGAAATTCAGCCACATTTATGAAAAATAGTCATGGAAAATTTCGACAAAAGAGTGCGTATGTGCCAGCAAAGCCATGGGGGCCATTTACCCGTAACCCTATTTCATGCGTAATCCTTTACTGTGTCCTTTATGAGTCAATAAAACGCTTACAATTTTTAATTAAAAACTTGTTCTTTCTATCAAAATTTCTTCTTTGGTGAATGTTGGGACACTTAGGTGACTAGATCGCAATATCATCGAAGAGCACAAAACATGAACTATGCTACACCTGCCTGAGCCTAGCCAATGGTCTTAACCGGGTTACGCAAATGCCGAATATAAGGCATGTCATACTCGAACAAAATTATTCATCATTTCTGTAGTCTCTAAAAGAAAGAATAAATACACTTGATTGCAACTAAAACTCTTGCTCATGGAACTACATTTGTCGAAAATGTAATGCTGCTTGGTTTCCTGATACTTGTTATCAGTTTCGTTCATCAACCTAGCAATCAACATGATTGAAAATACTTTTCAAATGAAACTTGGTTCATCAACTCGTAGAATTACCTTACGCCCAACAACATTTTCTATAACCACTCTGTAAATACACTACAATTTAACCACAAATAAATATTCATACTCAGCAGATGTTTTCCAATCTTCCATCTGTACCAGATTAGGTGAACAGTAAAGTCCTGTCCGCACTTAATAAATGAAAGTGATTTTTCTTAAAATAAAATCAGAAAAAAAGGTGAGCTCAGGAAATGTATCTGCAATGTTAAATTGATGTGGTTCGTATGTACCGAATCATTTTAGGGGTGGCTGATGCCTGAGGTCATGCTTGGAAAAACATTAACAACATATTCGCCCATTCGTTCGGCAGAGAAGGCACAGCCATAAGGTAAATAGAGGTTGCTACGTGAGAGTCATCAATATGTCGTCGATGCTTTCATCTTAGAGTGTATTTTATTTGAATTACTTTAGAAATAAGTTCGAACTGGGTAGTAATGGAGAAATGTTGGTTGGGCCACGTTTCGCATTGACGCACGACTGAACATATGCAAATAAGTGAAAATACTGTTAGAAATTTATAGCGATGCAAAGATGATTTCAATACGTGTGATGTGATAGAAATGATTGAGTTGATTTATGAAGATAGTCAACTTAGTCCAATGATAAAAGAATACCAGACAACAATCCTAAATTTGGATGTTTCTCATATTTTTTTAAGTCTTCTTGGAATACGCTGCTCAATGTATGTATATATGTAAATATATTAGCATTTTTTTTTGAATAAAATAAATAGACTCGTAATCGCGACAAGTAATTGAGATTCAAAACGTTGTCTGACGGAGCTTATACATACTAATTTGTATGATGTTAAAAATGACTAAAAGAAGGTCGGTGTACTCCATAGAAAAGTAGGCACTTCTTACATACATTATAAGCTCTAACACCGTTGTACAGATAGACGACGAATTAAAAATAAAATGACCCAGGGCAACAACTGCCAAATATTTCAGGCAATCACAAAACTAATACACTTGTATATCCAATATTGAGACTCCGGACGGAAACGGACCCCCCATTTAAAACTGCAACCGAAAGTTCTCTATTGGAATTCCTAGCAGGGAGGAATGGGATTAGGGAAGAGTCTGTTTCAAGAATGAACTGGCCATCTTCACCGACGGATCCAAAATGATTGCCGGTACGGGTGCCGGCATCGCTCATTTAGACTTAAGGATGGTTGTAGTGTTTTACAAGCCGAAATTGCTGCAATAAAACAAGCTATGGATATGATTATTGAGGAAGATAATCAGCATCTATGTTGATAGCCTTAGAGTCAACGTCACTAAGATCTAAGCTCGTAAAGATTTGTAAAAAACGGCTGGATGTGATCTCAGCGGATGGGTATCTCCGATAACGAAAAAGTGGACGAACTAGCCAGAGAAGGTTCACTTATACTTCGCGAGCCCTTTCCGAGGCTAGTGTACCATTTAGCACCCTATATAGGGAGATAGACATCGAGTCTAATGAGAAAGCTAATGAACGCTGGTGTCAATTAGATACATGCGCTACAGCCAAATCATTATGGCCAGTCTACGACAAAAAGAGATCTATCAATCTTAGAGAACTAAGTCGAAGGAATATCCGCATAGCTTGTGGCGTCGTGAGAGGACACTGTGTAATCAAGCAGCACGGCTAGGTTAACGACTACTGTAGAAGCTTAGAAGGGAAGTAGAGGAAATAGAATCTGTTCATAACCTCCTGTGTTACTGTCTAGCTCTGACCATCAAAAGAAGCCGTGCTTTTGGCAGATACTTATTTTCAGAGCTGGATGAGCTAGGTAGCAATGAGCTAAGAAAACTACAGAGATTCATACATTTGTCTGGGTGGTTTAGTCTAGCGGTAGAAGATTTAAATTTTTAGGTTCGAAATATTGGGTACAATGGACTCTTAGTGGTCTAAGTGAGCTGTTGATAATCATGTCAACAAGGGCACCCAGTTACCTAACCTAACACCAAGTTATTCAATGCTTTCAAAGCTGACCTACCTACTATATCAAATTGCAGTATAGCACTCTATGATAATTCGGCAATATAAACATCTCAAGAATTTATATCGATAATGAAATATAATTTACAAATTGTGGTAATACGGTAATAATAATAAAAATTGTAAATTTTATGCCAATAGTGTTCAAACATGATTTCGGGTATATGGACGTGGCGGCTGACTCAAAGTCCAATTTCCGACCACTATATCGGCAATAACGCGGCGAATGTTGGCTTCCAAGTCATCCGTCGTCTCTGGTTTATCAGCGTAAACCAGAGACTTTACATATGAATACAGAAAATAAATCAGAGGTGTTAAATCACACGACTTTGGAGGCCAATACACAGATCCATTACACGAAATTATGCACTCATCGAATGTTTCCTTCAATAACTTGATTGTGGGGCGCGCTGTGTGGTATGTTGCGCCGTTTTTTTTTTGAAACCACAGCCCTTCCACATTAATGCCATGCAATAGGGGAACAAAAAAGTTAGTAATCATGGATCTATAGCACTTTCCATTGACTGCAACATTCTGGCCGGCATCACTTTTGAAGAAATATGGATCAATGGTGGCAATTTTACTTGTTGACGTAGCCATTCAACCAAACATGAGCCTCATCGCTGAATAAAAATTTGTGGTGGTTCATTCACCGAAAGTACGACGCACACGGTGGTCAACAAGCAGCTTCAATTTTTGCACGAGCTAGATCTTGTAAGCTCGAAAAATTTTTTTTCCGCAAATCTTCTATAAAGTTAATGGACCAGCTCCAATTGCGATCGCAAATCGACTCATTACGTTCCTCTTCAATACCATGCTCAACAGCAGCAGCAGATTCTTCGGGGCACACTGTACGACATCCCTGCGTATGCGTATTATCAATTAGAGTATACGTGGTATGCAAACGATCCATGGTTATTCGAATTACTTGCTCGGATAGACGATTATGTCGACCTTGAAATGGATGGTAAGTTTCGCGAACTGAACCACGATTTTAGAAATAAATTTGCACAATTTACAAGCTCTGTTCTAGCGTAAGTCTATTCATGGTGAAATGACAAACCAAACTGAGCACAAATCAGCTGTCAGCTGTCAAATTGGCTGTCACTGGAAAAAGTGTTGCCAGTTCGAAAAACAAACCTCTAAAACAAACAATCTTTATAAGGATTGGAATATCGAAATAAATGCAAAAAATTGACTTCCTTCTTTCAAGATGACACCCTAGAAATATACAACTGTGATAATCTGTGAATGGGTTCAGTAAAGTACCTTGGGGTGTACTTAGACTAAAAATAAAATTAAAATGCTTTATCCTTTTTTAAACCACAAGTCACTTCTGGGCAAGTAAAATAAAATGTTAATATTTAAAGTTGTTTTTCAAGCCACTTTGTATGGCCCTCCTGTAAGGTGCACCACTTGCCCTATGCAATTTGTTATGAAACAATAAATAAAGCCAGAAGTTAATGAAAACTATTCATCTTAGAACAAATTATCATTCAGCCTGATTGAATATAATTTGTTTGTTTTATTACTACCTCCTTCTATTTAATGACTCAAAGCGCAACCTTCAAATAGTTATAAACAGAAAGTTATGAACTGCACCACAACAATAATATCCGCCTTGTCAACATCCTTGTATCACCATCAAGCGCACTGGCCAAATACAAATGGAAAATGTCAAAGTTTAAATTTATTATAATCACCGCCTAGTACTAGCATATTTACAGATATCCTCGGGTTCTCTCCTACCACATTGAAAATACCATAAGAAATAAACACAAATTTCCACAGAAAAGGAGAAAACAAAAACAAAAACCTACAAAAAAAAAAAAAAAAAGTGAAAATAAAAACAAAGGACGAAATATTGTCCTGCCTTTGACCTGCTGTTGAACGTTATTTGTTTGGTTTCGTCTCTGACGTCTTGGCGTACAGTGCTTCCTTCAATGTCCTTTCGGTAATAGACGAATATGTCCTGTTTATTTAAGCAATAAATTTTCCTAACTTTGGTCAGTGATTCATTTCTGCTTTTGTCTTCCAAATGGGAGAAAATCATTTCCATTGCCCTTTATTCTTGGTTCGTACCTACTTGAATTGCTTTTCCTTGGGGCTATTGTTCCTCAAAGTTGATCAGGATATGCCCAAAATATATACATAGAGATATAAACGTGACCTACTTGGCACTGGGTTAAATTGGATCAATTTTCAACAAAGTTGTGAAGTTTTCAGTGGATTTTTCTGAGAATTATCCTAGAAAAGGATAACTTTTATTTTGTTGTTGTTAACTCCTTTCCAATTGAGAATTCTGTGTTGTTTTTTTTTTAACAGGAAGCAAACATTTCCTTGGATAGCAAAACTTTCAGTTATTCGATTAATTGTGTGATGTGCAACATTTTAAAACATTTGTTTTTCTGTTCTTCAAATCAAGTGGGCGAGAGCGCAAGAGAGATGCAATCAAATTTTGTTTTACTATCAAGGACGTAGAAAGTTAAAAACAATGCTCTAAGATGTATACAAAGTTGGTATACAAAGTTGGTAGGGAGAATTTGTTGACATGACGTTTGATTTAATATTTAAGGACTTTGAAAAAGTTCTTACAGTGTGGATGAACAATTATTGAACGCAATCTCAGAGAAACGTAGATTTTTTTTGTTTGAAGATTGGTACTCGTGTTCGCAGTCATAATGACATTTAGCAGTAAACTGTCAAACTAAAGAGGCTATGTTCGTGAAGTATGGTGGGCGTAAAAGTGGTAGCCGATATTTAAAGTTCTTATGAATAAAATTATGTAGCATAATTATAGATTATAAACATGTAGATCGTAGAACGTTGCTTACGCAAACCACACTGGTGATCTACGAGGCCTCATGCCTCATCGATTGTACTCTCCAATCTCTCACTTATGATGCTCTCCAGTATTTTCCCCACGGTGTCCAATATGCATTGATGCCTATATGGTGAGGGATCCTGCGGAAGTTTATTACCTTTTGGTATGAGGACCAGTCTTTGTTTCTTCCACTGATACATAGATCTATATAAGTGTGAAGGAAATATTGCTACATGCATAAATTTAAATTACTGAAACGAAAGATATAGCAAAATGCAAAATTAATATTAATTTACAACTGTGTTCATTCACTGGCGGAGATTCGTAGAGAATCCTTGTCAAAATGTACTAAACAACAAATGCATCCCGTCCGATAATTTTTCTCACACTGCGTACATGTTTGTGCACCTGATTTACAATGTAGTGGACCTTTAAACTTAAACCAGTCCTAAATCCATGCTGCTACGCCAAACATTATAGTTATCTAATCGTCTGGAAATGTCGTCCATAAATTCTGTTTGTTCCATTTCATTTCATGTGATTTCAAAATTGTGGGCCAGGACTTCCGGCTACAAAGCGTTCCTATCTCGAAATCAGCAACTTTCCATCGAAAACTCCTGAACTTTAATTAAAATAATGCACCCACCACTGTAAAACTGTAGCGAATTGAAAAATAAATCTATTTCATATCCTTACAATCGGCGAAAGGACGAACACGGACAAGGAAAAAAACCCGCAGAAAAAAGTGTTGAAAATAACGCGAACTTCGTATACAAAAGGAAATATTTCTACGAGGAGTTTTTTTTTTTTTTTTGTGGGCCACATTTAGCAGGGTATGCTGGAGATGATGATGTTTTAGGGGTTACTACTGAGACTCTTGGTAACAGATATATATTTTCTGAGCGGGTGGCGTTGCAATAAAAACTTTCCAAGCGGAATTTATTTTTGCCAATGAAAAGCACATTATTTGAATCCTGTGCAGGATATTCTCCACAACTCCGTTCGCGTCTGTATATCTATCACTTCTTGCTTGCATACAGACATAGCAAAAATATAAATCTATTTGTAGATTTGCTGGTATGGGTAGGCAAGTGGGTGTGGTGTAATGGCAGACAGGCGAACTAGAAAGCGAAATTGTGGATATTATTGCGCCAGTACATTTTCGGGAGGTAATGATATTGCTCGCTTGGGGTGGAGGAGCTAGCTGGATTACTGTAAACTTTATTCAATGATCCTTTTAATGGCGCGTTGGTACTTTTCAATTTTAAAATCATGCAGTATACTCTGCCGCTATAATCGTAGTCATCATCCTCCTCATTTTAGCAGCGTAGCGAGGGAAATCAAGGAAAAGAATTTTTTTTTTAAGTGTGGAAATTAAACGCAGTATACAAACACTCATACATACGTTGAGCGAGGAATGGAGATAGTTTAGTATATTCGCATATTAAAAACGATTGCACAGGATATTTGAAGGGATTTCAGTTCCATAATCCTTAAGTTGTTTGAAGTGAAACTTAAATCGTACAAAAGAGATGGGGGGAAATACATTCTATCTAATAGCAATCTAGGGCTGGTTGAATTTTGCATTTATAAACGGGAATTAAAGTGCTAAATTAAGCCTTAGATAGAGTAAATATTTGGCTAGAGACATAGAGTCATTTAAGAGGATTTCACTCGGAATAAACTGGATTGTTCGGTACAGGATTTTAATGACGATGAACATTTTATTGGTGATCCGGTCAATTAAAAATTGATTAATGTAGTACAAATAATAATAATCTCATTTTGTTATCATCTGTGGTAGGATAAACATCACCATGTCAGCCGAAATCGAAAATTCTCGCAATTTTGAGTACCGCGCCATGATAAAGCACCTCGTGAAAAAAGGAAATCGCCTAAAGAAATTTTCGAAGACATGTCATCGAATCTTTAGGGTTCTGGGCCTTCGCGTATACCATGATCAAAAAATCGGCTCGCTTATTTCAGCTGTAAAGACGACCCCCGCCCAGGGCGTACTCTGTTAGTGGTCGCTGCAAAGAGTTAGCTGGGGACAATATTGACGAAATTTCCAACCGAATCGTAACTGTAGATGAGACTTGGGTTCGCCAATACGATCCGGAGTCCAAACAAGAGTCTATGCAGTGGATAGAATAAAGGGAGATACCAGCGAAGAATTTCAGGGTGGAAAAGTCGGCTTCGAAGCTTATAGTTACTTGCTAAAGGGGACTACGATGAATGGTCAATATTACGCAAATTTATTGACACAGGCACGTGAAGCGATCGTACGGAAGGCGACCTTTTCCTTTTTTTCTAATTTGAAATAGGAGTTACGAGGCCGGAGATTTGCAGATGAGAATGAGATGAAGAAGGCCTTAGAAAGTCATTTGGTATGCCCGATGCCCGATGTGAAAAATGCATTACACTCGAGGGAGATTGTATTTAAAAATATTTTTTTTTTAATCGGATCTCTTCTTTCATTTAATGCCTTAGGCCGCGAGCTTATCAGCCCCCCCCCTCATATGGTTACTGTTCTAATACGGAACTTAATTTCAAATATCTAAAATTCACAGTCCGTAAGTAATTAATTCACTACTATTTTATTTACAGAAGCATGAAGTTCAACAATTTCAATTCAATTTCAATTTATTTTAAAACAATCATACACTTAGATACAAAATCCATTATTGTGCAGAGTTAAACAGTGGAAGTGAAAAAAAAAGTTGAAATAAAATCCAAAAACTAAAATAAACATACAAATTTCATTTAAATAAATGTAGAAAAAAAAAATCCCTTGTAACCTAGCCTTAATGTTAACTTACTCCCTTACAAAAACGACGACGTAAACCATTGATTTTCATGTACTCAGATGCTGCTTGAGCGCTCTCCTGAAGTCACCGATTCCCTGGTATCTCCGTAAATCGGCTGGAAGTGAGTTCCATAGTCCCACAGCATATACAAAAAATTGTTTTTCGGTAGTGTTATACCTGAAGGTTGGCAAAATAAAGACCCGACTTTTTCCGGAAGATGCATATTGAATTCTATGGTAAAAAGTACTTCGAAAGGAAAGACTAAAACGTTGAAATCCAAATATTCTTGGAATCCCATGCCAAGAAAATCTTTATATCTAGAAATATGATCATGACGGCGAATATTGTACACAAATCTCACAGCGCTGTTGAATGCAACCCTTAATTTTCGTGAACTAAGGCTGCTCAAATCACAAAACACCGGGTGTTTATAGCAACATTGGCAAAATCAAGGTCTTCACCAGTGTCGCCTTCACCCTAGTTTGGAAGACAGTAGCCAGATTGGTACAATGTGCGTAGACCACCGTATACCTTGCCCACAGTAGTAGCCACGTGATCGTTCGATTTCGATTAAAGTTTAGCCCTAAGTTTTTTACCCGCTCAGCATATACAAGGTGGACACTATCTACTTCTATAAGGGAAAAACAGGATACATCTAAGCTGGTGCGGCTTATAATGATAGCTTGGCTTTTGTCACAATTGAGTTTAAGCCTGTTTGTTTGGGCCCAACGAACCACTAATCTTAAATCCTCATTTATACGTAAAGTCGCATCTTCTATCAGTCCGAGGGGGTAGCTGAGGTGCAATTGAACGTCATCGGCGTACATCTGTACTTAAAAAGCTATGTATGATTGAGGGTAAGTCGTTATTAAACATAGAGAAAAGTAACGGTCCCATAATAGATCCTTGTGGTACCCCAGCCTTGGATTCGAGAAAGTCCGACATCTTACCATTGGATGAAACAGCATGAGTGCGATTTGCTAAATAACTTCTTATCAGTTTTAATGCAGTTTCATCAAATTTGAAGTAATGTTTAAGTTTAAGTAAGAGAATCTCATGCGGAACTGTATCGAATGCTTTCGAGAAGTCGAGCAGAACTAGTGAGGTAATATGATCCCTATCCATCGCTGAGCGAAAATCGCCAACCAGATTCAGCAGGGCGGTGCTGCAGCTATGTTGTTGTCTAAAGCCTGATTGGAACGGTGAAAGGAGATCGAATTGGTTCAGGTATGTATATATTTGCATGCTCATCAGCTTCTCGAACACCTTGGAAATAAAGGGGACGGTATTCTTTTTCTTCGGCTACCGTGCTTTTTATAACCGGGATTATTTTTGAAACCTTCCAGGATTTCGGGTAAGCTGAGTAGGACAACACGTTGTTGAAAATGATGTAAGTCAGGGGAGACAGTACTTCGAAGATAATGGTCTTAAGAAATTTTGGGTGCACGCAGTCCAAACCAATTGCATCCGATTTAACGGCAAAAACCGCATTAAGGACATCCGGTAGGCAGACTCTACTTAATCCAAAATTTGTGGGTGTTTCGCAGGTTAGCAATGGGTTTATGACTGAGTCTTCATCTATACATCTTGAAAGCTACATGAGGTTGAAGCAGCAGAAAATTTGACATTAAGGTCTCTGACGTCAATTTCATTATCATTCGCAGCCAGATTTTTTCCTCTTTGACATTTTTCCAGGCTTTCTTTGTGCTTAACCTTGACTTGAATTTAGAGGCAAAGAACTTCGATTTAGGTAGTCGGATTTCATGCTTCACAGAATTTCTGATCTGTGTGAATTCTTGTCTTAGTTCGGGAATTCTAAATCTTTTCCACCTTTTAAAAGCCTTGTCTCCCTTTTCAATGAGTGATTCAATTTTAGGAGTGAACTACTCACAGCTTCTATTATGAAGAACGAAGGTTTGTATGGGAACATGAGACTCAAACAGACTGTTGACTGTGGATGTAAAGTAATCAACCTGATTATCGATAGAGCGCATGCAGTAGAGACTACTCCAATCCAAAGACATTGCATCGTTTTTGAGGGAAATCAGATCAATCGACTTAAAGTCCCTAAAGCTTATAGTTTTCGTTTCAGTAGACCGTTCCAGAGAGATGTCGTAAAAGAGAGTAATAAGGTCATGATGTGAGAACCCAGGGATGTTGAGCTATCCGCAGAAGTTTATTCGGTCTGATCTATTTACCAGAAAGACATCGGGGAGGGTTGAGTTAGTGGCGCTGAAATGTGTGGGGTTCAGGGAATTCACCGGAAAGAGATGTGAAGAGTTTAAGAGTATCTTTAAATTGGAAGTTGTCACTGGCAAAGAGATTTATATTAAAAATTCCACAGACTATTAAATGTTTATAATTCAACCCAATGTTTTCGAACAGATTTGTGATGACAGTGGTATCTGTAACCTTTGGAGGCTTGTAAATAACGCCAAGTAGGCATTTATCAAGACCACACAGAATTTCAATGAAAAGATATTCAATTCTCTCGCTGTCATCTGATTTATGAGTTAGCCTACTTCGAATATTTTGTCGCACAAACACCGCGACCCCACCAGAACGCCCGACTCGATCAGCCCGGTACACCTTGTAACCCGCTAAACTAAATACTTTGTCAGAGGTAAACCATGTTTCAGAGATGCAAATAGCATCAGTCTTACCTCCATCAAATATTAATTTAAATTCATCCCAGTGCTTGTTCAGACTTTGGGCATTAATATGGACAACGGATAAACCAGAGAACATTAAGCATCGCACGCGTTTTATGAAAGACAATTATTTATAGACAATTCGGATTGGCTTCAACATTTTGGCCAGACAACACTCGAAGGAAGGTATGTTAAACTTTTCGCTAAATACTTTTCTTCAGATTGTACATGATCATGCATACTGAACATTGAGTCCATTCCGACAACACTATGGACTTGTTTCTTACTTCGCACCATGTGCTGACCATAACATCGTATCAGCTAAATTTTCGTACTGACCACACAGTTAAAGAAAAAAAATAATAAAAGAAAAGTATGGCAATGCGAGAAAGCCAACTGGAGCGGCCTTAATAGCTTCTTTAGGAGTTTTAATTGGTCGCTGTGTTTCCTCGATAGCGACGTCGATGACGCTGCTGATATTATCACTGGCACTACCTTTTAGGTATGAATAACTTTACTCCTAACCGAATAAAGAGCATTAAACCTAAGGCAAACTCGTGGTTTGACCAGAGCTGTAAAGAGGCTATCAGGTCGAAACAAGTGAGTTTTTGGTTTTATAAAGCCAACAAATCTAAGGAAAACCTATAGAAGTTTAAAAAATGCAGGAAATTATACAATTGAGGCAAAAAATCATACAATGTCCCAAAGGTAGTAAACATTTTTGGTAATTCGTCAGAAATATTAAAAATTCTGCCTCGTCTCCTACCCCTACGCCCATTTACAATGAGATTCCAGCTTTCAGTTCATTTACCAGCCAGCTTTGTCTCCGAATTTACTTGACTTGGCTCGCGCTGTGCGTCATACGAATGGTTAGGACCTACAGTTTTATGCCGTTTCCAAGGGACAATTATTTCGATTGAGAGAACCTTCTCGTTTATTTTCGGATGTTTGTCAGACGTTCGCGAGATTTGAACCTTAAATCTCCCGCTCAGTGATCTCGCACTTAACCACAACGTCACATTTTTTTTAAAAATTAATTTTCACTGGATTGTTGCTCTAAATTTGAGCCATGTTTGACTACCGGAAATGCATTTATGACCAAGCGAATCTTAATAGTCTTTTGACTGTTCAGCGTGTTAAAGTTAGTTTTTTGCTTTTCCAACTTCGTGCTTAAGTTCTTGTAATAACGAAGTTGTAGTTGCTAGGGCTCTTTCTTTAGTCGTCTTAATGTTGTGTGTCACAAAATTCGTTATTTTTTGCCGCGTAAAACTTTATAGAGGAACAAATGACTTCGTGGACGAGAACCGAGGTAAGAAATAGGGTTTAGCAAGTTCAACAAGTATCCGTAAGTGCCAAAACAATAAAAAGAATGTGTCCAGGAATCTGAAATGAGGTCATACAGACCTGCGAAGGTTCCCTTGTTTACCACAGATCATAGAATAGCCTGTGCAGCTTTTGCTCCACACTACCTAGGGATGAAAACAGAAACCGAGTGCTTTTTTAGTGATGAGGTAAGATTTTACTTCAAACCTGACGCTAGAAGAGGAAACATCTGAAGATTACCGGGTAGAATAGTTATTCTAAATGCCAGCCGTTTTGAACTTACAGTGTGAAATAGGATTGTAGAGATTCTTTCTTCGGTATTCGGTAAAAGGTAAGGTTTTCGAAAAAAAACTTACGGACACCAAAGATGACTTTTTTTTATTGTTCTATACAAGTGCAGTTCAAAAAGTAACCCTTCTCATGCTAACAAATGTTTGATCCACATACTTAAAATAAAGGATATTCAAGGATTTTCTTCATCACTCATAAACTTGGCCTTATACACCCTACAAATTTGCTCATCCGCGTTTTTTCCTATCTCCAACCGTTTTCGAAAAAAAGCAATTATTCTTTGAGTGTTTTTTCAACTTGCTACCTCCATTTCCTACAACTTTGCTCTTAACCATTTTACTCATACCACTAAACGTTTCCGAGATATTGATGTATCTCAATTTAAAAACTCACTCTGAATACTCGTACATACATACCGACAGACAGACAGAACACATAATTTTTCTGTAGCCTTGCAGTGGTAGACAGATAGAAATATCTGATTGAAAATGATTTTTAGATCGAAAATCAATTGATCGAAAGTATATACGAGTATTCTCAGACACGAGAAATTTCTAAGATGTTCAAGTGAATGTATGGAGCTCACAATGCCTACAGCATCTATGAGTTTTAAGACGTGATTCTGTACAATGTCTAGAATGTGTAGAACGGTTTTGGGAGCACCAGACTAGATATGGGCGTTATATTCCAGCTTTGGGTGAATGAATGCCTTAAAAATTGAAACCGTTTTCAGCGACCTCGAATATGTGATCGTTCCATCGAACAATTCAAGTACCATTCATGGAAAATGGTTGATGATTTTCATTTCGCTTGAGAGACAGAAAACAACATTGAATTTTGGAAGCATTAAATTCCACTATCTTTGTTAAACTCCATTTAATTATGCTGTCCAGGTCGGAATTTAATGTGTTTAACATACGTTGATGTGAGTTAGGGAACGAATATGAATAACTGAGGGTACTGTCATCAGCGAAGGAATGGATTGGATTAGAAGTTGGAGAAAAGAGACCATTTATAAAAATAAGAAAGAGAGTCGTGACAAAACAGAGCCTTGGGGAACACCGAAATGCTTACGCAGAGGTTTGCCAGAGTGGAAGAACACCTCTTCAGAACTATGGGGGAGATACCATTTTGTGTGTATGTTAAGACCTTTGAGTTCTGCTGAAACTCGAATCGAGTGCGAAAGTGGACTAATCCCATGGAGAAGCTAGGCTATGCCTTGTGTGGGCTGTTATTGCCAAAATATTTATTTTATTTTGTTTACTTTTCTCTCGAATTGCCTCTTTCCTTGCGTTCTTCTAAGCCTGCCCGCTAGTATATTTAGTTAGATATAGCGGTAATGTCCGTTCATCAGATCTACTTGTACTTACTTTTTACTTTTTAACGAAACCGTGGAAGTCTAAAGAATTAATTCTTATATTATAAACTAACCTACAAAGCAAATACTCTCTCAACCTTGACCAATGTGCCTGGCAACCCCAAAATATGAACATACCCGACAATTTTCAGAAAATAATTGTATTGAATAATATTTAGAGCGAAATGCCGAATGCTTTCTATCTAACTTTAGTGGGTGTAGATACTTTTTTTTCTTCCGATAATTGGATTTTGTTCACCGTATATTTTTTTCAAAAATGTGAATTGGATAAATCGTTCCGTTTTATACCTAATACGAATGCATGTCGAAATGATCCTTTGATGCAACATATTTCGCGGTGGACTAAGCAGAGAGCATGACGTTTTAGAATTGAACCTCTCTCAAATGGAATCAAAATAATAGTCCCGGAAGCAATTCACACAAATCAAATGAATTGTGATTGGAATTATCGAATAAAAACTATTGGCGTTTTTATAGTATCGAAATATTCATTTATTGATCAAAAATTGTTCATTATACTCGTAGCTATGTGTGAAATATATTCCACTATAGACTTCGAGAAGTATCTAGGCGTGGTTATGTTTTGGAGGTTGCGAGATAGGCCATAATGCTGTCACTTTTTGCGATAAAATAGTCTTCTCGTTTATTATTATCTTCCTTTATTGCTATTTCCGGTCATTAGAATTTTTCTTCATTGCTATTTTCGTTAATTGCTACGTATAGGGTGAATTCAATCTGAGGTTACAGTTTAAATCTGACACTACTGTGGTTCTGTCAAAGATTGACATTTGTAATAATGAAGCACTACGTGGCAGAACAACTCATGTTAAAACTCACCTCCAAACGGGGGGAAATTTAACCAACACGTTGGTATTCATATCAGTCCATCTCATGCCACGATTAAGAAATTAATTAAAAAGTTCAATCGAACTGGGTTAGTATTGGATATGCAAAAATCCATGTGTCCTCATAGTAACCGGTCAAGTGAAAATATCGTCGCAGTGAGTGACAATATTTGTAATATTCAGTATCATTTCCAGCCTACAGATCTACATCTGCATGCCTACAAGATCCAATTGACTCAGAAATTGAAGCCATAAACAGCATCGTGACTTCATTGATCGGGTATTAGAGAACCACACAATGTTGGGTTTTTTTCTTTGGGGTTATGTGAACCAGAAGGTGTATGTCAATGTCCTTCTAACTATTCCAGAGCTAAAGGACAAGATTCGATGTGTTATTTATGAACTACCGCAGTATTTATGCCGAAAAATAGTGGACAATTTCATCAAAAGGGCAGACGTCTGCAAGGCTAGCCATAGCGCCCATTTGGCCGACATCATTTTTCATGTTTAATATCAATGTCTTAATAAAGCACTCTATTCCATAGCGAAAGCGTATTCAAACTTGAAATGTATTTATTAACACACAATTGTGAGGATAACTGCTACAAATGCTATGTCAATCTCTGTGCACACCCAACTCTTAGCGATGCAGTGGCTGCAACAGATGTAGTAACAGTAGTTTTGTCCCTACTAGGTACATGTGATAAAGCGGAGAACACTCGGATGCTCTAAGGAACTGTAGGGTATTACCTCATAATAGAGTAAGTTGTCTGGGAGCTTACCAGATAAACGAAAGACCTAGACCTAATACAGTACCTTCACTTCCTAGGGGATACTGGATTAAACGAAAACGATCTCAGAATATATTAGAAGGGAAGAACTTTTAGATCGCCTTGCTTTAAATCTTCCGCTAGTAAAAATAATGACGGAAAATCTATACTTAATTACATAATTATTGGAAGAAAAATAAGGTTAAGATATGTCAAACCAAGGAAAAGTTGAAAATGGATTTATTTCTATAAAAATGTAGCAAAGTGGAGGCGCTGATATCAGCCGTTTCACATATAAAAAGTTTTAATCTAAAATAATATTCCCAAAACTTATCTTAAAAGTATGCAACAACATATGCCGTAGAGCTTATATGGTAGATCGCAGACTGAGGGTAAGAGAAGATACAAGGTCTTGACAGAATTGATTTTGTCCTCAGTGTATACTGTGTGTGTGCCTTAATATTCACAATAAACAAGTACTTTTATGTGTCCAAGCATAGGTTAGGTTGGGTTGAAGTGGCTGTCAGCAAAAAAAAAAAGAAGCCAACACAGACCAATAATAGGTCCATTGGCCTACTCGTTGAACCTTCTTCTGGTGAAGAGTAGACGGCCCTAACGTCAATATTTTTCATATCATTTAGGTCGTTGAAATACAAGGCTCCTAAGAGGAGCTTTTTTCTTTTTTTGGATAGAGCTGGGCCGGTGCAAAGGAAGTGAAGAATAGTGTCTTCCTCCTCCTTGTCTATGCAACTCCTGCAGAAATCGTTCTTGTTGCATGCTTGCCTATTAGACAGTGTCCAGTTATGACACATATAATAGTAATAATATGCTTCCTATTTAGAGAAATCAAATTCCTAAAGCGTTTCAGATCCAGCATAGGCCAAATCTCTTTTATCGCTAGACAAGTTGTACCCTTTGTTCACCTAGAATTTGTTTTTATTATATGATTCAGCTTTAATTTAAGTTTACATGTAGCGATCGACATACCCAGTAAAGTTTTGTCAGCCTTACATTTCCCTGGAATATTACTATGCCCCGGCACCCAAATTAGGTGAAAATTAAACTGCTCCGCCATCTCTATGGGAGACGATCGGCAGTCTAAAGCTGTTAAAGAACTTATTGAGGAAGATTCCAAGGATTTGATTGCGGCTTGGTTGTCTGAAAAGATGCGGATATCAATAGACGATATCACGTTTTTCTTTAGCCAAGACAATACTTCCCTTATTGCCATTATCTCCGCCTAGAACACGCTACAGTGGTTTGGGAGACGAAAAAAGAGGTTTAAATTAAGCCCGTCCGAGAAGACACCACCACCCACCCCGTCGTTAGTTTTTGAACCGACGCTATAGAAATGTACAAACTTATCTTCCGTAAAACCGCCTTCTTCCTAGAATGCTCTGGAAGGGATTGTAACTTGAAAGATTTTGTCAAAATTTAACTTGTGGACGGTGTAGTCAATGTCTTCAGGGAATATATTAAACTTGTTTACGATGGGCCATATACTTTTCTGGACCACTGTGAAGTAGCTCTAAAGAAAATAGCTGAGTTAGCTGCCATTTGTCTACCATAAATGTCAAGGGGTGTTAAATGAAGAAGAATGTCCATAGCTGCGGAAGGTGTCATTCGCAGTGCTCCGCTAACATACAAGGTGAACGTTAAACTTTGCTTAATAACTTCTGGTTTATCGCCTTGTCCAAGGCAATCCACCAGACAACTACCCCGTACATAATGATCGGTCTAATGACCGAGATATATAGAGCCAGTGAGTTAATCTGGCTTGTAAGCCCCATTTGTTCCCAATGGTTTTTTTGCAAGGGAAGAATGAGACAGTGGCTTTCTTAACTCTTTGCTGTATTTTATGATTCGTTGGAGAAAGTTAAGCTTATCCCATTAAGGGATGGAGGGTCAATAGGTGGGATTTTGTGTCCAAGCATAGTTCTATTTGGTATGTATCAGAAATATTTAATCTGAGATAGAAAATGCAAGGGACCAAATAGCCAGAGCATTTAGTTTAAAAAACGGAAAATCAAATTGACCCTTTAAGAATAAAAATCCATCATTCGACATTAGTCTGCTTTCTAGGAGTACGACAGCAATGAACGCCTTTCTTCAGCTGTTCATAATTATCCATAAAATGATTGTTATAGGTAAGTAGTAATTAGAGACAAATAAAATGAGAAAATTTCCCACTAGATACGATTATTTCAGTTTAAATCAAAAAATACTCGTGACGTTGCCGTTTAAATCTGAATTTTTAATCATTAGGTGCAGAGTAGCTTTCTGCATCTAAATCCTTAAATGCTTCTCCATCCATGGCAAACAAAAACCCTCCTTGTTGTTGAAAAAAAGAATCAATGTTATCCTTTAACGAACATTATGTAAGAGTTTTTTAAAAACGTCCAACCGAAACAAACTTAGGAATCAAAATTCCTCGAAAAACTGTTCACAGTTTAAAAATTCTCTGTCAAGGAAATAAGTCATAATCCTTACTCTCATAGTTACAACTCAAGAATCTTTCGGGCAAGGAAATAAATCCTAGTCCTAACTCCCACATCCTCCTCATGTTGGCAATGTTTGATAAAATCTGTTCCTCAGAAACTCTGATAATCTCCTGCTATCAACACAGAAACTTAACTTCAAGCATACATATGACTCTTATGCTCCATCTACCTATATAGTCGTATCGGTCTCATATATATTTTTAATAATCAAAACTTAATGCTGAAGTAAAACTTACAAATACTTTTCGCGTTGTAAAAGTTTTCCCATTGCAAAGGATTACACACTTTCACCATACTTCTCCAAACCAGCATACGACAGAAACGAATCCCCATACCATGGAACTATACGCAGTGGAATAGACCTCATCACTGAGATATAAGGGGGATGGGCGTATAACTTTGGTTTGCAGTGAAATTTTCTGTATTTTGGAAAGAAGTCACTAAAAAAAATAGAACTTACCAAAGTTCCCACACACATCATACACCGAAAGTTAGAAACTTAAAATGTGTTAAATGTTAAAAAAAGGGAACATATTCAATGCATCTATGATGTTGAAGAGCAGTGAGTAGTATCTAGTTACTTGTGAAAAAAAGTTACACATACGCCACAGTAGCCTCCATACATTTTTTTTTGTCGCTCAATCTTTGAGTATTTACAAACTACGAGTAGATTCTTTCACCTACAACCACTTAATTTATTTAATGAGCTTAAATGAAGGCAGATAGATAAGATGCGATCGGTTTCAACACTCGAGTTTGTGTCGCCCTTAAGAGTCGCTTCTAGGAGGCTAAAGGACGACGAGGATAGTTTCCTACAGAACAATTAGACCCTTCGTTAGTGGTGAAGTCTGACTGGTGACCATATCATTTGTCTAGGGTGGTACTAATCTCCTTTTAAGTTTTTCAACACGTTACGTTTAATGCTGTTCTGCAATTTCACTTGGAACGACATACTTAGTTAATTGAATAATTTAAACAGAGATTATGTGGTTGTGTGCATCCTTGGTTGGCTAACAAAAGTGTTCTAGGAAAGAACTTTGTTAGCCAAATGGCAAGGTGTACCGCCGTATAATGTGGCAGCTGGTTAAAAGTGTTTGTTCATAAATGAGGATGAATAGCAAATGAAGTCGTAAAGCGATAGTTAAGTGTTAACGTGTTATATGTGCTGGTGATTTTTTTTTTTATTATTATTTTAAATAGATGATGGGATGTTGTAAACTACAGCCATGAGGTGTGGAGAAGCGTACTTTAAAAGGCATAATACGTATAGAAAATTAGTCCTTCGAGTAAAAGAATCTTTCCGTTTGGAACGTATACAGCTTATATGAGACATCCAGGTTTAAAGGGATCTGAAACAATTTGAGACCGTACTTAAGGCCAATTTTGAAAAAGTGCAATATTCCAGAAAACGTTTAAAGTTTAATTTCTTAGGTAAGACGAATATTTTGCAATATGACTGGGTATTCAATTATTCAGTTATTTCCAGGATATGGTTTTGCGGATTTTATTAGAAATTAATATTTAAGTCATCTTCAACATATTTTATTTTAGGTTAGGTGCGGTTGAAATCACAAAGCCTATCTTTCCTCTTCAATCCATAATTCTCTTCCATACTCTTTCCTCTCCCCCAATAAGTAAACTTTAAAGAACATAGTCGCTAGTTATGTACCGTTCTGTTAAGCTGATGTCACACACCATGAAGATCGTTGAGCGGGTATTAGATAGCCGACTGCGGGAAATAATACGGCTATCTCTGATGATAAGTGCGGGTTTGTTTCGGGTAAATCAACAACAGATGCAATCCCAAAGTATAAGGATCATAATGGAAAAACATCGTGATTCCTTAAAGGACTTGCACATGGTGTTAGTTGATTATGAAAAAGCCTTTGATAGACAACCAAAAGATCTCTTATTGGTGGCGAGGAATTCCAGCAACCTACATGCGCAAGGACAAGAGTAAGATGTCCTGCAGGAGTCACCGAAGAGTTCCCAATCAAAGTCGGTGTACACTAGGGAAGCGTCCTCAGTCCTTTGCTAGTTATTGCAGTCTTTGATTACAAGTATCTGCTTAAAGGAAAAGTGACGGACCCCAACATGCATTAGTTATTCTTTGCTGACGATGGAGCTATTATAAGTGAAGATAAAACGTCTCTGCAAGGAACACTTGATGTATGGGTGGATGTTTTGGAGGGAAATGGGTACCGCATTAATTCGTAAAAGACAGAATATCTGTGCTGCCCGTTCTCTGATTCTCACCTAGGACGGTCCAGATATTTACTTGAATAGAAAAGTGCTTCCCAAGTGCGAAAAATTCAAATATCTGCGATCTATGATCAATGGCGAAGCAACTTGTGACGATACCATCAATCATCGCGTAAGTGTAGGGTGGATGAAGTGGCGGGAAAACAATCTTCTGTGACCGAAAAATGTTGAAACTAAGGCTCTATACCGCAGTTATACGTCCGGCGCTCATATACGGTTCACAATGATGGACAATGTACAAAAAGTATGAGAGCAAATTAACGGCAGCTGAGATGAAGAAAGCTTGATTCAAAGATTCGAGGAAGCCTTCATATAAAAAAAACCCATCAATAGCAAGATAGAGCATGACCGCATCAGTTGGTATTGTCATATTCAAAGGAGAGATCCTTCGAACCCCGTCAAAAAGGCAATATCAATCCACGTTCCTACACAATCGCGCAAAAAAGGCAGACCAAAAAACAAATGCAAAAACACAAGCATTTGATTGGCCTCAGTGACGAAGTGATCCGAAACCGGGAAGCCTGCCGGTATTTCCTCAGGTCAAACCAGCAAATCCAGGCGGACCAGCAGGGATGCAGTAAAGTGGGAGGGTTGTGATCCTTCTACTCTGGAATATAACTTCGCCGTAAGGAAAAAAAGAAGAAGAAGTCGGCAGTTATGTTGGATATTAAAAACAAAAAAAACATAAGCTACAATCCATCTGGAACCGATCGTAAGACCATATCCCTCATCTTCTAACTCATCATCATAATAATGGATGTGGAGTTGTGAACTTTTTAATTCAAATGCAATGATATCTTTCTACCCAGACAGTGCCAATTTAAGAGACTTTACCAGATAATTTACGAGTATATTTAAAACTTTATCTTAGAAAAAAGTGGGCGTGGCTGTCGCCCTTTATAAATAAAGACCACGTATTCTGGTAAAATTTTCAAAATAAGACTTAACCATCATAGCAAATAGTATTGAGAAAGCAAAAAATCGTTTTTTGAAGAATCGCCCCAAAATATGGGCGTGGCCTTCTACAATGTACAGACGATTTCTAGAGAATGACAACATTACAATATGCTGTGAAGTAAATATTTTTATTGTTCCTTAGCAGAATGGTAAAGGGTGGTTAAGTTTAAAGGGCCGATGTTGATTTTGAATAAAACACAAATTATTTAGGAAATTACTGTCATTTCTGTTTATTATGATAAGATTGGTATGGTTTAATTATGTATGGAACAAAATATCGGCCAAATGGTAGCCGCGACCTCGGCGGCACACCTACATCCGATGGTCCAAATTTTCGATGACGCTGAGGCATAATTGAGGTTCTATGCCGTTAATGTGCCGAATTATCTCATCCTTAGCTCTTGAATTGTTGCTGGCTTATCGACGTACACCTTTTCTTTCAAATAACCCCAAAGAAAGAAGTCCGATATGCACGATATGCATTTTGATTTGAACGCCCATTTTCATAATAAGCCTGACTAACTTTAACGCGTTGCTCGATTGTGTATCTTTCCATGGTTCAAATTGAGTTAGTCTGAAATTGAGAAATGTCAAATGAAATGCAGAAAAAAACTTGACGTTTAGGTGTGGTTCACATTCAACATCGGCCCGTAAAATTTAACCACCCGTTATAAACGGTGTCTGTCTGTTCGTCTGTCCATCTTCCCGTCAGTGTGTCTGCGCGTCGGTCACATGCTTATAACTCTTCTATCATTTGAAATAGAGTGCTGAAATTTTGCACAAAAACAGTATGCGGTGGTCCTAGAATAGATAAGAGTGGGTTTTTTTGGGGCATAATCAAATCAAAGTTGAACTGGAAGGAAGGAGTGCAAAAATATAAAAGAAAATATTCCATTTTGATAAAGCTTCTTGAGTAGAAAAAAGTCAAAAAATAGAGCATTGGCGATGTCAGAAACAATTGTAAATTTATTAGAATGTAAGGCGAAAATTATAGTAAACCATCTGGCATAAACAGTTCTTGAAAAATATTGGAATACTTAGAGTGGAAAGTCATCCCAGTATATCTTACCCCATTTTAATCTAATTTCAATAATATTCAGACAAACATATCAGCATATCTCACGTAATTCAAAACCCAAATCTGTTTGGCTGTTCTTAGGCATACTCGTATGGATCAAAGTGTTTTGCTTGCTTTCAAGTATGCCCAGTGGGAGCCGTGGTCACTGACCGAGAAGTTCAAGGTTCGAATCCAAGAAGACACAAAAATAAAAAAAAAAATTCTCACTGTATCACCGCTAGCGAACGTCTGATCCAAGAGTAAAATTGTCACGAAAAGCTTCTCTTAACCGAAAAAATTAAAAAATTGCCCTAAGAAAACGGCATTAAACTGTAGGTGCCCAACTATTCTTAAGGCTCACAGCACGAGTAGCTGTGAGAAGCTAGGTCAGGCCCTGCATTGGGCTGTTAGCGCCAAAATATTTATTTATTTATTTTAAGTATGACCATAGCTTTGTCTTTTCTTATGAATTAACGATAAAGAAAATTAAAGATACAATTAAAGTAGGCATGTTTGTCGGCGAATTTAAAAATATTGTACACTTGCACCACTTCGAATCATAGAAAGCTTATATAACATATTAACTTCCTCTAGCTCATATATAACAACCAAAAATTGGTAACATGCAGACCGATGGAAGGAGCACAAAAATGTATGTCGATCTAGCCATGTCCGTCCAACCGTCCATGTGTCACAACTTTTCGGCCTTAAATTTTGAGCTAGAAACATGAAATTTGGTATAAAAACTTTCTAGAATCCGAAGAAGTACGAGTGTAAAAAAATTTAGAATTCGCTTATTGACAGAAGCTGAAAAAATTGTCAAAGTAATATATGTAGATGTTTCCTTTTTCTACATATCATCCATACATTTTATATGACCACGCCCACATTTTAGGGCATTTTCTTAAAGAAGAGACCTCTTCAAAGCTATTTATGATAATGGTTAAGTGTTATAGTGAATATCTTATAAGAATCCTTGAACTTCGGTTACAAATTTTGAGAGCCACGCCCACTTTCTGCTAAGGAAAAATTGTAACAACAGTTATGTGATATTATTTCTTTAAAATCGCCGAAATAACCTCTATACAGAAAGATATCATTGCATCTGTTTTAAACATTTTCAACTTTATTAGGGGTGAATTAAAAGATGGGGGATAGGGTATTATACAAAGTTCTAGATGGATTGTAACTTTCGTGTATGTTTTTTTTTTTTTTTATTCTGCCCGAGTTCCATAAAATTCTGATAATTTTATAATATTTCTCCGTCTCGTAGGTACTGCATTCGCATCTGCAGCAATAGGGTATTAAATCTTTTCAGGGTTCCCGTATATACCAGATAACAAAAAAGTAAGAACAGAACCCTTAGAGTTAGAGGCAGTTTTCTCTCCCTCCGTCTGGCCGTCTATCCGTTTGTTTATCATAGCTTTGAGCTGGAGTTAAGTTTTGTTAACCCGCTGATAAAAAGTTTTGGAGGTTAGAGTAAAAGTCAAAAGAAAATATTTTGTTGTTAATGGGTGTTTTTTTTAGAGCTATAAAATTTTACATTGAAATAAAATACACAGAAATTATGGCAAGGCCATGGTATTGGCTCTATTGGAGAGATAATTTTATGCCATTAGGGATTAAATATGATTTCGGGCATACGGGCGCCGCGGCTGTCTCGAATAAAGAGCAATCTGGAAGTAAAATTTTATAATTTTGGCTTCCAAGTCGTCCATCGTCTCTGGTTTATCACATATCCTCACAGAAAACAATCCAAAAGTGCTAAATCATAAAACTTTGGATGCCAATTCACATGTCTATTACGCGAAATTAGGCGCTCATCGAATTCAATAAATTGCTTGTGGCGAGAGTTAAACATTTCATAAAAAAAAAAATAACGAAAAACACTCTTTTGAAATTCGATAATTTTTTTTCTTTGAGTCCGCCATCCAAGCGTCACTGCAACTCTTAGCTATTAGAATATTTGAATACCTCAATTTTTCCACGACGAGTTCTATTTATTCATATTTCCTGCTGATAGTGCAGTTTCGTTTGACTGAACTCTGTTCAACCCATCGTTAGGTGTTGTTGAGTTTGCATTATATGTAACTCGCGCTGTGTACATTAATACCATTTAACTGAAGAACGGAAAAGTCAGTAATCCTGGATCCTTAGCGCTCTCCATTGACTGTAACAGTCTGGCCGATATGACTTTTGAAGAAATATGGACAAATGATTGCACCAGTCCAAAAAGCACACCAAACAGTGACTCCTTGTAGATGTAATGGCGTCTCAATAATGGCTTGTAGATTTTCTTCACTCCAAATGTGTCAATTTTGCCTGTTGAAGTAGCCATTCAACCAAAAATGAACCTCACCGCTGAAGAAAAAAAGGATGAAGAGCAATCTCGTGTTCGGCCCATTCAAGTCAAGCGGCTTCAATTCTTGCACGAGTTTGATCGTTTCAGGTCGTAAACCAAGATCTTTCCATAAAGTAGATGGACACACGCATTCGATTGGGCTCATCCAGGTCCTCCACAATACTATGCTCCACAGCAGCAACAGCTTCTTCGGTGCGCACTGTACGATATCTCTGCGAGTGCGTATTATCAATTATAGTATACGTGGCGCGCAAATGATTTATGGTTACTTGCTCGGATGGATGATTATGACGACCGTAAAATGGATGTAGCGAACGCTAAGTTTCGCGAACTGAACCAAGATTATATTTTTGCACGAAATAAATTTACATTTGCAAGCTCTGTTCTGGCGTAAGTCTATTCATGGTGAAATGTCAAATCAAACTGAGCACAAATCAGCTGTCAGCTGTCAAATTGGCTGTCGGTTGAAAAGTATTGCCAATCCGAAAAATAATCTTCTAAAAAATACGTGAAAAGTGAATATGCGCTGATTTCAAAAATGTATGGTTCCGTTATTTGTACGTTATCAAATTTCGAGAAAAATAAAAAAAAAAAAAACCGAAGAAGATATGTCCAACAATTTTGAAAAATTCGTGGGTATGTGTATTACAGGAAAACTATTTTCATATTGATACATACTAATATGTCTAAATTTAATAATTAAAGTGCTAGACAAAATGGTATCCGCCATCCTATCATATTTTACAAATCCTTTTGGCTTGGCCGTAGTTGGTTAAAATAATGAAACATTAAAACTATACTATATCTACAGTAATTGCTAAGGAACCCTGGGCGCATGAAACACTTTCTTGTATGACTGTCTTATTTGAATCCTTAGACTTTCACCAGAAACTCTGCCAACCTAATAGAATAAAAATTCAGTGACTCATACGGCTAGCAATTCGCACCGCCACTAAGTCTAGTGTACACATATATGATAGCATCAGGACACACAACTTATATTTTCCTTGTTCGCAACTTGTTGCCCATAGTTTGTGTCGACTGTCAGTCTAAAAATCGGAAATCGGCTACTTAATTTTCTAGTCAAATTTAATTTGCCTGAAGCACCTATAGTTCCAGCTACCTACTTATGTTAGGAACTAGTAAGTACCTTCGAAGAAGCTGCATAGTTTGAGTGGAGATACTCGCATGTGTGTTTAGTCCGTGTGTTCTATAAATTCTTTGGTTTCATGATTTAAGAAAAAAAAAAATCTCCGAAAAATATTTTAAAAGCTATTTACCATTTTTATTGCGTCTGAGAATATGCCTTGTTTCCAAAACAACGCCAAGGCATTGCAAATTTTTCATCGAGCTCATTCTTCGAAGAATTTCATTTTTTGTTGAAATCTCCATTCAAATATTTATAAATGGAAAGTAAATAATTTCAATGGAAATGATCATCGCTTACCGTTCTAAAAATACTACGTTCCTGTCCATTCGTTCTCAATTCATTCTACATTCTAGTTCTTCCCCCATTAATATGCCTAAGGTCAAACCGGTCGATAGGAAAAGCGTCGTAAAAACTCGGTTCCATAATAATATTATAATGCGATGCCAATGCAAATGAGTTTAATATTCCATCGCCCTGGTGTAGTGGGTTGTGCAAAGAGATAAAAAAAAAGAAAAAAAAAAGAATAACTGAAAAATGGAAAATATTGGAAAAATCGTTTAACGATTTTCTAACCTTGGCATAATAAAATCGAAGATGGTCCTTTAAGCCTGGGTTAGAAGTTAACACATCCTTGAGAGAGACCCGCATTATGATATAATTTCCTTTTTTTTTATTCTTCCTTCGAGTTAATTTAATCCATTCACAATGAACGTTCACCAGTCACATCCCACTCGTCCATAATACAAGCGAAGCTCTTCAAAGGTGCTCTCCTGATGACGGCTAGATGAGTGTCATATCCGATCAACTCATAAGCTTTGCAGGATTCTGAACAATGTACTTGGTATAAATTGCTTTTCTTCGCCTAGGTCCCGATGTAATCCTCTAGAGGGATTTTAGGTAGAAAACTTTCTTTTTCACATCGAACACACCGAACCTATTAAGGATGTTACTTCGGGGGACAAAACTCTCGCCTGAAAACCGCTGGGAAACGCAGGGATGAAAAGAATGTAATCGTCGTATTTGCGGTTGATTCGTGGCATCTTGTACGTGCTTTGTTATTTGTTTTCTTCGAATTTCTGTTTTTTTTTTCCAACAAAAGAAAACAGGATTAACCAAGGACCCGGCGTGTTCATCCCTTATGAGATATAATATTTAAGCGGAAGGAATTCTGTTTTCATCTTCTTATGTGAAGAAAGTTCTTAATATGCTTTCCCTCATAATAGTCGTTAATACTTGTGGTCTTGGTATCGTAGTGAAAAATATTTCTGCATCGTGGATACTGTATGTCGGATCAAATAAGTTCGACGTGATATCTGTAGCTAGTCATAATGAAATAATGATTTACAAAAGCTTATTACATGAGTTCGTCAGTGATATACATATGTACGTAGATACTGTAAAGTCCACGTCTTTGTGGTACTCAAATTCGGAGGAAAATCTTGAGTACATCTTGACTGTGAACAATTCAATATCAGAAAACATTAATCTTTACTTAACTAAAACCAACAACCTTTTAAGTGTGTACCGAGAATTAAAGAAATATTCTTTTAGAGAATTAGTTAGGGATAGGAGCACGAGAGAAATAATTATCTTAACGGATGAACATATAATGAAACCTCATTAAAGAAATCCGGGCCTCAGAATTTGTGAGTCCTGAACCATTTCCCGTAGGCAGATGAACGAGAAATGAGGCGTAGGTTATGCGAAGAGGATGTGTAGATGACGCAAGTTTATAATGGACAAGGAGACAGATATCTGTCAGGCAAATTTTCCCGAGGGTACGGGTAGGTAAAAATCTTCCATAAAATCTACGGGGACGGCAGACACGTGCACATAGTAGTGTAAGATTCTTACTAATCAAAAACACCTTCCTTCGACATAAATTTGTTAGTTACTGCAAATAAGTTAAGACTTACCGCGCAATTTTATAATCACGAAAGAAAGATATTTGGCAGGTGTCTTTCCTATGAAAGTTCCTTCGGAATTCCGAGATCTCTGTGGATATCGTCGTTTCTTATGAACCGCCGTTCATGGTTCATATCATATAAAATACTAGCATTAATTTTCTTGGCACAACCCCGGAGTTGTATACAATTAGTCCACCCGGGTTTTAGCACTTGCTTGTATAAGAACGGCTTATTCTCAATGTTAAGCTTGGAATATTTTCTAAGTAACCAATACATTTCTCTGTATTTGTTTTCGAGTTTTTTGTTTTTTGTTTTTTCCTCATGCGACTTCCATTTCATCTTTGCGTCAATTGTCATTCCGAGGTATTTAGCCTGATTAGTGAATGGAATACGGACGGAGTTTAGAAGGACAAGCAAGCTTATAATTAATTTCTCATAAGTAAAATTCAAATGAATAGATTTGCTTTCATTGAGCCCGATCCGCCAAGTCGCTGTTCATTCATTTATATTCATCGTTTTGCCTATTGCTAGGATAGCAGTGTCATTGGCAAAAGTAGTTACGATGGTGTCTTCTTCTTGCGGTATACCGCTTGTATATAGAAGATACAAATGCGAACCAAAAACGCTTCCTTGCGGTACACCAGCTGAAATTTCTCTTTAAATTGCAAGTGTTCGTTTCCATGTCTGACACGGAAGAGTCTATTCCCGAGATATGTTGTCAGTATGTTATATAAGCGTACAGTCAGAACATTCAGGCCTTCATGATACGCCTTATCAAAAACTTGCAAGCCATCAAAAAATACACTTGAGCAAATCTTTTTTTCTTCAAGAACTTTCTCAATTACTCGTACTTCAGTGATTCTATGTACCTGATCAATGGTTGAATGCTTGCATGAATCTACGCCAAGGACGGATTCTGTGGATATCGAAAGAGTAACTCAGCCTTGAATGCCTCATAGAAGGGAAGAAAACGGGCCCAAGGGGTAGTATTACACCGTCTTTGTGTAATTTTTGGTTGATAAAAGGTTTTATTAAAAATTCCGCTGCGAGGTTCATTTTTGCATGCGCCAGGGGGTATTAGACTAAATTAAATGTACTCCACGAGAAAATTAGGTCTTATCTGCTGAGCAGGTCATCAATTATTTTGGAGAATAGATATTTAGTATCCAAGTACGCAGTTTGTGTTTCTGACAAATTTATTTAACCATCACATAAACAGTATTTACACGAGCAGATATTTCAATCTTATTTTCACTTGCATTTGCCTTTCATTAGGCACTCTCACTTAAGATTAGTAGGGCGTCGTGGCGTAGTGGTTAGTGTGTCGGATCACTACGCAAGAGGTTCCAAGTTCGAATCCCAGAAAACGCCAAAATGTTTTTTTCACGATCCCACCTCTCGCGAACGTCTGACAAACATCCGAGAGTATTGTTGTCACGAGAAAGCTTCTCAAAACAAATTGCCGTTCGGATACGGCACTAAACTGTAGGTCCCTTCCGTTCGTGTGAAAAATATAACGCACACAACACGAGTGGTTGCGAAAAGCTAGGCCCTGGCATTTAAAGAGCTGTTGCGCCAAATATTTATTTATTTTATTTTTTACTTAAGATTAGTAAAAAACTGTTTTTTGTTTTCGAAAAAGTGCAGATATTTTTATCTAATTTTAAAGTACAGATTCAACAATTGCATTGCATGATATCTGATGTTTGTGCACCTCGACTTCTTCGGCGTTAAATCGCATGGCCATTGAAGTCTCGGAAATGCAAAATTAAGCATCTCATGCGCCTTATAGCGCCATCCTGCTAGGAATATATATTATTCAAGTATAGTTCTTCAATTTCAGGCCAACAAAAATCGATTAGAATTGTTCATTAGCGCGATCCATTGACTGTGACCGCCATTTGCTTGGTAAAGTGTTGCCAACGAAAAAAAAAAAGATAACGTGACAGCTGACAGTTTATTGTTATTAAAAATGGAGTGCTACATGAAAGAACAACGCGGTTTCATTGTTGAGCAATATTTTAAAAATAATGAAGGTTTGGCAGCTACAGTTCGAAATTTTCATACAAAATATGGTCGGAATAGTGATTCAACTTCATCAACTGTGAAGACATTAATTCAGGGAGACTGGATCAATTACTGATCTTAGAAACTCTGGGCGTTCTTCAACAAGTCGTTCAACACAAAATATCGAAGCCATTAGTGAAAATGTTGTTCATCCGTCACCGCGGCCAAGAATTGGATATTTCGAGAAGTTTTCTACAGCTTATTTTCACGAAAGATTTGCATCTTCATGCATGCAAAGTGCAATTGACTCAAGAACTGAAGCCTACTGACCATGCAAAGCGAAGGGAGTTCGTCGAATAGATTATGGAACAACAACAAATGGATACTGATTTTTCAAATGAAATCATCTTCATTTTCATCTTGATTGCTTCGTCAAAATTGTCAAATTTGGGATTCAACAAATCCACGAGTGATTGTTGAGAAACAAATGCATCCACATTTTGGGCTGGAGGCATCATCGGACTATTCTTCTTTGAAAATGCGGCTGGTAAGGCAATAACAGTTAATGGTGCTCTGTATGATAATCCAGTTTGTTGTACTTAAATTGCAAGATGTGGATGTGAACGACAACAAGACGGTATCATGCCATTCTGGCCATTAAACAATTTAATTACCTCTACCAGCGGCATCTCTACCAACAGCACCTAACTAACGCCCAAGCAAATCTTCTAAACGACCCTAAGTCATTTTTTCAATTCGTCAACTATAAAAGAAAATCTGACGGTTACCCTCCGTCCCTCTCTTTTGAACTCAACTAATCCTCAACTAATCCGCAAACCATTGCCAACTTTTTGCCACCTATTTTAAACAATCCTTCGCCGACAACTCTTTTGAACCAGACCCCTCTTACTTCACTCACCTTCTTAACAGCCCCTTTCTGTCGCTGCCTTTTGATCCTGCTGTAATTGAAAATAAACTACAAAATCTTAATGATGAATTCTCACCCGGCCCAGATGGTCGCCCTGCCATTTTTCTTAAAAAATGCTCTTCCGTTCTCTCCCTCCCCCTCTCTCACCTCTTCCGTTTGTCTCTATCACTAGGAGAATTCCCTAAGTTTTGGAAGACCTCTTTCATAACTCTCATACACAAAAAGGGATCAAAAAATGAAGTAACAAATTATCGCCCCATTGATAAACTTTCTCACCTACCCAAACTTTTCGAAAGTATTTTATACGAAGCCTTAAGCTTTCAGTGCAAATCTCTTATCTCTCCCACCGAACACGGCTTTCTGAAAGGTAGATCAACTACCTCTAACTTAGTTGAATTCGTGTCCTTCTGCCTTAGAGAATGGCAAAGAAGTCGACGTTATTGCAACTGATTTTAGTAAGGCTTTTGATAAGATATCTCATAACTTGATCCTCTTCAAATTGTCTGCCCTCGGTTTCGAACCCATATTGTTAAAATGGATATCTTCTTACCTGGAAAACCGTTCTTAAAGAGTTAGCTTCAGATCCATCTTATCGACTCCCATCTTGGCCACCTCTGGTGTTCCGCAAGGCAGCCATCTAGGTCCCCTTCTCTTCATTCTAACCATAAACGATGTCGAGAGGGTTATTAAACACTCTTCTCTCTCTCTGTACGCTGATGATACCAAATTTTTCAAAGCCATCTCTTCACTACATGACTACTGTCTCCATCAACAAGATCTTAATAGTTTTTCGAACTGGTGCCTACAAAATCGCTTAGAGCTCAATATCGCCAAATGTCAATCCATTACCTTATCACGTAAACACCACGCGTCCTCCGCCCGCCTTTACCTTCTCCATGGTCAACCTATATCCATCGTTCAATCTCTCCGCGATCTTGGTATATGGTACGATAGGGAACTAAATTTCCGTTCACATATTGATGAGATAATTCGTAAAGCTAACTCATCACTTGGCTTTGTCAAACGATGGTCCAAAGAATTCTCTGACCCTCACGTGACCAGATCCCTCTTCATTACCTTTGTGCGCCCCCTCCTTGAATACGCCAGTCAATCGTGGTCACCCTTTCAGCAAGTTCATGCGACCAGAATCGAGAATGTTCAACGTCGATTTCTTCGATTTGCCCTTCGAGGTCTTCCTTGGAACGATCCATTTATCTTGCCTCCCTATCAAGACCGCCTCAACCTCATCAACCTGAGTACTCTAGAGAAACACAGAGATGTTGCAGACATTCTTTTCATTCATCGACTTTTTTCAGGCTCTGTCGATTGCTCATCTCTCTATAATTCAATTTTCTTCAATACCAATCCACGAAATTTACGATGCCCTCGTCTGTTCTATCTACCGTCCCACCGCACTTCATATGAATCTAATGAACCAATTTCCCGTATGCTGCGAAAAGTGAACTCAAACCTCACCCAGTTTAATTTTAACCTCAGCACTCCCTGCCTCAAAACCAAACTCCTTCACCATTCTCCTTAGCTTTAAGTCTTAGTTTAAAGTTTTAGGTTTAAGTTTTAGCCTTAAGTTAGTTGTAGCTTGTAATAAGCCAAATAAATGGGGGCTTTCGCCCCCACCAAAAATTTATATTTACTGCATAAGTATTTTCCTGGTCGTGTAATATCAGAATTGGCCTACTAGATCATGCAATTTAATGCCGTTGGACTTTTTTTCTTTGGGTTTTTTTGAAGTCTAAGGTTTACGCCAACAAGAGCATGACCACCCACGCCTTGAAGGATCAAATTGAACGCCATATCAACGAAATTCAACCACATTTATGCAAAATGGTCATGGAAAATTTCAACAAAAGAGTGAGTATATGCCAGCAAGGCCGTGGAGGCCATTTAGCCGATATGCTATTCCATACATAATCCTATATTGTGTTTTCTGTCAACGTTACTTCTTGCGAGAATTTTGAGACGCCTTTTATATAAGTTACACATATGTTACCAACGTTCGTTAGTCTATTCGTCTGCATTTTTGCCTTTCAGTCGAGCCTCACAACTTTTGAACTGTTTAACGCAGAATGTTCAAGTTAGCTTTTAAGTAATCTCATCCTGCACGCATGTATATGTAATATCACAGATAATAGAGTTACATGGAACTATAGTATCTGTGGTAATATGTAATATGTACGAATTCCATACAAAAGTTGACGATGGTAGACACTATAAATTATCACAACAGCAACGCCATGAAAAGATGAGTAAAACATTTCATGTTTTAAAAAATACCTAACAAAAAAATACTTAATAATTATGCGCAATATTTTTTCAAGTTCCTTTTCGTAATGCAAACCATTAATCAAAAGAAAAGCAGGCAAAAGCACAGACGAAACCACATTGTACTGCAGAGAATGAGTCTTGACCACTTTTCTCTTACTTTGGAAACCCGACGCGATAATTTTTAATTATTCTCATTAAAAAATCAGGCAATTGCTTTGTGAAACCACATCGCTTCGCCAATGTTTTTGTGTCTTTTTTTCTACTTCACACCGACAATCCTTGCAGTATTGTGCTTAGTGGTCGACCACAAAGTGTTTGGACTGCTGAAGCGGTGGTAAGTTCTTTGAAACAGTTTTGTTTGGAACTCGGAAGAATTTCTACTTACTTTCGTTGGTGGTATAAGAAAGTAATTATATTCACTGTAAAGAGAATATTATTATGGCGGTCTAAAGATCAATTAAGTGTCAACTAATTTGATCACGTTACAATTAGTGGAAGGCACTCCACCAGTATTTGGGATGTTCGCACCTTCCGAGCAGTAAACATTGACTCGAATCACTACCTTAGCGATGCCAGGGAATGTAAGTAGATATTTCAAATACCACAACACCAATGAAGTACTGTGAGAAAATTTAGCATCCAATGGCTACAATCGTAAGAGACTGTCAGAGCCTTCGCCGATTGAGTTTTTCTGAATCTCTAAAGAAGTCCAAAGTTAAGCGTAGGTGAGTAATTGCATCATTGTCAGCAAGCCATTAAGAACACCGCCTCTGATGTGCTGAGTTTCATGCACCTACCACAAAGAAACCCCTGGTTTGAAGTACGCAAGCTTATAAGAAGGAAGAAGAAAATAATATGAAAAACACGAGATCGAGTCGATGGAGAGGTGCTATAGCAGGAATGATGTTCGAAAATTTTACCAAAAGGCAAAAAGAGAAGACAATAGGTATGAGGAAGGAAATCTAGTACTAGAGTCACAGTCAGTGCTGAAAACTTGGAAAGATCACTTCTGCAACCGGCGATGACAAGCAAAATTTCACTGTCAGGCAGAATGCTCCAGACAATCCGAATGATGATGACCAACACAATCAAAGTGAAGTGATGATGACAGAATCTTAAGCTTAAATCCAACAATTCTGCTGAAAACCGATGGTGTAACTGCTGAGCTATGAAGATGATTTGATACGGAGCACACGTCAACTCATCTGTAAGATATGATCGGATGAAATGGAACCTCAGCATTGTTTGCCAGATCCTCTGAATTGCGCCAACTACAAAGGGATTAGTTTCCTCAACATCGCTTTTAATATCCTATCAGTCATATTATGTCAACGCCATATCAGTGTGGTTTTAGGCAAGAAAAGTCCACCACCGTTCAGATATTCACATTGCGGTAGATATTGGAAAAAACCCAGGAACTCTAAATCGAATCTTACCACCTTTTCATTGTCACTTGTGACAACATCTATAGAGACGAGCTATACAGAGTAATCTCTGCCATACTCGTCCGTCTGTGCAGGATGACGATGGAGAATGCACGCTGCTCTCTATGAAGGTCGATAATAACATCACCGAGGCCTTTGATGTCAGAAAAGGTGACGCGCTGTCATAACATTCTCAAGCTAATGTTAGCGTATGATCTTTCAAAATTATGTAAACGGTGACCAGATAGCTATGATAGTTTTTCCAATTGTTATTTTTCAGCAGCTGTCAAGTTCTGAGTCGGTGGTCGTACGAGTAACTTTAAGAGCGCAAAAGTTTGATGAAAATTCTGAATTTTATTGAAAAATCATCTTCAGAGATGAAGCTCAGTTTTGGCTTAATGGCTTTGTCAATAAGCAAAATATGCGTTATTAGACAGCAACAATCCAATACGAGTATGTGCTTCAAGAGACTCTATTGCATCCATCAAAAGTGAATGTGTGGTGTTGATTTCATGCCAGGGGTGTGATTGGACCGTATTTTTCGTCGATGAAAATAATCGCCGTATTACGGTCAATGGAGTTCGCTATCATGCCATGTTGGAGGACTATTTTTTGCCAGAATTGGATGAACTCGGCATCAGTGATATGTGGTTCCAACAAGATGGTGCCACATGCCACACAGCTGGTCAAACAATTGATTGAAGTTCGGTAATCGTGTAATCTCGAGAAAAGGTCCAGTCGAATGGCCAGCTCGCTCATGCTATTTAATGCCGATGGATTTATTTTTATGGGGTTACGTTAAGTCTTTGGTTTACGCCAACAACTTCAGAGGAGCAGAGAAACAATATCGAACGCGAAATTGTCAACGTTCCGGCTGATATGTGCGGAAGAGTGGTGGAAAATTGTCTCCAAAGAATGGATCGCTGCAGACGTGCTCGCAGTAGTCATATTAACGAGATCGAATTCCATAATCGAATTTAGTATGCGTACTCCATATAAAATAAATTTCAGCCCGATATCTCAACTATTCTGTATTTTATTTGAATACAAAACTGTTATGTTCTTATTGAAAAGCCCTTTATAGACGGAGAATGAAGACGAAGATACAACAAATAACTATACTGGTTGTGTCTAGTCGGAAGCATACGAATTCTTCACCTTAAATTGTTGCAACAATTGGAACGAATGGACATCAACACTCCGACAAGAAAAGTCTTCGAATCTATCCCGTAGGGTCAACACGATAAAGGAAGACCTTACCTAAGTTGGCTCACTTAAGTGGAAAAGAATTTCAACTAATTTCGTGTGCAAATCTGGAAATAGCTAGCACTTCCGGAGGGTTGACGTGGTGGAGGAAGACCTCACCAAAGTTAGTTCACACAAGTGGAAAAGGAAGTCAACCAACTTCATGTGCAAAACTGGAGACGGCTAGCACTCCCAGAGGGACGACGCGGTCAAGGAAGACCTCACCTAAGTTGGTGCATATAAGCGGAACGGGAGGCAGCTAACATAAGATCGCTTGATGGTTGAAACCCAGTTCCACTCCGGACTGTATCTAAAGTGAAGTAAGTAAAAAGATTTTTAAGATAATAAAAACTGTTCATCGAATAAAGAAACAACGAACAATTTCAACAGTCTCTATTCAAGGCCGTGTGTACATTGCGTGTATATGATTAAATGAAGAAAAATAATATTTCACAATTACCTACTTAAAATTTAAATTACTTCATCCATCAACAAGACAGGAAAAACAAAAAAAAAAAAGAACACAGCCGTCCCCGATGATCGATTAAATCATTCCACTTCTTAAATTACAACTGGACTACGACTACGAAATAAATTAAGTATCCCTCCCTAGAGCCTTTTACGTAGTACGTACTCGTAACATGCTGTCAGCAAAAGCACGAAGCCATGAATCAAAGCGAAACCACTACCAGATTAAAGGAAAAGTCAAACGAATCGTAGTCGACCACATTCGACACTTGCCTTGATGTGACCTTGAATATTTTATCTCCAACAAGGACATAGGAATAATACAGAAAAAAAAAAAGAACCAAATAAAGTGGTCCAACTCCAGCATACAAAAGGGAGAAATTAAGTCTAGTTCCTATTTGCCTGGGACCCTCCTTCGGCCATAGTTGTTAACTAAAAGTGACTCTCAATAAAAGTCAGTCCGTTTGTTAAGTTGTTGCTTTTTCTCCTCTCTATGTATTCATGGCAAATGGAAAACGACAACTCGGCACAGATATTTCATTTCGATTTTTCATCCCACCCCATCCCACCCCACCAGGAAGGACTCCACTATGAGATTTGACAGGATGAGCAAAGCAAAAAAAAAAATCAATTTAAATTCAACGAAATGTACGTTTGTTGGATGAACAAAGCTAAAATTGAGTGATTGAAGTAGGTAACGGGGACTGGATGTATGTTTTGTGGGGAGAAAAAAAAAATTCAATAAAAATGTTAATGGAAGATTAAAGAGCAACGAAATCACTAATGTAATGGATGCGGCGAAGCAACTTTGGACAGCTGGAACTGATTTGTTAAATTCTTAAATAGGCAAAGTTCGAAATGGGATTTATTTAATAAAATAAGCGTTTTAGAATGAATGCGAGGAATAGGAGTGAATGCCAACAAGCCTATAAACTTTTTTCACTGAAGTTGTGATTATTTGTACTTTAGTTCTCTTGAAGATCTATCGAAACACTCCACACATTCACCGTACAACTAGGGGTTGCAAAAAATTCCTTTGCTGTGTTATTTGAAGTTTGTGTAGTTGGTGTAGAAAAGGTATGAGTACAGGGAAGAATTAAAGGATGGACAAATATGGAGAGAGACTAAAACAGCTATGGTGATCAGTGCGCGAGTAATACTCGTATATGAAATTGCAACTACAGTAGTGACAATCAATCCCCCGAGGCTACCGAGAACTGGGTCACTGGCAAAAAGCCCAATCGCAGTGGTCAGTCCGCAGACAATAAAACTAGGACGACATTGGTCATATAATTGTAAGGAATATGGGTCAACTTAAAGCGCAATCAGCTTCATCAACAAGTACTTACTTAGTTACTTAAGTTGGCGCTACAGTCCGGGGTGGACCTGGGCATCAACTAACAAGTGTCTCCAGCCAGCTCGATCTTTAGCTAGCTGCATCTAATTTCTCACGCTAAGTTGGTTGAGGTCCTCTTCCATTTGCGTGCGCCACCTTAGTCGCAGTCTTCCTCTACTGCGCAGTCCCTCAGGAATGAATTCAAAGATTTTCTGGACCGGAATATTAGTGTCCATGCGCTCTACATGACCCAGCCACCTCAGTCGTTGGACCTTCACTTTCCGGGCTAAGGCGATATCGGTGTACAGCCAGTAGAGTTCGTAGTTGTACCTCCTCCACTCACCATCTATGCAAACGGGACCAAAAATTACCCGAAGAATTTTCTTCTCAAAACAGCCAAGAGCAATCTCATCCACTTTTGATAAAGTCCATGCCTCTGCACCATAGAGTAGGACTACTGGGATAATAAGTGTTTTATAAAGAGTCACTTTAGTTGTTGGAGAGAGGGCTTTGCTACTCAATTGTCTTCTTAACCCAAGGAAGCAGCGGTTGGCAAGTGTTATCCTTCGTTTAATCCCAGTGCTCGTGTCGTTGTCTGAATTTATCTCGGAGCCTAGGTCGACAAAGTCCTTATCTGCCTCAAAGTTATATATGTTTACGTTGACCTTCTGCCCGGGACGTCGATGTTGGTTGTCCTTTCTTGTTAACAGCATATACTTGGTCTTGCCCTCATTGACCGTTAAACCCTTCTTCAGCGCCACTGACGTCGCGCTGCGTTCTTCCGATTATGTCAATATCGTCGGCGTATGCGAGTAATTGAACAGACTTTTGAAAGATTGTGCCTCTGGTGTTGGCGCGTGAGTTTTACACTATTCTTTCAAGAACGATGTTAAAGAAATCGCATGATAGCGCGTCGCCTTGTCTGAATCCTTTTCTGACATCAATGATTTCGGTGACGTCTTTACCGACCTTGATGTCGCAGCATGTATTCTCCATCGTCATCCTGCACAAACGGAGGAGTTTGGCAGGGATGCCAAAACTAGACATTGCTCAATATAGCTCGTCCCTATAAATGCTTTCAAAATCGATGAAAAGGTGGTGGGTATCGATATGAAGCTCCTGGTTTTTTTCCAAGATCTGCCGTAGTGCGAATATTTGGTCAATGGGGGACTTTTCTGGCCTGAAGCCACACTGATATAGACCGATCAGGTTATTGGCCAACAGCTTTAGGCGTTCACACAACATGGTAGGTGAAATCTTATAAAATCTCCTTTTTGAGGATCGGGCAAACAATACTGAGTCATCAGGCATACTTTCATTTAACCATATTTTACAGATCAGTTTGTGCATGCTCCTTACCAAGTCATTGCTGGCCGCTTTAAACAGTTCGGCAGTTAGGCCGTCAGCTACAGCAGCTTTGATGAACTTAAGTTTAGATATCGCTATTTTCACTTCGTCTAGACTGGGTGGACGGGATTGTTGATCTACATCGTCCAGGTTGAATTGTTCATACAGAAATGGTTCTTCCATATCCCCAGCATCGACTGCCTTTCTACTACGATGTTCCTTTGATCGTCCTTGCAGGCTTCTGTTCTGGGCTTGCAGCCTTGACAAGTTCTTTTTATCCTTTGGCAAAACTTCCGATCCTTATTCCTGCAGTAGCATCTATCTATTTCCTCGATCTCATGCCCCTTCTTTTTCCCTTTCCATCAACAAGTATCGGGTATAAAAGCGACCACCAATCAAGTCGGAATCGTCCATTAGTGCTTTTATAATTACCGTTAAGAGTAGTAATAAATTGTAAGGCCTAAGTGACCAATAAGAAAAACAAAGTTTCTTTTTTTGAAAGGACATTGCACCCACCATGGGTGACAGTTTGGTGCGCGTTGTGGACCAGCGGCGTGATCAAGCCGTATTTTTTTTGAAACCAGAAAGACGCCACTGTTTCGGTGAAGTATTTGCGGTATGGTCAAATGATAACCAACTTTTATAGTCTAAGATTGGTTACATTTATGATAGCGGCATGTGGTTCCAACAGGACAATGTGCCATATAACAATTTTGAGATTTGGCGACATCAATTAGCCACCAATCAAGTAATTTCAAGCATATGACGGGAGCTCCATGCCAAACATGTGAATTGTATTCAAGTTTCGGACGAACTTAAGCTTTATATATTGCGGCTAACCTCCAAAAGTGAATAACTGTTTATACCTTTTTAGAAATCCTAGTAATCTTGCAACACATTTTGTAGCATCAGTAGTCTGCTGGTTCCATCGAAGGTCTGGGCTAACATACATGCCAAGCATTGACAAGCGATTAGACTCCCCAAGATCAACTCCACTCATTCTGAGTTTGATCACGTTCGTGTCCCTCTTAATAGACAGGAGACAGCTCTCGGTTTTCGACGCATTGAATATAATTCAGTTGTTTGCATCCTAATTGATGATTGCATCAATGTATGAGTTGAGTTCGGTAGATATTCGCTGCGCCTGAGACTCGATGATTTGAGGCCCTCGTCGTGGTGTCATTAGCGAATAAGTAAAGTCGTCGGCGAGGAAACGATTCGGATTACAAGCAATAGGAAGTAGAGAGTACTGAGCCCTGAGCCCTGTGGAACACCAGCATTAGTCGAGAATGGTTTAAAAGTATATCCATCTAAAAAAAAATCGTCGTCCACTTCACGAAAATATTATCGAGGCCGTGAGCTTCAAGTTTGTTGAGGAGTGCACTATACCACACTCTATCGAAAGCCTTGGAGATATCAAGGGCGGCAACTCTTCAGTCACCTTGATCATGAATGCACTGGTTTAATTTTTCGAACAAGTGTATCGTTAGCACCTTGGCTCAGTGATTAATTGAGCGACTACTGAGTGGAAGACTCAAAATTCGAGTCAAGATTCGAAAAAAAAAGGTTTTTTCAAGGATTCACCTCTCCCGAACATCTGACAAGCATCCGAGTATAAAATTGTCATGAAAACCTAATCTCAGTTGACAAAAATTGCCCTTCGAAAACAGCATAAAACTACAGTGTGGCCCACACGAATGGCTACGAGAAATTGGGCCAGGCCATGCATGGGCTATTAACGACAATTATTACCGATAACTTTGAACACAATGCCCAAGGAAAGGCCGACATAGTGATAAATATTGTAACTCTTTGTTAACTTAACAATCGATCTGTCAGTGTGCATAATACGCCCATGAGAGGTGTAAACACCAACAAATTCTGTAACTAATAAAAAACGGATGTATACCAAACAAAGTGTTTGATGAACTTTTCGAAAAAGTTGCATAGTTTTTATGATCCCTGATTTCAACAGTAAGTTCTGCTGTCATGCACGAAATGAAAAATTCTCAGAGGATCTAAAATCCTTGTTGAAAGCCCAATAAACATTAGTGTTCCGTTTTTACCACATGGATGAAATATGCGATACAATTGTACTTTTTTCGTTGCAATCGACTTCGGAAATAACGAAGTGCTAGCAAAGATACATAAATATAATCCATCCCAATAATACATTCAACACAGAGCCCAGTTCATTTATTACATTAATTGGTGTGCTTTTTTTTACGAACGAAATTAATTCTTCAGTCTTCATTCAAGCGACCACAGTTCTAATAGGAAACACTAATGGGGCATTAGCAACATTTAACCGCTCACCAAAACATGTAATAAGCAGAGATCAATTTGAACAATACTTCAAGACAATAGGACAAAGAAAGGAACAATATTACTAGACGCCTGGAAAAAATGCTACTCAAACCGCGAACTACACACCAATAAGCTTACTGCCGATAGTATCTAAGCTATTCGAAAAAATCTTAATAAAAAATAATACAATTCCCGGCCACCAGTTTAAATTTAGACGCAAGCACTCAACTCTACAACAAATCACCGATTTATTAGCAAAATTGCAAAATACTTCGACTACCTGAGCTATAGTGCTGCAATTTACTTTGACATATCAAAGGCAGTTTGGCACAAGGGACTTTTATATAGGCTACAACTCCTATTACAAACTGACTTCTACCTCCTCATTAAAGGCCATATTGACGACCGCTGCTTTTAAGTACAATATAGAGGCGAGCACTCAACTCTTTATAAGGCAGAAGCTGGAGTACCTCAAGGAAGCGTCCTAGGTCCATGCGGCATTCCAATACCTAAGACAACCAATTCAATGATGATCCATTAATACTTACTTTGTATAAAATTCTAGAAGAGGCGGTCAACTTGAACTTGAAAATCACTTAGACGAGTGGCCTCTATGGTTATAAAAAATGAGTCAATTCAAACAGAATTAGTCAGCTCAAGAAAAAAACAAATCCTCCACCTATAAAATCCTACGACAAAACAGTGTTAACGTTATCTTAAGAAACGTAATCAAATCAAGGATAAACTTAGACAACTCTATTGGATGTTGGGAAGAAATTCGGTACTATCTATAGACAACAAATTTCTCATGAGACAATTATCAAACCAATATGGACGTACAGACTTTCACTGTGGGAAACAGCGAGTAACTTAAATATAAATATCATCCAGAGTCTCATGACAACAATGAACTTAACTCTATCCTGCTACAAGAAATAAGCCGAAGAAGAAGATTAAAACACTTTAAACCAACAGACCTCACACTGAGAGATTAAAATATACTCGTACGTATAATATTTATTACAAAACTTTTTAAACAGCTGTTAGCTAATAAATCTTACAATCTGTAAAATCGAGGTATGTTAAGGCACTGACATTAAAAAGCTATTGTATCCTTTTATGTAACAAAAACTATGTGATATTCAAACTGGACAAAGGTTTGGGTGACACTGCTAAGCTAATAGGGCCAACCCTAGACCTTAACATCTCACAGATTTGCAAGCAGTAATATCTACAGAAGCTGCAGACACTAGGAGGAGGAGGAAACTATAATTCGCTTCCTCTGTACATGTTCTTCCCTTACTCAAATCAGAAGGGATAATCTTGGAAAATATATATAAAAACGATCCGAATAAACGCTACACTGTCATAATTGCTGGCTTCATGAAAACGAGTGGATGGTTCTAGAAGTAGATGGGGTTTGAAATTGTTCTCTCATTTATAAGAAGTTCGATGTAATGTTGACTTTTTAGTATAAGCATAGTGCCACGGCAGGTGTCAACACGGAAGGCACTATCTTTAACAGATCCGTCCAGCTACTGGGGTATGCAGACGATATCGACATTATCGGTCGCTCCCAGCGTGCCGTGATAGAGGCTTTTACGGCGATTGAAGAACAGGCGAAATTTGTTGGCCTTGTAGTAAATGAGGATAAGACTAAGTACATGCTATCAACAAACAAACAACCATCTGTCCACCACCTAGGACAGAACGTCACTATGGATAGTAACAATTTCGAGGTAGTTAAGGAGTTTATCTACCTCGGAGTAAACATGAACTCCACAAATGACATCCTAGTGGAGATCCGGCGAAGAATTACTCTAGGAAACCGCTGCTACTTCGGTTTGGCAAAACAATTGGGTTCAAAACTCCTAACTCGAAGGACAAAATGTATGCTCTACAGAACCCTTATCCTGCCAGTTCTGCTTTATGGCGCCGAGTGCTGCATGATAAGCAGGAAGGGAGAGCTGATATTGGGCTCGTTCGAAAGAAAAATTCTTCGGCGGATTTTTGGTCCTGTGTGCGAGGAGGGCGAATGGAGGAGAAGATACAACCGCGAACTCTATGAGCTGTACCAAAATGTGGATGTAATCCAAAAGGTCAAAATACGTCAACTACATTAGCTCGGCCACATCGAGCGAATGGACAATAATGCTCCAGCTAAGAGAATCTTCGAATCCCAGCCGCCAGGTTCGAAACGACAAGGAAGACCGAACCTCCGTTTCAAAGACCAAGCCATCGCTAACTGGAAGCAACGTGCCCGAGATCGCAGAGGATGGAAGGCTGCAGTGTCTCAGGCAGAGACCCTTCACGTTTTGGGAGTCCGCTAAGTAAGTAAGTACTGAAAAATGCACAAACAATTAGCTTTCATGTCGGTACGTCTGCATAGCCTTAGAAAAACAACGAAATATTCACATTTATTTATAAGCATAGCAATTTGTACCTACCTATGCCTGGAGGCTAGCTGAAATTATCAAACAAATCTGATTGTCTGGCTGTAGTAGGCTGCCTAGGTAGATAGAGGTGGTCAGTGCGTCCAGCGTTATGTGACTGTCTGTGACAGATACTTGACTCGAGGGTACCTTGGTGAATCGCTACTGGCTCATTTCAATGCAGCGCAGGTTTAGAGTGTGAAGTGAAAAATTTGAAAATTTCAATCTATGGAGACTAATACGCATTGCTCTAAGGTTCTACGTTATGACGTTGTATTCTAAATGTTTTCCAAATTCCACAGAGCAAGACGCATTAAGCACCCGTAGCTCAAGAGTTTGAAAATGTCACTCTACAAGACTACAAGAACAGTTACAATTCTACCATTCTGGTATGGAACACTTAAAATGTGTTCTTATTTAGGTAGGTACTACCATTTTGTAGCCAAATTTATTTTAGGAACGAAGTTCTGTACCTGGAGACGCTAAAAAGCATCTGATGAACATTCGAGAGTAAAATTGTCATAAGAATCTTAACATTTATGCACCTCAGATACGGCATAAAAGGTCCTTCCATTCATAAGAAAAAATATAACTCGCACAGCAGGCTACGGGAAGCTAGGCCCTATGCAGTTTGTGCCAAATATTTATTTATGTATTATGACTGCATATAGTAGCCCAACCTTCCAGTTTGTCTTTGAGATTTTTTTTTGTTTTGGTTGCGCCTGGAGGTGCAGGAATCTTCAAAAGATACCAATGGCCCGTACCATTGGTTATGCTCGATTCATATATCTGACCTGATGATTCATAAGTGTCGGCCAGTATATGCCTACGGGCTAAACCTCACCCCCCAGAGAGGCACTATGAGAACCGGCCGCTCGTGCTCATAGTAGTAGGAAATTCGTTCCTCTCATTTTTTCGTTTTGTGGTGACTACGACTAAGTTGCCTTAACAAGTAGTTTACGCTTCTGTAGTGTTAATCGCGTTAGGTAGGTCATTACGTGCGGTTTTCCCTTACTGCGCCAGATCGTACGGTCTTGTTCTTTGTAATCGGCGCTCGAGGTTTGTCACGTCCAGAGTACGGATTATTTCATTATTGCAATGATCATGAAGGCGAGTACGAAGTTTGTGAGCCAAGTTTGTTACTTCATCCCTCGCGGTAGCAATTCCTAGATCTCTGTGAATATCACTATTCCTTATATACGATGGAGCATTCACAATTGCTCTTAGTGTTTTGTTTTGGAATGTTTGCAGAATAGTCATATTGCTTGGCTTGGTACAACGCCAAAGTTGTATACCGTATGTCCAAGATGGTTTTAGCACTTGCTTATACAGAAGCAGTTTGTTGTATACGCTTAACTTCGAGTATCTCCCGAGTAGCCAGTACATTTCTCTAAGTCTGATTTCGAGCTCGTCCGCTTCTTTTTAACATGTGGCTTCCACTTAAGTTTTGCGTCTAGTGTCATTCCTAGATATTTTGCCTCGTTTGCGTACGGTATTTGTACCGAGTTAATGGAAATAGGTAAGTTGTTTATCTTTTTGTACGTAAAATTGACATGCGTTGACTTGGTCTCGTTAAGTACGATTCTCCAGGTCTTTGTCCACTCGCATACTTTGTTAAAGCAGTTGATGATTCGACTGACTCATCTGTTGCGAGGATAGCCGTGTCATCTGCGAACGTTGCTACGACAGTTCTTTCATCTTGTGGTACATCTCTTGTGTAGAGGAGGAACAGGATTGGGCCGAGAACGCTTCCTTGCGGAACACCGGCATGGATTTCTTTGAATTCCGAATATTCTGCCCCATGTTTAACACGAAAGAGTCTGTTATTAAGGTAAGATTCCAATATTCTGTAGAGTTTATCTGGTAAGATTACCCTTAGCTTAAATCTCAGGACTTCGTGCCATACCTTGTCGAACGCTTGCGATACGTCGAGAAAAGTGGTAGAGCATATATTTTTCTCTTCTAGAGCTTTTTCAATTTCATTTGTAATTCGATACACCTGATCGATTGTGAAATGTTTAACCCGAAACCCGAATTGATGATCCGGGATCAATCGCCTTTCTTCTTCAATTACTGGGTGCAAACTTTTTAGCAGAAGTTTCTCAAAGACCTTAGATATTATCGGCAGAAGCGAAATGGGTCTATATGATTTCTTGTCTTTTGCACATTTCCCCGGTTTCGGAACCATTATTACTTCGGCGATTTTCCATTGCCTTAGAACATATAGAAGTTTTAATGAAGCATTTATAATGTAGAGTAACTTAACTAACGCTTTTTTCGGCAGCTCCTTCAAAACTTCGCCAGTGATTAAATCATATCCTGGAGCCTTGTTATTTTTCAGTTTTCTTATTGTCATACGAAGTTCGGATAGGGATACAGTTTTTAATTTAAAGTTGTCGGGTGCCGTATTTGCATTCGGATCTTCGATCAATGGTTATCCATCGAATGGCTTGAACGTTTCCTCTAAATGTTCGACAAATAATTCCGCTTTCTCTTTGTCTCCTTTTGCCCATTCGCCGTTAGCTTTTCTTATTGGTGGCGAGTGCATTACGGGTTTCCTTATGGACTTTAAGGCTTTCCATAGAGAGTAGTTTGAACACTTATCAGCGGTCAAGCTCTCGAGGTAAGTAGAAGTCTCGCGATTTCTTAAGTCCTGCAGCACATTTTTAAGCTTGTTGCAAAGGTGGTTAAGATAGGTTTTATGCGGTGGCGCGCGGGATTGTTGCCATCTCTTGCGCTCTCTTCTCTTTTCTCGTATGAGGTCTTCGATATCAGGCTGGAATTTGACTTTGCTGTTCCGTGTTGCTGTTTTTCGAAAAGGGGTATTTTTCCACGCTGCGCACTGAATGGCTTCCACGAGCTTGTCAATTTCGTCTTCTATTTCAAGTGGTGTCTTTAGCGGTACATTTAGAGCAATATTTTCCTTGCAGTCTTTACTGAAAACGTCCCAGTTTGTTTTGTTACTAGTTAACTTAGGCGGTCCTTCTTTTTTTGCTAGACTTCCACCGATTTTCAGAATGACTGCTGAGTGGTCTGAGCATAAATCATAACATTCTTCTACTTCCATTAGATTTTTAGTTAGCGCTTTTGCGATAAAGAAATCGACGAGGTCAGGGATTTTATTATTGTCAGTTGGCCAATACGTTGGCTTTCCCGTCGAAAAAAATTCCAAACCACGTTTCATACTGGCTTTGTACAATAATCTACCTTTCGTTGAATTACATCTTGAACCCCAGAAAGTGTGTTTCGCGTTAAAGTCACCACTGATGATAAAATTAGGCCTGAGTGAGTCAAAAGGGCGAACGAGGTCGTCGTCCACCAGCCTATATCCCGGAGGTAAGTAACACGATCCGATCTGGTAGTCTAAATGATTTATTTTTACGGAAACTGAGCTTATTTGCATAGAATCCAGTTCTACTTTTATATTTTCGGAGTGCTTAATGTATTCTTTAATGTACATAAAGGAACCGCCTCTCGCATTTTCCGAAGGATGATGCGCGTGATAATCACTGTAGCCTTTTATTCTGGGTCCAGGTCCTTTTTTTAAGTGGGTTTCCGATATCAAGCATATATCAATATTGTTTTTCCGTAAAAAGATTTCTAATTCGTCTATTTTTGCCAGAATGCCGTTTGCATTCCACGTTAGTATCTTTAGCAGCTGTTTCATATTCATGTTTTGTTGTTTGTCTTGCGAGGCTTGAACTCGAGCTTGCTCAATTTGTCGAAAATAACTTGATTAACCTTGGTTTGCTCCTCAAGTTTTTCCAATATCACAGTTAGTATTTGGCAGACCGGATCTGTTGTGGCTGACCTTGATGCGACTTGCGCGTATGATTTCGTACTTCCAGCCAGTGGCTTAACGGTCTTAGGCTTATCGATTTTAGGATCTTTTAAGTTTGGTTCCGGGTGTAGCGGTTTTTTTAGAGTATCGCGTCTTTTTTGAAGTTCTTTGGCGATTTTGCAACCTCGATAGTTCGCTGGGTGGTTTCCCTTGCAATTCGCGCAGACCGCTGGGACCTGCATGGTTATGTTGCACTCTTCCGAGAGATGTGTACCGGCACATTTTACGCACCGTGGTTCTTTCTGGCAGTATGCCTGCGTATGGTTAAAGCCTTGGCATCGCTTACACTGAGGTATCGATCTCTTGCCCTTACGCATGGGCTCGACTTTTACCTTGATGTTAAGAATGGTTTTCATTTGGAAGATTCCGTCCACATTCTCGGTCCTATCAAAGGTAAGCATAAAAAGTGGGAGACCGCGTTTGATGACATTATCTTTGTCTCCTTCCGTACGTTGCTTTTCCTTCTTGATAATATTCACGGCGTCAATAATTTTCAAGCCTTGGCTTTTCACGTCTTCCATAACGTCTTCTTTCGCGCACGACGGGTGAAGTCCCCTAGCAAAGACTCGCAGTTGTTTTCCGTACTTATTCTTGTAAGTATACCATTGGATTTTCTCGGTGTTTAATTTTAGAGACAGTGCTCGGTAGGAGTCTGGGTCATCTACGTTAATTTTCCACTCGTTGTTTCGGCGCGAGGTTATATTGTGTTTTGTCCTCAGCGTATTTTTGAGAAGATTACGAAGCTTTCCATAGTCCGCTATCCCGACGACATTTATTGCGGGTGGTGGGCGATTTTTCGCTTGGGTTTTTGCCTTGTTTGATACGGCGGGCTTATATTCCTTTTGTGAAACTTCGGGTGAAGTAACGGCCTTACGTTTTTTGCTAGGCCTTTTTTTGGAGGCCGGATTGGTTTCGTGAGCAAGTTCTTCCTCGTCGGTAAAATATTCACTCGATGGACGGTTTGGCGCTGTATCGGGATTTTTCGGTACATGAATGTTCTTGAGATCCTCGTTTTCTTTTCGCAGAGCATCTACTTCCTTTTTAAGCTCGTGGAAGAGTCGCTCCATTTCATTAAGTTTAGCTCGTGGTTCGTTGTTCTCTTTTACGAAGCATTTCGTTTTCACTGAGTCCTGGTTAGCCGGCGGACTACTTTTCCCGGAGATATTCGATGTAGGTGGTAGGGTTTTCGCTTGTGAATCAGTTTTATGTTCACTTCCAGCTTTACTGGTTTCAGTTCCAGTTTTCTGTTTTTGTATTTTCGGAATACTTACAATTATAGCGCTATCTTTGGCCGAAAGGCTTTTTTGCGCTATCGCTTTTGGTGGAGTTCTCGGCGTGAGTGAACTCCTTCTGGTGTTTTGTTGGAGAAGCAATAAATGGTCCCCCCCAGAATCCATGGGACCGACCTCCGAGGAGGGTGGATTTCCCAGTTTACCTGGTCTGCCACCTGGGGTATTTATATCGTTTGTTTTATTCATTGCCATATTTTGTAACCGTATTAGTTTTATTGGGTAGTACAGTTATTTCTTTGAGATAATCAAGTAAAATAAAAGCCCAAAAATGTGAGTTATATTCAAGTTTCAATATAAGCTTCATAGAGTCAAAAACCATTTATGTCTTTTGAGGAATCTGAAGCGATTTGCTTGGACTAACCTAACATGCATGCCGAGCGTTGATGTAACCATGTTGAACTCAATTTAGGACAACACCAATAATATACTCAGATGAATATACTCTTGTAGGCATGGAAAGGGAAATTCTCCAACAAGGACAATCCAGCTCAGTCCCATTCACTTGGCGAGGATAGATGAAATCCTCAAACTCAGTATAATTATAATACTTAAACAATTTATCCAAAAATTGATTTTATCAAAATCCCATCAACTCGCACACATCTGCGAACCATAATTAAATTCGCCAAAGAATATTCAAATTTAATTCACTTCAAAAACCACTTTCAAATAATTCAATTCCTCTCATACGCACTCAATACTCTCGCACAGCCATTCGATGAAACCGCTGTGCTCTGTTTTCATTTCAATCCTTAAAGTGAGTAAACGTACCTGCCCACTTCAGAATCCTATTTTCAGTCCTTTTGTGACGATTTCAATCAGAGTTCTCCAAATCGTTGTCGCGGCCACAGAAAATTGTCTCGTAAATATTTTACATGACATGTTCAGCGAAGCTGTGCCCCCAAATCACACGCCTACTGGAAAGGAATTTCCCGGCATCATACATCACACAGTAAGCCAAAATTGTCTGGCACGAGTTGGGTGGATGCATCCATTCAGAAATTATTCTCATTTACGGACCGGCTGTGGCCGCGCCCCGTTGAATTGAATGAGTTTGTGAACTTTTCGTTCCGCTTCCTTTTTTTTTTTTTGGAATTACCACCATTGGTGGCCGGTTTTGTAATATTCCTGCAATCGATTCCGGGAGCAAGCAACCATTACACCTTTTTTGGTCTCCAGTTTATTCATAGATATTTTTTTTATTTTATTTTATTTGGCTCTCTTTTGCAGCGCGTTTAGATAGAGTCTAGGTATGCGGTTGCTGGATTTCACACGATATTTATTCGATAAGGGATTTCACGGGGCTATTCCCCCAGGTAAGAGCTTGGCGCGGTTTTTTAAAAACACGCAAAAAATACACACAAGCCGAAAACAAAGCGAATTGAAAATCGATAGAGGTGGGCTTAGGAGGCCAACTGACACTCTGCCATACCGCAACTTTCAGTGGCATTTTGATTAATAGCACACAATCTTTATTCTCTGCTAAGGGCAAGGGGGAAATATGAATTATACATGTGTGCTGCGCAGAGGGGGATGGCTCCATGTGGCAGGTTATGTAAATTACATTACAAACATTAAAGGGAGGCAATGTTTATGGATAAAACACACACTCAAAGACTCAAAAACCCTTCAAAATGGTGTAGAACACCCTACAGATTGTTGTTAATTTTGTAGGAATATATTGTCAGGAGCCCAAGAGAATGTGGCCCACCAATTTAGTTAAAAAATATCCAAAATAATCATTCATTTCTACTATCACCATAACATGGTGTCTAACCGGGAATCAGGACATTATGAGCGAGATTCTATTTTAAAGCAGTCAATTATAAGAGGTGCGAAAAGTTCAAATATCTGGGATTAAGCGTAGGGTGGATGAAGTGGTCCGCTATCTTCTGTGATCGAAAAATGTCCCCTAAGCTGAAAGGAAGGCTCTACACTGCAGTTGTACGTCCGGCGCTCATATACGGTTCGGAGGGTAAATTAACGGCAGCTGAGATGAAGATGCTTCGCATGGCAGCAGGAATAACAAAACTTGATAGAATAAGAAGTTCGAAGATTCGAGGAAGCCTTCATGTCAAAGAACCCATCACAAGCAAGATGGAACAAGACCGACACAGTTGCTATTGTCATGTTCAAAGGAGAGATCCTTCGAACCCCGTCAAAAAGGCAATATGAATCGACATTCCTACATAATCGCGCAAGAAAAGCAGACCAAAAAACAACTGGTGCACACAAATATAAAAACACCAGCATTGGATTGGCCTCAGTGACGAAGTGATACGGGATACGGAGTCTGTCGGTACTTCCTGAGGTCAAACCGGCAAACCCCTCAGGTGGAGCAGTAGGAATGTAGTAAAGTGGGAGGATTGTAATCCTTCTATTCCGGATCATAACCTCGCCGTAAGGAAAAGAAGAAGAATGAGTATTTCAGTGTAGCAACATGGAGTATTCCTAGAGATAAGGAAGCGCTATTCTGGTGGTAATGACTGTAGTCGTACTTCAATTTAAAATTTGAGGTTCGCAATTATTCTGTATAAGGTGAGGGGACTGTAGGGCTGATAAGCACACTGAATCAGGTGGTATTCACACCAAGGACACCAACCAGTATTTCTATTTTTTTTTCAACGAACTACCTGTAGTGATTGTTTGACAAACGTCCAATCTGTCAAATCCCTGTTCGGAACTGGCAATAAAACGGAAGGCCCTTTCTATTCGTGCAAGAAAATTATAACATACGCAACACAAATAGCTATTTGTGAGAAATTACGACGCGTAGGTGCAAAATTTTTGATAATTTTCCAAAATATTCAAGTTTATTAAGCCAGTGGATGGAGGAAGAGGAAAGGGTATAGAGGAAAACAATGGTTTTAGTACAAAGTTTTTCAAAATTACTGACTTTTGCTCCAACTTGATGACACTCTATTTTTAGTGCGAATATATCGATAAAGGTGTGCGTCATTATGACCACAATAGTTAGCTCTTATCTATCCGTTCAAGCGATTTTCACAAAATTTTCAAAAATTATACTGAATATTCCAAAATGTTCGACTTTGGCTCAAACTTTGAAATCGCCTTTAGGCACGTTCTATGAAAAAAAAAAATACTACGATTGAAATCTTAAGTTCTGGACTCTACAAGTAAAATTTAGAAAATTTTCAACAATTATCCTCCATACTTTTTGTGCCTTTTCAATTTTTCTGCTAAAATATGTTTTAATGAGTGCCACAATTGTGTAATTTGATGACATTAGTTCGTAAGCAAAACTAAATTTGTTTGTAAAAAAAAAAGGAAAAATACTCCGATTAGCGGTGTAAAAAAGTAACATAAACTTCCCTTGGGTCTAAACTTATCCAACAAGGTATTTTGAATTCGCTAATATTATTCATAAATAAATCAAATGATCGGAAAAAAAGAAAAAAGAAAGCTTTCGCAAAAAAATATTTTTTTATCAGCAAGAAGTAATATTTCCATCAGCAAAAAGAAATAATGCTTCAAGAGATAGAAAACAAAAAAAAAAACAGTGTTATTCAAGAAAAAACTTAAATAATTGTGGATTTCAGAAAATAGCAGCAAAAAATTCGAGCGGGTTTTGACTGTATCACTTGTATCACCTACTGTTCCTGTGGAGGTGAGATCTTCTACAGGAGAGAATACGACATAATTTCATAGTTTCACTCAGATAATAGTGACCTACAACTGTAAAGGTGGGGTCATTGCTTCGTAATGGCTTGCCTCACTCTTGTCCACTTTTCTTTCCTGCCTTTCGACCTACATATATGCTGCCATGGCACCTAACCAGTAGGGTCTACCCAGAATTGATGAGACCTACCCACAGAATTATTGATAGCTTCACCTACTTACTATAGAAGTTACCTACATTTTAAAAATGTCTGCAGGAAAATGAAAGCAGCTGCATTTCTAACTACTTACTGTTGTAATGTAAAAACGCCGTTAAGATAGTTTAGTTAAAGTTGTTTCACGCCAAGCAGCTCTTGTGCTCTTGGTGCACATAAAATATCTAAAAATGTCATATGTGTTTTACCCGCTTTTTTCACTCCTTTTTTTTTCTCTGCACAGCTTTGTTTGTTTTAAATTGGATGATGTTTTTATTTATTAAAACAATTTCAAAACTTACACTGTAGGAGGACTGTCAACTTTCTTCCTTAACTTAACATTTTTCTAGGCGCATATGTTAGTCAAAAAAAAAATAATTTAATTTTGCTGAAAATATAAATTTTCAGATAATTTATTAACATATGTACATACGTATCTGCTGATCTTTTAGTTACTTTCGCTGTTTATCAAAAAACTATATTCTGCTAATCAAATAAATGATTTTTGCTGATAAAAAAAATCGCTCAGGCGAATCAGTAGGGATACAGTAAAGTTGGAGGGTTGTGATCCTTCTACTCCGGATCATAACTTCGCCGTAAGAAGAAGAAGAAGAAGAAGGAGAAAAAAAATCGTTCAGCCTTTCTTTTATTCTTCTTTTTAATCATTTACTTTTCCACCGATTTTGTTTCCAGTTTTTTACAGATCAAAAACCTATTAAACTGCTAATCAAATAGTTTTATTTTGCTGATCAAAAAGGCTATTATTTCTCATCTATTAAATGGTAGCCCTTTTAATTACATATATAATTTTTGGATATACATACGTATGTAGTTTATTTTTATACACACTGCATATGTCCTGTGAAGGATTAAATGTGCTGCTGACTTTATTCTAAGCATTTCATTAAACTAATTTAAGGCAAATGTCGTTCAAATTACAACCGAGAATTCTATCATGCAAGAAAAATGGCTCACTAAAAATGCGTGGAAAAACAATTTACAACATATCCCAGAGAAACATTTCCTAATTATTTCTTTTGCTTTACTCAAATACTCATGTTTATAGTCAGATCATTATCTGCATTCGATTACCGGTCGTTCACGTCTCCAACATAGTTTCATTCTTTGGCGGGAAAGCTTCATTACAAAATGAGCACCGTTTTTAAAAAAAAAAAACTTTTTTGAAAGACTTTTCTTGGTAACTCATCCAAAATAACCGAAAATAACTGTCAAATCTGTGCCAAAATATATGTGGACATCAGAGGGAAAGTGGATAAAGAGATGAAAAGATTGTGGTAATGACGATGATGGTCCGGGTAGAGGATACATCAAAGCCAAGTTGGCAAAGGCCAATAAAGTTATTTGTGAAAAACACAACAATAAGTCTGATGAAGGCAAAGGACAAATTATTTAGAAGAAGAGTTAGAATGCCAACACTAAACTGCTGCTAACCGTAAAACATATTTAAAAAAGGCTGAATTAGGAAACACAGAACTTTAACCATGATTGGAGCAACATTATATCATATTTTGTCAACAATTATTGGAAGAAAGTCTGGATAAAAAAAAAAAAGATGAAAACTCACAACGCACACATTGAAACATCTAGTAAAGGTTCATGTTTACGGCTGACTCTAGACCAAAAGATTCGGAAAGCTAATAATGTTCACAAGGAACCTCGATGTTCAATTCATGGTCAGACTGTACGAAGAGGCTTTGCTAAAGCCTTGCGACTGAATCATGCAAGAGTATAATGACCCAAAACATTGCAGTCGCATCTGCACGCATTAGAAACCCACCGAGGGTATGTGAAAATCTTCCATAGACACTATGAGGACCGCATGCGGGTGTTCATAGTAGTGTGAGATTCTTACTAATCAGAAACACCTCCCTTCGATATAAATTTGTTAGTTACTGCAACTAAGTTAAGACTTTTCAAACAATTTTGTTATAACAAAATAAAAACGATTAGCAGGTGTCCTTCCAATGAAAGTTCCTATTTGTTGCGCTACTTAGACGCAATTAATCTTTAGTCGAAAGGATTCGTCCTTTATAGATGAAGCTATAAGATTCTGTTGTCCAGAATTTGTACGACTTTTATGCTTTCGTGCGAAGTCTTTTGTTTTATCTTCTATGAATTCCGAGATTTCTGGGGATATCGTCGTTTCTTATGTACGATGGTGCATGGACAATTAGTTTTCATTGTACAGAGTTGTATACCATAGGTCCACACTGGCTTCATCACTTAATTGTATAAGAAGAGTATATTCTTAAAGTTAAGCTTGGAATATTTTCCAAGTAACCAGTACATTTCTCTATGCGACTTCATTTCAGCTTTGCATTGAGTGTCATCCCGAGGTATTTAATCTCGTTGGGGAAAGGAATACGGACCGAGTTATAAGAACAGGCAAAGTGTTTTCCTATAAGTGAAAGTTGAGAGCGATCCGTCAGGTTTTTGTCTATTCATTTAATTTATTCGGAGCACTTTGAAGTTTTACATTCGTTTCTTATATCGTTTTACCTATTGCTAGGAAAGCAGTGTCATCGGCAAATGTAGGTAAGACGGTGCCTTCTTCTTGCGGTATATCGCGGGTATATAGAAGATACAGAAGCGGGCCGAGAACGCTGCCTTGTGGTACGCCAGCTGAAATTTGTTTAAAATGAGAATATTCGTTTCCCTGTCGGACACGGAAGTATCTATTCCCGAGATATGTTATCCGCGTACAGGGAAACTTCAAACATTCATGCCACTCTTTATCAAAGACTTGCGAGACATCAAGAAATACGCTTGAGGAAATTTGGTTCTATGTACCTTTTCAATGCTTGAATGCTTGCTTCTGAACATAAACTAGTGATCAGGGATAAGATTTTGTTCCTCAATAACCGGCTGTAAGCGCTTGAGTGATATTCTCTCAAAAAATTTAAATATAATTGAGAGGAGTGAAATGGGTCTATACGACTTTTTGTCACTCAGTGGTTTACCTGGTTTTAGTTAACTTGCAACGTACCCCAATTTAAGGCAACATTTTTATAATTTTTCCGGTTATTAAGTCGTAACCAGGAGCTTTCTTAAGTTTTAATTTCTTTATTTCTTTTTTGAGTTCCGATAGCGGTGCACTTGTTATTGTGCAATGGTCAGGTGCTATTCTCAACGAATTAATATTATGAATAAGCGCTTCACCATCGAACGGCTTAAAAGACTCTTCTAGATGGGCCTCCCTTCACCCATTCGTGATAATCTGTCTTGATTAGCGGCGCAGAGATTTTAGGTCTTTTCTTCCAATTACAGCTTTCCAAAGCAAATAATCGGATTCTTTTTTCACTGTCAGCTTTCGATGTAAGTATCTATTGCATGGTTTTTAAAATTCCTAATAATCTACTTCAGCAGGTTACACGACTTTGTTGCCATTTTTCATACGATTTTCTTTTCTCCCTTACCATTTCTTTTATTTCCTTAGAAGAATACAAATATTTACAACAGGACAACTTACTCGGGTGTTGAAGGAGATTTAGAGCGCAACAATTAAGTGAAAGTTGGACTCAGAGATGCCAGGAGACTGGACTCCTATTTCAATAAAAAAAATATTAGTAATCAAATTCTGGCATTTTTTTTAGTTTTCTTTTTAAAAAAGACACGTTTCTCTGAAACAGGCTGTAGATGACCAAAAATAAGAGTTTGTTTATATATTTTCTCCTTTAACTGTTCATTCTACAGGTCTGACAAACAAATTAGTCATAAAACTCATCTGTTTTATTATTTTGAAGAAACAGATCCACTTGGGACAAAAAGACCCAAGGGACGATGAGTTTTTTTTAAAGACGGATGAAGGTTATAGAACATTTTCAAAATATCCTAAAATATTATATATAAATTTAAGTATCATTGAAACGGTGTATCATACAAAAAAAGTTTTAGGTTTTGAAATTGGCTATAAAAAAATGTTTGCAAAATTTTACAAACTTTTACGGAGTTCTCCAAAATATTCTAATTTTGTTCCAAGTTAATGGGAATCGTTTTGGTATACGACTATCTTGAAAACAGTGAGTCTTGCGACAAAAAAATGTAACGTCATGCAAGTTATCGAACAACCCTAACAATCCTTCAGGCAGATGACAGCTGTCAACAACTGCCGACAACTGAGCGAGCGAAAATGATAATTCTTTTTTGTATTGTCCTGTGAGTTGGCACATGTAATTTGTAAAACGTATTCCTTAATTAATAAATTTGTAGCAAAATTTTAGTTTTTCAAATTATCTGCGGAGACAGTGTCGAATTCAAAAAAAAAAAAAAAAGTATCAAAGCTGTCCACGCACTCACCCTAAACCAATTTTTTGATGCGCGAAACAGGACGCTAATGATTGAATTTACTTTAGAGATTAATTGGGTCCTCTCACAATTTTAGAATTTTCCGTATTTCAGTTAACCACACCAAAAAATATTACCTTTCACTTTTCCCATGACATGGCAATTCTGACAACAAAGTCAGCACCCAAAGGCCACTAACGTAACAAAAACTTTTACTATTTACACTTTCTGCAGTTTAGACTTCCGTGATTGTACTACTTCTATCTGTTGTGAACGTCGCATATAAGTTCCTACACCCTACGGGATAGAGAGTAAACATTCCGAAAAATCTCCATTTCAATGCGGTAACCGTGGAGCGGTCCAGCAAAAAAAAAAAAAAAAAAACAAATATGAAATATTGCGAAAAAATTTAGACAAAACGAATGCTTAGTAGCAACAAAAATTTATTCCAAAGCGAAAAAGTTTCTTCTTTTTTTTTTTTGACGGTTGTCACTCCTGAGGCAGTTCACCAGCCATCTATGACAGTGTATGTGAGTAATTCGACGGGCTTAGGTGCGACAGCGCTGATGTAGATTTGTGTCCACTGTAAGCGATGCGGAAAATCCACTTTTGAAGGCTGTCCCCTAAACTAATGGGACAACATTTTACTTTTGACAGTTGTTTCCCTTTTTTGGGGTAGTACCTAATGTGTATATGTTTTGTATCCCGATTTTTCACAAGTTGAACGTGATTTTTTTCATTTTGTCACTAACGCCTTAAAGTGAAGTTGTCGGCGTTAAACGGTTGCCATATTCACTGAGAATAAGCCAGGTGGTGGTTAAACGGAAAACCCTTGGCAAGTTGTCAGTAGTAATTGGGAAGGTGCTTGTTGTGCGGGATACACATGTGGGTTAGGTTGTTGAAAAATATATTTGCACTCAACTACAAGTATACGGTTTTCTTTTGATAAATTGGTTTCCTCGTTTTGACACATTGAATGGGTTAAATTGGGATACGGAAGGGTAGGTGAGCGTGAATGCGGAGAAAAGTGTTTTTCGTTCCATTCTTTTTACAGCTCAAGGGTGTTGAAGCGAGGTGTTTTGGTGGGTTCCTTCTTTCGACTTCTTCTTCGAAGTTGGAAACGTTTTGATGATGTTTCCCTTATCTGAATTTTAATACTTTGAAAAAAGTTATTTATAAGAACACCTGACGTGCTGGTGTGAGAGAGAGTCACTGGAGGCTAAAAGCAACAGCTGTGTAAGTTGCGGTTGATGCAGGATGTCTGTGAAAAAGTGTGTACTTTTTAAAGTTGAATATTAGACTAAGTCGGAGGTGCCAGGTTGCTGCAAAGAATATTTTCCTTCTCAGGTACATACGTAGGTACCTACTGCATTTCATTACCTTTCCACATCCACATTCCAATGCATACATCAGGGAGAAGAACAATGTTCTCTGCCACGCATCCTAGAAATTTTGCATATTAAACATAGGCACTGTGTTTACAGAAATACTGTTGAAAACTGAATATACAAGACCGTATCAGGAAAGCTTCGGTTGCCCTCTATTCATGTCATAGGGTCCGCAATGGATTGGAGGATCATCCTAATGTACAGAGTACTAGGTCCACTTTTGTGGACAGTACTGGACAAGGAAACACATTCGGGTGCTTTGAAAATAACCCCTACCACTGCGCTAGAGACAATGCTCTACGTTCGTCCTGTTGAAATCTTTGGGAAGCATATGGCGGCAAAAGCAGCAATAAGGCTTAGGGAATCCTCACAGTTGGTTAACGCTAATACGGGCCAATAGGGGATTCTGATCGGCAAGAATACTATTCCTAGTACGAGTAAGACGGACTATATCGTCCCTCACATTGACTTTGATGTTAGATGACCATAATTCCTATCAGAAGCGAATGTGGAGAAGTCTTGAACAATTTTGCGATACACAGATGTATCTAGAATAGCGTATGGTATGGGTGCAGGGGACGACTACCAGAACACTGTAATATATTTCAAGCGAAAATTACGGCAGTCCGTGAAGTTGCGGCTTGGCTTTCAATTAACACGGTAGATTGTAGAACTGTTGGACTATATGTGGATAGTCAGGCAGCGATAGAAATCGTCGACAATAAGATCCAAGTTGGTAAAGTAATGCCGCAGGTCTCTTAACGAGATCGATGATAGTTGCGATATTTCTCTGTGCTGGATTTCAGGACACAGCTAATTTCCATGCAACTGCAGAGCGGTTGAGCTGGCAAAAGAGGATGCGTGTCGGAAATTCACTGCAAATATAAACCGTCCACTCCCTTGGAATCGATAAAGTTCCGCCTTGATACGGAAGCCAGGAAAATGGCAAACAGCAGGTGGAATAGTATCAGTACTTGTCGCCCAAACAGATCTAGCCTAAGCTGGATCTGAAGAGAATGGAAAGAATCCTGTCCATTAATAGCAAAGGCATGAGTATAATAATAAAAGACCTAGATGGTTCTGGACATAGATGTTAAAATCGCAACGGTTACCCATTCTTATTCAAATTAATCATGTAGGGTTCCTGGTACCGAATATCCGGTTCAAAATTGTCAAAGAAGCACTGGCAATCAGATTTGTATGCACCAAGTTCCATGAATATGTGCATGGAAGGAAAATAATAGGAGAGTCGGTAAAAATGTAGATGCGGCTCTGGTCAGAGCCAGAGGTGCTTTTGCCCTTACAAAGAGACTATTTTATAGTAGCCAACTCGATGCAAGGGTGAAGGTAATCTGCTACATGGCCCTTATTCGGCCCATGCTCGTATATGGATGTCCCGTGTGGTTCAACGTGGGAGCAAGCTGGTTGGAAAGGATTCGGGTGTTTAAGAGGGCTTGCCTTAGGGCTTGTCTTCTGTTGTACAGAACACCAGAGTCCCAGTACATAAAATTCTATTCTAATAAGGTCCTGTATAATAGGGCGAACATAAACAGAGTGGATAATTTCCTGATCAATATGATTCGAAGGCACACTGTAAGAGCAATGTCCTCGATGAATAACCTGATCTCTGGGGCATACTACCCCAATGATTTGTATCACGAGAGCGTGCGCCTTAACGGCTACATCCCCCCAGAGGCGTTCCTATTTTTAGATAGACAAGGTCTGATACAGGATAGGGTAGCGGTGCCGCTAATCTACCATTTTGCCCGAAATGCTGCGGACAGGCGACTTAACTACGACCGACACGTCGCACATAGCACCACAGAGCGTCTTCGGTTTAGTAGAGCGGTATCAAGCCGTGATATGGCAGATGCAGTAAGACAGCACCAGAAAATCTGGTGGCTCGGGGACGGAGAGGGAACTCCCTCATCGTTTCCTTTTGATTCGGGGTAGCCTCACAAGGGGCAAAGTCGGTGTAGCTTTTTATAGCCTGGCCGGCTTACATAGTTCTAAGATCGGTTTAAGTTTTAAGCATTAAAAAAAAAAAAAACAAAACAAAAAAAAAAACCTTATACATGTGTATATATGTATGTATACTATATGTATTATGAAGGTATACAATATATCTATATATATGTATATATATATGTATATCAAAAAAAATTCGCGTGTTTAATCACGTACCTTCCTTAGAATAAGTAGCTTTTAGGTAGTTTGTAAGTTTTATATATAGTAAAAAAAAAATCAGTTCATATACTAAGTTTTTGCTTAAAAATTTTTTCTTAGTTTCCCAATATTTGTAAGTATAGATTTAATAAATAGTTTAAGTTATGTTACGTCGTAGGTTTAGCTTAGAGCGCCCGCATAGGGCCATTAAGTTAGTATATAACATAGTTAAGTTAGTTAAGCTAGTTTTAAGCGTTTTTTGTGTCTAGCTGTTAAGAGTTCATAAATTCCGAAAATAAAAATGCACTAAAAACGAAACGAACAATAGGAGAGTCGGATCACAAACCTCACAAAACCATATTTAAAAATCCACTTCATAATGCACCACTCAGGTAGAATCCTGGATTAAGGGGTTCCATTGTATAGCATGGTTAGCTATAGAACTGTCACCTTTTCTGAACGTGTGATCAATTCACTGCCAATTCCGTCGTTGGATGGTTGTGCAGGCACCTGTTGTTATACCAGTTACTGCTATATCCAGTTAGGGTCCACCATCGGTTGAGACAATACTCCCAAGATACTGAAAATCCTTTACTGTTTCTACCGGTTATGCGGCAATGCATATTTGAGCTGATGAGTTTGTTCCCCAAGGCTGATCATTTTAGTTTTTGTAGTATAAATTTTCAGTCCGACGACTGCCTGCCTCCCCAAATCTGCTATAATTTGGTTTATTTGTGATGTAAGAATAAATCGAATTCCTCCATTTTCCGTTAATAAAACTGCAGGAAGCACATCGCTAATTACCAATAGGAATAGTACTGGTGAAAGAATGCACCCTTGCCTTATCCCAATTTGGATCCCGAATTCCTTAGATCATCTTCCACTGCGCAGATCGTGATATTTATACCCATCGTATGTAGCTTTGATAATAGCAATTAATTTATGTGAATACTGCTCCTGCATAAGGTTCTACAAATAAACTCGTAGGGATGCCTTCTGAAAATCAATTAACAGCAGGTGAAGTGGCGATTTATATTCAACGCACTGTTTTATGATGGTCTGCAAGGTGTTGATGTGGTGTTGATGTGGTTGACACAGGAGGACACCTTGCTGCTCGGTCTGATTTGGGATTATATCGCTATCGAATACACGGTTCAAGACCGTAGTAAAATGCTCCTTCCATCCCAGCTGGTCCTCTTCCGAAATGAGCAAAGAGTCGTCTAGGCTTTCCACTGGGTGTAGGTTCGATCTGCGACCACCTGTCAGCTCTTTGGTGATTCTGCAGCTTTTTCTGCTTCTGTAGGCAGCGCATTATGCTGAAATCCTCTCATCTTAATGCAATATAGGGACTCTAGCTCATTCCTCCATGCTGCTAGAGTAGCTGCAATGCGAGTTTTCAGCCTTTCTTCTTTCGTCAATCCGTCTTCAGGTATCCTGGGAAAGCCACTCCCTATAAGCCTTCCATGCGATCGTTCGATAATTCTTTCAGCACCAGATGTAAAAACATACATACTAGTAACTCTGCAAGTTTGAAGGTGAATGGCTGCTGCGAAAACCATATCCCTCAAAACTTTTGATTATTTAGGAATTAATGACTTTATGAGACTATAATTTTGGGGCCTGCATTTCTTTCCCTTTTTGAGATTTGGTTGGACGCGGGCAGTTTTGCACCATAAAGGAAACCTTTCTTGCTCGTGTGACATAGAAAAAGGCTATAAAGTATCGATGCTAGTTTAGGTCCACAGTTTTTAAGTACTTTAGGATTTTAATTTAAATAAAATAAAATATATTGAAGATTATGGTTGTAGCGTAACTTTTATACCCCACTGTGTAACGTAACCTTTTAATACATAATTTGTGCCGCTATTTTACATGGCGCGATGTCTCTCTTTAATGCTTACTGTCAGCTAATGTATGTACATAGAATCATTATATGTATAACACAGTTATCTGTTTGCTCTAGTTAGTTAGTCGCTAGCAATAGTCTGGGGAGGAAACATCTCTAACAATAAATTGACTCAGGAAAGTTTAATATTTGTTTTCTTTTCATTAAACTGCCTTTTTCTTATAGTGGGGATTGATACTAGTCCCCACAATGGTCTATGTCATTATATGCCACGGGAGTTTTTTTAAACTTCGATTCTTTTGAGATCATTTTCAATGTCTTTTCGGCATATTTCTAGCTGTATTGCTGCCATATCTTCCCAGATGTTGGTTCTTAAGTACTTCAAAGTTAGAAAATTATCTGCATAAACACGATCTTTAGCATAACCCCACAAAAAGAAGTCCACACAACATATTACAAAATGCCAAGGCAAGAACTAACTATCTGTCACTATGATGACAGATGAATTTGACAGATGACATATGGCAGGGATGTGAAATTACAACCTTTTTTTTTTTCATAATTTGCAAAGGGGATATGAATGTCTTTATACTAATTTTAGAACACGGGCGTTTTTTGGAAAGGGGAAGAGACAGAGAGAACGACAGATTTGTGTAGTTGGTTTGAAACTCAGGTAGTATTATGTTTCAGTGAACTCCAAGGGTGGCATATTTTTGTGGAGTATTTTTGTTTTGCTGTTATTGTTTTTGCTTATGATTCACAGTATTTTTTCCTTCCTCCTGATGTCACCATCACGATCAAGTTGCATTTTAGCCACATAGAGAAAGTTGACATAAATTTTCGTAATTAATTTGCTTTTTTTTATTTATTTCATGCGAAATAAATAGACAATTCTTGACATCAGGATTTGAACCATGAACCTACAGCGTGACAAGCAATGATGTTACTTCTACACCATGGCCACCCTCAACCTCGAAATGAATAACCCTTTAGCAAGACTGGGATGACGAGGATATTATACAAAGTTACCTTAATTGTCTATCACAGAGACAATTGCTACTCAATTGCTTTCTTAACCTAAGAAACAGTGACTGGCAAGAGTGATTCGGCGTAATATCGATCTTGGTGGTCAAATTTGGTCGACGAAATAAGAAATGGCCTGACTGGGAAACTTTGTGTGCAATAACTGCATTGTTTCTCGCGCTTGTTGAAACCACATATCATACAATCGGCGCCAAAAAATAATTTGTTATCATGTCTCGATAACGTTCACTATTGATTGTTAAAGCAGAACCACAGGAATTTTCGAAGAAGTGCGGCCCAATCTTATTTTCAAAATCCGGGCCTAACAGTGACTTTTGTGGATGCATTAGTTGCATTGAAAGGCGCGTGCATTTTCATTACCCCAAATGCGACAATTTCGTTTGTTTACGTAGCCATTCAGTTGAAAGTGAGCCTCATCATTGATGATGATTTTGATCGAAAAATTGCCATTAAGTCGCTGGTTCTGTAAAACTCAATCAACGATCATGGTCTACTGGCTTCAATTCCTGAATCAACTGGATCGTGTAGGCATGCAGATGCAGAACTTTTATTAAAATGCGCTGCGTGGAGCTGTAGGAAAGAAAAACTCTGACCCGGTTCGATCTTAAATGGATGGAACGGGATCAACGGTAATGTATACCGACATTATTGTATCGTGTTGGTTAAATATTGCTCATCTCGGATGGGTTTTAACAATTAAAATGCGTTGTTCTCTCATATACTGCTCCACAATTACAAATGTCAATACTTAGTACTTACTTATGGGAAATATCAGCTGTTTATCTTTTACAGAACCACATTAGTGCCAGATTTAAATTGTAACCTCAAATTGAATCACCCTTTATATGGCTGTGGGAAAAAGAGAAATAAAACTGTTTTCTTGTTAACTTTTAGTGGAATATAATCAGCTATTTTTTTAATACTCAGCATGCATGTAAGAACATCAAAGCATCTTAAAACACATAGCGTACGTAATCCAATCCGTATTTAATGTAACCAGCGGACCTGTTTTCCTCTTATCCTGACTAACTGGCTGAATATTGTTATTTAAACGGCGCAAATGTAAACAATTCCTACCTGGCAGTGTAAAAATGGGCAACAAGAATAATGCTTCCTCTGCACGTTCCTCATTATTTTTTCCTGAAATTACCACAAAAAAAAAAAAAAAAATTCTTTCGCGCAGGGAAAAAGTTAATTAACATAAACAAATATCCCTTAACGAAGACTTCATTACCCAACCCGACACCATACGTTTCCATCTGAAAACAAAATTCCAAAATTTCGAAAAACAAACAATAATGTGCATACCTACACGTATCCACATACGTACCTATGTATGTACATCCCTTCCCAACTAATGAAGCATGAAAAGCTCCCCGAGGGGGCGAACGGAGGAATCCCTTATCAACTCAAAAGCAAAATATTTAAAAACGGAATTTCTTATTATCATAAAATTTCCAGCCACGCACTCCTGCCAAGAACAAGGAGAAAAAAAATAAATCAAACTTTGTCGTCTCTAAATAAGCTCAAAGACCAACCCACGAAAAACTGGAAACAATTCTTGAGGTTCCTTAAGAATTTGCCATAAGCGTATGTTACAAATCAAGGAGACACGTTCTCGCCCCGTAATCCTGAATCCTTTTTCCCAAGCCCCCATATCACAGAAACCACCGAGAAGGAAAAAAAAAGTTCAAAATTGTTCTTGCTCCGCCACCCGTTATAATTTTCTTCTGAACTTGTTTTCCAGTTCAGTTTCAGTTTTCTTCAAACGAGCAACAAGGCATACCAAGGGAGGGAAACATTTGTCGCACGTCGTAATTCGCTTATGAAAATTCAACATCAGCAGCGAGATTTCCCTTCCGTGCATACATCTAAGTCATCATCATCGTCCTTGGAGCGCTTTCCTTTTTCTTCTGCATATGCAACTTCACAACCGATGAGGAAATACTCGTACGTTCTTCCTGCCAAGTGATCCAGGGTGATATCCAAAACCCGCTGCAGGACGAGCCCCCATACATCCGGTAGATAACATACAGAACGCCGTCGAAAGTGGTGTTCATAGAAATTGCGGTGTGCGGTTCCTTGAGGGGGTTTCGAACAACCCACAACCAAGGCAAAAAAAAAAATTATCCAGAAACCGTCTGAATCTGATGAGGAACATATTTTATTTTCCCTCAAACCGATGTCGATAATTTACTTATGCTTCGCTTTTTTCGCGGATATATGTACATTTTCGAGAAAATTTAGGAAAACTCAACGAGAAAATTACATCAGGATTGCGAAAGTACACCCACTGCACAGCTTACGTGGCAGGAATTGGCCAACGAATATGTGGAAAGGTGTGTGGGTTGGTAGGTCGCACGGATAAAAAGAAAAGGAAATCAAAAAAAAAGGCAATGCCCCGAAATTTGGCAAATACTCTTCCCGTTTACGAAAAATATCAAAGATATGTATCTGTTAGCGAAATAATAAGTACGATAAGGAAAAGCAGAAGCAAGGATGGATTTTGAAGCACATTTGAAGGTTTAATGAGGCGTCTTAGGTTAGGTTTTTTAGTGGTTGCCTATACGACGATTGTAGTCAAATTTAGGCCAGATATAGGTTATGATTTGGAAAGCCAATATTGACTAATTTTTTTCTTTTTTTTTTTTGTTGGGTCAGGAAACGCTGCACTGGAGCACGCAGACGCAATTGGTCCATTGTACTACCAAGGAGCAATCCCTGTTCAACCCATTTTAATTGAATTTCTTCTTCTTTCGGAAAAAGTCGAGTAAACGCTTCAGTGATGAAGAGCTTATGGTATCAGTGCTCACCACATCAGCGCCGAAAATCTGCCACCGCAGTGTTGTCGCTCGCTCTCAGCACCGCAAACTGTTGTATCACTTAAACCTACCATACTGAGGTATCTAGTAACAGCAAAGTGCCCCGTGAGAACGCCTATAAGTTGTCTGTAGTCTTTTCTGCTAAGGGACAGCAAGAATGCCGCGGATTTCCTACAGACGTCCGGGAGCATTCGTTTAGTCGCCCCGCATCCTGGAGAACCATAGATAGATTTCCGGAGAAAATCTGCTCTGAGCCATTTCCTATGATTCCAGTGTGGCCTGGGACCCAGACAAGAACCATCAAATTCAGCCTCGCGACAGAATTCAGAGAGTTTTGTATTCCAGAACCACCTTGGAAGTAGTTAAAGGGTTGAACAAGGACTTAAGTGTAGCCTGACTATCACTACAGACACAGGTACCCTGACGCTTCTACCTATTCCTTACAATATAGTTCATGGCCATTAGGATCGTCTCCGTTTGGAAAATAGACACATATTTGCCTAACGTAATTGTAGCCTGATATTATCGTTCTCCAAGAAAACACTAGCATCGGACCCCTGACTGGTTTTGGAGCCATCCGGGAAGTTTCGGCTACCAATATTTAGGTAGTTCGCACTTGAATTTCTATTAAAATTTCACTTCCTCCACCACCTACATACAGAACATTTGGCAGGAAACAATACCTCTAAGCCTATTTTCGTACGCTCTTCTAAAAGTACTACTAGCAAAAGTTTTGTCCATCAAGTTATCAAATCAGTGCCTATAGTCGCGAAGTAATCCCTTTCGAAATACAACATTGTACCCGTAAGAAGGGTGGAAGGATGGTTCTGCTTCGAGCTCGTGACATGCTTACCCCTCCCTGCCGTAGATCCCTGGAGAATACGGACAGAACATGAAATATGTGGACCCAGATCCACGTGAGCTATCCAATAGGGAAAAGCTACAGTCAGCTATATTAATCAGACTAGGATACAGTTTCAACACAATGTCTATGTCCGACGAAATTTCTGAAGGATCATGTTAGCTATCATCGATATAAGTAAAATAGACTGCACACGGATGGTGGAGGAAAGTGGAAATTAGGTCGGGGACTAGCTTTCTCAAAATTCTATAGAGTCGCATGACAACTTCACCACAATGAATCCGGTCGCACGTTCCGAGCAGATACCCACCAATCTCTAAGAAATACAACCACTTCGAGCAGACCAAGCAAATATTCGTAGACCACCGCGCGAGTACTCCAATCCTAATGTGTACAATCCTGCAAGTTATCAGGAACAGAAGTGCTCTACTACTTCACAGATGTGTGAAGATCACAATAATAAATAAATAGACTGGCGCTAACAGTTTATATAAGGCCTAGCCTAAATTCTCGGAGGCATTTGTGCTCAGCGACAAATGAACAGTATAGACCTAAAGTTTTATGCCATTGTGTAATTTTTTCGATTGAGAGAAGTTTTCTCATGGCCATTTTTACTCTCGGATATTTGTTAGACGTTCGTGCGAGGTGGGATCGTGAGAAAAATTTATTTTTCCTGTGTTTTCTGCGATTCGAACCTTGAGTTTCCCGCTAAGTGATCGCGCACTTAACCACTGAGCTACGGCGCCCATCTGATCTGACGATCACCTTTAATAGAGACTTCAACTGTGGTAAAGATATTTGCACAAAGTTGTAGCACAGATGTTTCCAATAATGAAGCTTAGCCTCCTCTGCTCCAAAATATCACCCACTTACCTTCTTCTCCAAAAACCAGAATTCCCACGAGGTAATTTTCGAAAAAGTAGTTGCTAATTTGAACTTGCTTACTATTATAGTGCGTCATTGAAACGGGGTCATTTGATTTGGGGATCTGCATGGCGATTGATCGGGAAACTACTGACTGTCCAAAACATGGATTGGACCAGTAGCGCAACAATCAAGTTCGTAATGTAGTGCTTGCTTTACCTCCTCGTGGTGGTCCCCGGGCAACTGCATGTATAAATCCTTATACATATAGGCCAAAATTGCAAGTGCGAGATTGTCTAGGGTCTTATGCCTAGGCTAGGTAACCTGGGCCAGCAACCCGCGTTACCGAAACTACAATAGCTATGGAAACCGACACAATGCCTCGGATAAGGACTGATAATACGTTGACGACCTTTGGCTATCGTACCCGGACTAAGATTGGTTTCTGGAATGTGAAGACGCTCCTTGACTCTCAGAGTGAAGGACCTCAGAACGCCAGATTTCTTCAATTGGAGCATGAGTTCATGCGATATAGGCTGGACATATTGGGAGTAAGCGAGATAAGATGGTTAGATGCGGGTGAGTACCAATCCCCAACGCGTAATACTGTATTACACTCCGGAAGACCAACCGGAAACCCCCGTGGATATGGAGTTGTACTGCTGCTAACGCCAACAGCACGCAGAGGCCTAATTACCTGGCAACCACACGGTGATAGGATTTTAACGGCCAGATTCCGGACGAGAGTACGTCGCGTCACCATCATACAGTGTTACGCCCCCACGGATGGTTCGTCTGAGGAAGAAAAGGAGAACTTCTACAACCAGTTGGGAGCTGTTCATAATGCAACACCCAATGGCGACATTGTCATTGTGATGGGGGACCTGAATGCCAAGGTAGGCTGCGACAACGAAGGGCTCAAACATGTTATGGGACGGCACGGACTAAGCAATCGGAATGACAACGGCGAAAGATTTGTTGACTTTTGCAACGCAAATCGTCTTGTCATAGGTGGCACCATGTTTGAGCACAAAGCCTGCCATAAAATCAGTTGGCTGTCAACTGACAGGCAAGCAACCTCCAACCAAATTGACCATTTTGTCATCAGTCGCCGTTTTAGAAGTAGTCTCCTAGACGTCCGAAACAGGCGAGGTGCCGACATGGGGTTGGTACGAGATCACCATCTTATGATAGCTACTCTCCCATTTCACACACTTGTGCTGTTCATAGATCTGTTGTGAGCTAGGGTTGGCCACGGAGGCGTCTTCGGTGCGAGTAAGGAGGACGGCGGCACGCTCGCGGTTGCTCGGCTCAGCTCGTCGGACGGGGTGGTTCTTGTCCACCTTACTTCACACCACCTGCTCAGCACACAAAATCTCGTGCCATTTTGAAAAAAAAACAAAAGAAAGAAGAAAGCTACTCTACTTTAGACATCGGACGGAATAAAAAAATTAGAAAAGAAAGAAAAAGGAAAATCCAAGGGCTTGTGCCCATGGCCAGGAGAAAGATTGGGAAGGACTCCGCGAACTTACCCTAACTATCCTAAACTAATCCTAGACTAACCTAGCGACTTAAGCTAAATCCTAGAACTAACCCTAACTATCTTAACCTAACCTAACTCTACTCCCTACTGCGTCAATTGTCCTTCCCATTTTCTCTCCCTGCCAAACGGGTTCGTCCGGCACCCGAGGAATGCCTGGTGGAAGTGGCAGAAGCTGGCCTGCCCACCCTGTGTGTCTAGTGACACAACCAATTGCCATCTCTCTGGCCAATGATTGCGAGAGATGGCCCCTGAACGCGCTTCCCAGTCACGACCTAAGTCTGTTGTAGTGGAAGTTAGTCAGTCATTACGTTGTGTCGTCATCGTTCGTAGTCGTCCTGTCCTGTCACCGTTCATCTATAGAAGGACGGCCCGACCGGCCATCCACACACCAAATAAAAAAATTATTCCCTCATATTTGAGTAGAAATAACCCATATCCTTTTAAAAATTCTTTGGTTGGCTCATCGCCCTATTCACTTTATTATAAATTTTCTTTTTGTCTTGAATATACTATTATATAATCCTATCCTTTCTGCTAAGAATATACATATATCCTTTTTTTTTTTTTTTTGACACAATTGACTCAAAAGGTACTCACGGTTTTTTTTTTTTTTTATACGGCTTTCTGGTCCCCCGGTGTCCTGCCGGCAGCACGATGAAGGATGTACACTTTGTTCTTTTATGGAGTTCAACGCGACGTTCGACACTATAAATTCTCAGCAGAATTCACAAAAAACTAATTCTAATCTTAATTTACGTTAATATTCAAGAATTTTAACTCAAAATTTGAATTCACACAAAGCAAAATCTGAATGAAATTAAAATCAAAAAAAAATATGCAGCCTCAAAGAGTTCACTGTCACTCAGAAGGAGTGGTATCTAACACCTTAGAAAAATTTTAATTTTACTTTAGATTCTTTCACTTTCACTGGTGTCCCACGGAGCACCTCCTGGAACGTTGAATTTTTCTTTTCTCGTTGGAGTAATCATCTGGGATAAGGTACCTCTTTTAATTTTTCTTTTCCTTTTTTTTTTTTTTGTTTTGTTTTTTTTTTTTTTTTGTTTTTTTTTTTTGTTATTGGACGGGGTACAGGCCCTCGTAACAGATCTAACGACACAAGAATACCTAGGTTCAACGTAGACCAACTGAGAGTTCCCTCAGTGCGCCAAGAAATAAGGGACCATCTCTCACGTGTAGTGGAAACAATCTGCAACTCACTGCCCGCCACCATCCAAGACCATTGGTGCGCTGTGAAAACTGTTTTCACATCAGGTGCTGAAAGGATTGTCGGTCGATCGCAGGGACGTGTTTTTCCGAGGATACCTGGAGAAGGATCAACGAACGAAAACAGCTAAGAGCTCGAATTGCAGCAACTCCAGCAGCAGGGAGGATCGAGCTTGAGTCCCTATATCGCATGAAGATGAGAGAAGTACAGCGTAGCGTGAGACGTGACAAGCGCAATTACATCAATGCGCTGGCTACGGAAGCAGAAGAAGCAGCAGCGAGGTGCGACAGCAGAACCGTTTATAGAATCACTAAAGAGCTTATAGGTGGCCGAAGCTCTACTCAACACCCAGTGAAAGGCTTAGATGGTTCGTTGCTAATATCGGATGAGGATCAACTGAAGAGATGGAAGGAGCATTTTGCTTCGGTTCTAAACCGAGTATTCGCCAGCAATATGCACCCAAGTCAGACTGAAGTGTCCGTAGAAAGAAGTTCCCGAATTCGCACCACAACCCCCAGTAAAGAGGAGATTATTACCGCAATCAAAGCACTGAAAACTAATAAGACGGTAGGACTTGACGGCATACCCGCGGAGCTTTTTCAAGCTGCGCCAACAGTATCGGCAGAGCTACTGTTCCCACTTGTCGGGAGAACATGGGAAGCCGAGAGTTTTCCAGATGAGTGGAAAAAGGGAATGATTGTCAAGCTCCCTAGAAAAGGCAACCTAATGCAGTGCAAAAACTGGACAGGTATCTGCGTGCTGTTTGCTGTGGCCAAGATAATAGCTAGAATCATCCTGGAGCGAATCAAAGAACACCTTGAAGACACACTTGACGCCGAACAAGCAGGTTTCCGCTCTGGATCCTCCTGTGTCGATCACATCAATACCCTGCGGAACATCATCGAGCAATGTGTTGAACATCGATCACCACTAGTGTCAATCGGGAATTTATTTGGCGTGTATTGCGCAGGAGTGGTATTCCTGGTAAATTAATAGCAATTATCAAGGCTACATATGATTTGTCCACATGTCACGTTTTGCACAGAGGAAGGCTGACTGAGGAATTGGAAGTCCAAAGTGGAGTTCGGCAAGACTGCATTTTTTCACCAATACTGTTTTTATTGGTGATTAGCGATGTGCTGAATGCGGCCTTATCAACAGGTAATGGAGGAATTCGATGGACTCTCACATCTGAACTCAAACACCTCGACTATGCCGACGATTTATGCCTACTGTCTCACAGAATAATGGACCTTCACCAAATGACAGCAAATGTGGAGAGGGAAGCAAACGTCGTTGGGCAAAAAGAAAAATGATCAGCCTAGGACCAAACTCATCAACTAATATATGCATTGCTGGACAAACGGTTGAGAGAGTAGAGAGTTTCCAATACCTTGGGAGTATTGTCTCAAGCGATGGCGGAACCGAACTGGATATAGCCAGCCGAATAGGTAAAGCAAAATCTGCGTTTGGGATGCTATCCATAGTTTGGCGAAGTAATGCAATTAGCTTAAACACCAAGCTACGACTGTTCCGTTCCAACGTTGAATCCGTGTTGCTATATGGATGTGGTACCTGGAGAGTGACCGTCACTATCACGAGGAAGCTGCAAACGTTTGTCAATAGGTGTCTACGTTACATCTTAAGGATATTCTGGCCAAACCGTATCTCTAACGAACAGCTTTATCAGAGAACGGGCCATGAACCTATAGGCACAACCATACGACGACGAAAGTGGCAGTGGATCGGTCACACTCTCCGAAAGGGTGACAGGTCCATAGCTAACCAAGCGATGCAATGGAACCCGCTTACCCAGGATGGCAGGATACGCGGCGGTCCTAGGAGTACGTGGCGCAGAACAGTTGAGAAGGAAGCACGGCAACTGGGAAAGAGTTGGGGAGAGCTGAGGCACATTTCCAGAAATCGCACACGATGGCGCGTAGGCGTTGTAGAGGCCCTAGGACCCACAAGGGGATACAGGACATAAGTATTTGATTATCCTCATTAAAATTTCGATTTAAATCATAATGCTGTGGTAATACATATTTCTTCGTATCCATTTCTAAAACTTTTATTTTCACTTGTTCTCTACACCTGATGACAAACTTGAAAAATTTAATGAAGTAAAAAGGGAAATTCCCATTTCGGTTATTTGCCTACACTAACAGGGACACTTGATTACCCTCATCTGTAAAAATAAAAGAAAAAAAGAAAGTTTTAAATGTTTTTAATATTTCTTTTATTGTTAATATTTTATAGGTTCTCTGTTATTGCGTACAACTTCAAAAAGTCTATTTTCGAAGAATCAATATAATTTTTTTAAATAATTTAATGGAATTTCCTCAAAAGCGTCATCAACTGCTTTAATACGACTTTCTCCATAGTCTTTCTGCTGCGTAAGCTTCTCTCGACAGCCATCCGCAATATTTATGTAAAATCGAAATCACTGAGCAATGTGATAAGCCTGTGACCTCTTCAAGCTCGCGCACTTTCACTCGCCGATCGTCCATTATCAAACCATGGTTTTTGTCGACCATTTCTGGTTTGGTGACCTCAGTTGGCGACCAGAATGTTCGGCGTCACTTGTGCTTGAACGACCGCACCGAAATTGAGTAAACCAGTGGTAAATGGATCCAATCAATGGTGAAGAGTCCCCATAATATTTGTCAAGCTTTTGTTTGGTTTGCGTGATAGTTTTTTCTCCCAAAAAATAGTGTTTAATGAGCACTCGAAATTCACTTTTTTCCATTTTAACGAAAATGCTAGTAGGCGTCTATATAAAATGGCTGCCACAACAAAACTATTTGACAGATCTGTTTGAAAATTTGGGTGCGTTCTTTTGAAAGATGATTCTTGACAAAAAACAAATTAATTTAAGGTGACGACACAATTTGTGTTAATTTTCAGGGACTTATTGACCCACCCTCGTAGATTGAGAGTTAGAGGTGACCAATCCAAATCATCCACATTGTCGCTAAAAATGCACCTGTCTGCATTTCAAGAAGCTCGATGTAATCCACTGAGTTCTACCAACCTTCTTAGACAAAAAGATCTATTGCGCCATGAAATAAATTTGCAGCCCATAGCATGACGGAACTAACAGCAGTATGACAACGTGACAGGAACAACTCCAATTTCCTCAAATCGAGAAAGTAATATTGAAAGCCATCAGGACAAGCTAAATTAAATTTGTTCTCGTCCTTCCAGCTTAAATGAGTGCTGCAAAATTCCAATCTATGATCTTTATGACGCTGAGGTTAATATGGCTTTTTCTTCAGTTTTAGCTGTCGGCGATGTGGCCACTGTTCGATCATTCTACGAACTATCCCGACACTGGCTGAAATTCCAACTTTCTCCTTTATTTTGAGTTTCGCGTAAAATGGACCTACGTTCTTTTGTCGCTCTTGCTGTGCCGCGTCATCGGTTTTTCTTATAATTTTCTGCATATTTTAGAAAATTTTTGACCATCCAAGAATCTTGACCAATTTTGTTTAAACAATTTCTCGGTTGGAATAATTTTCTTTCTTGAATGCAAAAATGTTGCCAATAACTAAATTAGTTAGTGTTTACCAACCCATCTTCTTTAGAATGCAACAAAAACACAAACAATTTTAATAAACGAAAAGTAGCAATAAAACAGAATACAACTTTATAAACTTTAATGTTGTTTCGCGCTTACCGTTTTTACTCCGAAGACCTAAACGATGCCAGAGAAAAAAAAAACGATTTCGAAATCAAAAACGCGTGTGTTGTCTTACAAGGCTTGTACAACTTTTTTCTTTATTGAAAAACGGAAACAAAGATGATAAAAAAATAAACGTACGATGCCAGAATTACCAACATTGACAGAAAACCTTAGGGTGAGATCGCAAGGTGGACTTAAGCGGCAAACAAATGTTTTAAACAAACTGATGAAGGTAATCAAGTGTCTTTGCTAAAGAAGACAAAAAACCGAAAATGGGGATTTCCCTTTTTACTTCATTAAATTTTTTCAAGTTTGTCATCAGGTAGCAGAGGAAAGTGAAATAATAGTTTTAGAAAAGGATCCGAAGCGCTGCATTATGATTTAGGTCGAAATTTTAAATGAGGGTAATCAAATGACCGGTAGTGTATGAGTTAAAAAATGATACAAAAAGTTGTACGAAACTTAGGAAGAAACTTGTTGGTCACGTCAAATGTCGTTGGTTTTAAGAATACGGACACAGCTTTTAAAGGATATATTCGTGATAGCCAATCGAAGGTATTGAAAAATAATCATAATAATTTTATTTAACAAAACTAGTTTTTCGAAAACATTGAGGTTTCTGAGGAATCTAAGAAAGATGGTGTGAGTTTCACGACAAAAACAGCTGAAGACCATAGGAGAAATATTACATTTCCAAGGTAGCAGTTTGAAAGTTGAACTTTCTACATTTTTCATCTCCATACATCTATATGTTTTGCACATTTTATGATGAAGGTGTGTACTCTATTGGCTAACAGAAGTAAAAAGTTTCACAAAAATGGACTTATCATGTTTTTTCCCCACGTGGTCTTCACTTATGGATAAATTTGACTGGAATGGAGGAGTACGTTGTTCAGTAACCTTGAATGTCCTTGGTTTTATAAACTTTATCTTCAGTTGGACTAACCTATACTTTTTAGAAAATGTGTAGGTTAGGTTAGGTTGCAGGGGTGGCTGTGTGTCAGAAAAACTTACCGCTTATGGGTTCATTTTAATCCCCGTTGCGGGATGGATAGAAAAACTATACCTCTAAAGAGGAAAGAAGTGCGAGTTAATTTCTTTAACTTAGTAAGTAAGGAGCTTCTCTGAATCACCCTTAACCCAGAATAAATTTCGGGATGGTTTCTAGTTGTTTGATTGAGAGTTCACCCAGATCGTTGAAGAAGTATTCTCCGATGGCCGTCATTCTGCTTCCGCTGAGAAAGTGTGTTATGCCTTCTTGCGAGTCCATGTCCTTCCAGCCCATCATTGGTGTGCACTCCATCTCTCATTCGACATTTTAAGGAATTCCATGTTTTTTTATAAATTCTATTGGGGTAAAGACTGATTATTTAGTTTGTAAAAGTTGTATGGAATCTTTGTATTGTAGAAGGTTAAATGTTTCGCTAAATAGCCTCAATCCGATCTTGATGAACTTTATAAAAGGGAGTCCAGACTTATGTTCAAGATGGGGATGAATGATTCAGTCACAGTACAAAGACAGAGTAAAGTATGGGTTTGGAAACTCTTTTGACCATCTTTTTATAAAACCAGATATAGAATTGGACTTGTTAACAATGAAGTTGATATGCTTCGTGAAGTCAAGATTAGGGTTAAAATAAACCCCTGAATCGTTAAAATAATTGACACGACAAGGAGTATGCTGCCATAATGAATAAACAAATGCGATTGACATACTTCTTCTAGAAAATGTAATATTTTAGCATTTGAGAAGGTTCAGAATTACTCGTAGACCGTTTTTAATACACGAAGTTGTGAAACTTTAGGTTACTAATGCTCTTAAATATTTTCGTGTCATAAGAATAAATGAGAATATCGCTATGACTAATACATGGTGAATAAAGAGAATAGGACCTAAGTGACTACCCTGAGAAACACCATATTAGGCTGTAAAGGAGATGGAAAGTAAACCTCTGAATTTGACCTGATGGGAAACTTGTATGTACTAAGGTATGAGCTAAACCACTCAATAAATGCAGGTGGAAAACCATATAACTTAAGTTTATATTCAATTATAATGTGAGAACGTTGACCAAATGCCGAAGATCTGTGTATCGACCTTAACAAATAACTTAATAAGTTAGTAACAGTTGATCTCATTCTGACAAACCACGTTGCTCTTTCGATAGACAAATATTAACTTGTCGCGTTCAAAGAGTTTTGTGATACAAGACACCTTTGAAATAAGTTTTTAGTTACTGCTGTGACTTTTCTCACGATTTTTGAACACAGGCGTGACCTTTTCCAAAAACTTCGAGATTTGCCAATAGTTAGAGATAACTCAGAGAAATATTTTAAATCAAGAGCTAGGACATCACAGCACCTCTCCAGGACTATTGAAGCTATTCCGTCAGGGCCTGGGGAGTAATCATCTTTTAGATGAGAAATAAATTTAGAAACAGTTTCGAAATTCAGATAAGTGTCATTAAATTAATAAACTATTTTACTATATATTTTCTTTCCAGTTTAAACTTCCAATTCTTTGAAATTGTTAGATGGAGGAGGAAAAACACTTGTATTGTATTATAAAGGGAGCTTTTAGGTTTTTTCTTTCAGCATGGCAACACTTAGACAGCTGATATTTATCTGACAGCTGACACCATATTTTATTCAGTATTGTTTGGCAAATCATAATGCAAAGACTTACGTCTGAGCAGCGTTTACAATTTCTTCAAATTTATTTTAAAAATCAGTGTTCAGTAAAAATGTTTATAAAGCGCTACTCCAACTTTACGATCAACATAATCTATCAACTGAGTCGGTTATTCGCAATACAATTCAAAAATTTCGCACTCCATTTACTCTTTTGGACTTCAAGCTACCGACAAGAATGAACAGAGTACGCACAGATGAAAATATCGACGCCGTAGAAGTAGTTTAGGAAGATCCTAATTCATCGATTCGTCAGAACTTGGCCTGTGTCCATCGACTTTGTGTGTTTACAAGATTCAATTGGTGTAAGAACTGAAGCCTAACGATCATCGTTTTGCGTCGTGAGTTTAGTGATTGGGCGCTTAAACAGTTGGAAGTCGATCCACTTTTTACCGTAAAATGTTGTTCAGTGACGAGGCTCACTTCTGTCGCAGTGGCTTTGTGAATAAGCAAAATTGTCAGATTTGGAGAGGGAAAAATCCAAATGTGATCCATCACCTACCTATGCATACCAAAAAAATTAACTCTTTGGTGCGATTTATGGGCTGGCGGCATCATCGAGCTCTACTTCTTAAAAAATTAAGAAAATCGAAAGTCACCGTCAATGGCGCCCGGTACAGAACCATGATCACATACGGCCACATGTACATACCAGGCTTTGTATTTCCCCATCACTACAACCTTCAAACATTCAAAGCCAACGTGCATAGGTACCTCCTCTGTTCCTCTTCCCCCTTTCCCTGACGCCCGTGCCCTGAAACAATTAAAGGGTATTAATACTCCCTTTGGCGCGCGCAGATTATAAAAAAAAATTGAAGGAAGTGTTCAATGACAACATTATCTCCAGAAATGGACATGTGGATTGGCCTTCAAGATCGTGTGATTTGACGCCTCTGGACTATTTTCTGTGGGGGTATTTGAAGTTGTTGGTCTATGCGGACAAACCAACAACGATTCCAGCCTTGAAAGCCAACATTGAGTGAAATATGACCTCAAGTGCTCGAAAATTGAAGCTCCAGGATGCAGTTCCTGAGATGCTCCCACTGTGGATATATGCCCGACATAATTGTTCATACAATTTTCTAACTTTGGCTCATTTGTTCAACTTGTATGTGTTTTATTTCAATTTAAAATCCTATAGCTCTTAGAAAAAGATCCTTTATTACTTACATTGCATATATTATTAAGTTTTTAACTTTAATGCCACTACCCAGACGATACAAAATCTTACAGCAACACGTCGTAGGTTAACGAATTTAGACAATATGTTCTCCTTTTTTCCACAAGATGGTTTTGAACATGGAAATTCTCACGACATGGGGAAAAACCCCCGGGATAACAACACTGCGTCTTACTCAAAATGAGCGACTGTTTCGTTAATCTAGAAATCTTTAATTCACCTTTATACGCTTTTCTCTGCCTGAGTTAATGAGTTTTAAAAGCAATAGTCGCAGCTAATAATAAAGAGATGGATGAAATTACTGGCTAACAATAGCTTATTTAGCCCACGTTTTCGAAACACTTTTAGAGGCTGATTACTGCTTGCACCGAGGTGAGTCCTTTTGATTACCCTTTAAGAATTACCCACGTTTAATGCAATACAGTCCAGCATCTTTGAAAAAATTTGGAATGTTTTAAGTGAAGGTGTCCAATGAAAATTTCTTCTCAAATTATCGGTACTTCCAGTGTATTCCAGATGGCCATCCTCCAAAATACTGAAAGATGGCCCAAATATGGGGACATTATCAGGAGATCAATACTCTTCAAATCTACAGATTCTCCAAAAGGTAACCAGATCATGACAAACTTGCTGCATAATTTACCGAAAGCAAAATGCATTTTTCGTCTTTGAGGGTGCCTTTCAGAAATCACTTAATCATTTAAATTTTGGGAACAATGCAATAACACATCCACTTCTAACGCGTTTGTTTAAAGATCCACAAATATTGTCTACCATATTTCACTCATAATATTGTCACAGCCATGTTGTACCCCTGAGGTACACTTTGAGTAATACATTTCCTTAAGTGGCGAAAAAGTGCGTGTTATCCATCCAAAATTTTTCAGAAGTTTCTCTTTATGGCTCTGTAGATATTCAAATCAATTTTATCGCATTCATGCATTGAAGATATTTTTAGCAGAACCGAAATGTAATCTACTTTGAACTTCTATCGTTTTCAACTACACAAATGGATGCACAGCTGAACTGTCCACCGTTTACATTAATTCCGGTAGATACGAGATAGAATGATCCCTAGAAATTCGACTAGGTTCCATCACCTTTATGTCTACCAGCAACCGTGCGAACCCATTCCTTTGAGACATATTCCCAGAATGTTTTAATCTCCAGTTAATCAAAAGCAGAATCAACAAGCATCTCCGGGCACTGTCATAGCATTATAGATTCGCCTATTCTCAGAGAAGATTATACAACCAAAAGATCTTGAAAACCCAAAATCCTGATAGACAAAATCTTGATTAACTCGAGTTTCATTGTGGCAACATTGCACACATAGCAGTATCATTATTCTCAGAAGATGAAGAAAATAATAGCCCTATCCACAGTCAAAAGCAATAATCCATGATCCCTTGTTATTAAATCCTCATCTTTCGACAGTGGCAGCAGAAAAAAGGAAAAGTGCAGCACGTGTGTTGGGGTGGCAAAACAGACGTGCGAAGTAAATATCCTTGCTCAGATAATTTCCTCCGAAATAAATGCGCATGCATGCTCAGAAAATACAGCCCAAATATTTGTATCTTTTATGTTCGGCATATGATTTGGCAGAATTTTTTCTATATCTAGATGCTCAGCTGGCGAATTGGATGATAGTAATAAGAAAATTTGATGTCCTGTGCACATGAAAATATCAAATATTTGCATGAATCTCATTTCTTTTACATCGGGAGAAGACTATTTTCTTCGTCTTGTTTTTATGGGGAATTTTATTTCAAATAGAATTGTGCACAATTTTTTTTTTTTTTTTTTTTAGGCTAAAAATTACGACTTTTATGTAGACGTAGAGATTTGTGAAATTGAGTTTGTAAGAAATTTAAAAAAAAAAAACTGAATCTGAACAGCTACTTGTTTTACGGAAATACAAAGCAAAATTTAACAGGCATGGTGTATAGTCTATAAACACAGGAATTATGCAAAGACTTTTACGATTGTGAAAATAAGTAATAGTCTTGCACTGGATTGGAAGGTACAGTGAGACACATTTTTGAAGCAATGTATGACCTTTTATTAGGTTAGGGTTTTTTTACGTTGTGAGGTGAGAATCCTTCCCAGATGAAATTGAGACTGTACTGAGTAATAGTGTGGGGCTTCCACCCACTAAACTCACCTCCCCGTCTACCCCCTATTCCCTGCGGTATCTCCGTAAAGCATTCCATCGCAGAGAGGTATTGACTTAGCTATCATTTCTTCTTCTATTAGTCCGGTTGGACTCTTTCCTTTCCCTCTATTCGAGTCACTGTGACGTCACCAAGAACAAAGGCTTCACATGGGACACACCTCGGTGTCAACAACGGCACCGCAAATGTCAAGCAAACCAAGAAATGGAAATTCCCGAAACCCAAAGGGCGAAATTTGAAACCACTTTCTCGACTGGAGCACCGCGCTCTCACAAGCAAGTGACTTCTTATCTTTTTCTTTGTTCATGTTTCTGCAATAAAGGGCAATAGAGAAGAAGTTAGGGGAAGTCGAGACTCGCTTCGAACAAATCCGAGAGGTCTACTTCGAATATCGTTGCGACTTATTGGACGCGATGGATAAAGTGCAGCCAACTGAAAAGAAAGTAGAAAAGGATCAATCAGAGTCCAAGAAAACCAGAAAGGTAGACATTCGGTTACCCAAAATAAATTTACCTGTTTTCGCTGAGAGTTATGAGTCATGGCGAGCCTTTCATAACTTATTCGTCTCGTTAATTCACCATAATTCGGTACTCTCTGAGATACAAAAATGCACTATCTAAAAACAAGTGTGTCAGGGGAAGAGGAGAAACTTTTGGCCCACCTTGGAATTGACAACGGCAACTATCACAATGCATGGGAAATCTTAAAAGACCGTTATGATCATCAACGATTCCTAGTGAACAAGCAATTGAAATGTCTCTTCAATCAGCCTTCAATAGCCCAAGAGCGGTCCGAGTCCATCAAGAAATTGCTCGATACATCGATGGAAGTTGTTCACAGCTTGGAAAATTTGAAGGTTCCGGTGCAGCATTGGGACGTTGTGCTCATTTTCATCCTGCTTCAGAAACTTCCAATGAAAACGCGCAACACCTGTGGGAAGAAAAGCTTGGAAGTTTACACCGACGCCTTCCTTACCATGGCTGTATTTACGGTATATATCGGTGAATCCAACTGCCTTTCTAAGAGGCATTCCAGTGCTCTTGTTACTCACTCACGCTTAGCATTCTTTCTGCCATTTATCGGTTTTCGCAACACATATTTGTTCCATCTTACTCAGTGTCAGCGGAATGCACAACTTATCCTCAGCGCACAGATTCGGTACACTGACTCGATTTTTAATCTGATTGAATTAATCCCCGTTGCTCTGGCCCAGATTGGTGCAGCGTAGATGATTACATATATAACTACTTTCGCCAAAAGTAGTCTTCGACTATGCGTTGGTCCACCTATGTTTGGCCTATTGTAAAATTAACCATTTCTATCCTCTACCTGCTGCTTATCAGTACTGCCTCGGTTTTGTGTTCTGCCACAGTCAGACCAGTCGAAGCAAACCTATGTCGAGCAATCCTTATTGTCGAGTTGCTAATCTGTTAGCACTCCTTCCAGCAGTGCTGGATTGTAGCAAACCGTACAATCATTTCTTCTTTACGGATTGGGAGAAGTAGGATTCCGTCATACATAATATTCCAAAGCAGTGGACCCAGCACAGAGCCCTGTGGTACTCCGTCAGTGACCCTGTATTCCTCGGGGTCGCTGTTAGTATTGTATACCAGGATTCTACTCCTGAAATAGTCGGTCACAATTTTAAGAAGATTCACTGGGTACTGCATGTCCTTGAATACTTAAAGAATATAACTCCAGTTTGCTGTATTAAATGCCAATGATATTATTATTAAAAATCACTTCTTAGAGCCACCTTTCCATTTTCTACCCTGTTTCAATCAGCACGTTACTCCTATCTACAGTTGAGCGTGTCTTCCCACAAGTTGTACTGGTGCTCCGACAACAGTTTCTGCTATAGATTTCGATCAACTCCGGTGCGGAAAATAGGGGAATGTTCAATGTTTTTGCAGTTTCTTGATCTCCAAGGGTGGACTCTTCATGATGTGGGAGCAATAACTTGGGGCAGGTGGAAGTTGATGGTTGCCATCCTCTAATTTTTCCATATCAACCTGGTAAGACATACCCTAGGGGTTTTCGCCTGGTTCAATGCATAGCTTTAGGAAGCATTTTTTCTCACTTCTGATGATGGCTGTTTTGAGCTCCTTTCGTGATGTCTTGTAGCATGCTTATATAGCCTCCTAGCTTGATGGCATTTGGTATGTAACTGACCGATTGTCTCATTCCAGCAGTAAGCTGGTGGGCGGAGATTACCATTGTAGCGTCACATGCCCTAAGTAGCATTTCTGTGGTTTGTATTGACCTGCTGCTAGTAGAACCAATTAATCTCTAGTTTCTATCGAAGATATAAGAGTATAGCTCTTCATCAAAAGGTTAGGGTAGATTCGAGGGGCTGTCTGTATATTTGTATAGACACTCTCTAACCAAAAGAGGTACATTGTGAAACTACGGGATCTATCGCTAATTTAACTACCCAATGGACTAGAGTTTAATGAAGCCGAGGATGTTTTTGATATTCGTCAGGTTATCGAGATTGTCGAAGGTAGTAGAATTTAGATGGAGCAGGAGCATTCTGTTTTTTTGGATCACACTGAACTGGTACAAAGGAAATGAAGGAAGTTTTTTCTCTCCTTTGTCCGTACAACTCCTGGAGCAGCGGTGTGAAAAGAGGCCTAATCTCCCGTCATGCAAACCTGTTGTGAAATGTTCTGCAAGTACACTTTCAAGTCAAAAGTAAAAGTAGTAGCAGATGTACTCTGAGAATCTAAACATTATGTTTAAAGAAATCTTGGATCACTGGTTAAGTTCGTTTTCACTGAGAGACGGGGATTCAAGGTCCGAATCCAGATTGCCCTTCGGAAATGGTATAAAACTGTAGAACCCAATGATTCAACGAGTAGCTGCGGGAAGCTGGGATTATCCCAAAATAATTATTTATTAATTTTTTATTCGCGAGTACTAACCATTCGTTACTTTCACTCGATTACTCTTGAAAATGTAACGAATGAGTGCGAATACCTTAAAATTTTACATCACCACTCAACACGTTGTGCTGGTGTTAATTTAAACTGTTTTTGCCTTTTCGACAGAAACCTGAGGGTTGTGCCATTTCTGTCGAGTTCATTAGCTCTACAGTTTACTAGAATGTCTGTATGACTTGGCACCCAGCCCAGATGTACTAAATTTCTCTGCCGTCTCCATGGGAGTCAATGATCTAGAGCGGTCTTTTATGAATAGAGAATGATTTTAGAGATTTTACTGTAACTTTGATGTCCTTGAAAATACTAAAACCGCTGACAGATGTTGCAAGACTGTCTTTATCGCTATTATTTCCACCCAAAATATGCTCCAGTGATCTGCGAGATGGAAGGAGATGCTCCAGTTCTTCATTCCAGAGAAGACTACTCCACCAAACTCACTATTATGAACGGCATCTACATCTCTTAGGACGTTCACACACGAAGCTACAAGAAAGAGAGGAATCTCAGTCAGTAGCTTGTAGCTTATATATCGCTTCTAATGTATCTAATGCCGCTCCGGCTACGGGCAAGGATTGAAAACTCAGCCCAATTCCTTTGCAAAAATATCCAGTTCGAAGTAGACCCACGAGCATACAATGCTGTTCTGAGAATATGTTAGTCGTTGTCTATCACTTGACGTATGGTTTTGACATTCCAAATATTTTGTATCTGGTATTATTTTGATGGTGGACTTAGAAACGTATTTAAGGCTTTCCCAGCCACTTAAACTCAAAATTCGCTAAAATGAAGCTATATTCAAAAGTGTTCAAAAGCCCGTTGGAATGTTTTAGCTGGAGTGTGCATCAAGCGATGATCATAGTGGCTAGAATATTTTGAGTTAAGAGATTGCAGTCCACCAAGGGTTCATCTCCAAGACTCAAACAACTCGTACAGTGCTAGTTACTACAGAAATGACAGGTTGTCAGAGGCCTGAGGTAAGTTCCCCACTCTAAACGTTTTCATAGCCACTTTCATAGTTTCGACTTATAAGCTCTTGGTACATCCATAGTACCGACATATAATTCATTGTTTATCCTCTTGTCTCATACTCTACCTCTGATCCTGATTTATTCACCTAAATAAATCTTTTGAGAACATTTCAACCATTAATTTAATTTATAAACGCATTTTCGTCGAATAATCAAATTAAACAGAAGCAAAAAAAAAACGACATTAACTGAAAATTTACGATTTCAAAGGGCAAAGTCCACGGTACCGTACACCATATACGCAATATAAAATTTCCCGTAAAAATCCATCCAAAACTAGACAAAGGCAATGTATCTCATCTTGAAACAAAGGACGAACCGTGCTAATCCAACTCGTTTTTTGGAACAAAGAGCGACATTGAGATTAGCCAGTGTTTGCCCTACCATGGTCATATGTACCTACGTGCCATCCTTTTGTAATATTAAATGTCCTTCATAAAGGAAGTACCATCCTTGTCTACTTTTTTGTGCTTTGTACCGCCATTATTCAGTAAAACTTGTTTTTTGTCCCTTTTTTGGTGAATGTCCTCATTCGGTGTGCTGTGCGTTCAACCTCGATCCTGTGGCAACGATAATGAAGTGACCAACCACCCATAGCCTACTCGTACTTCAGAGAATCGTTGTAATAAATTTCCAACGAGCGGAAACAGATTTCCGCAACGAATTCAGAATAACAATTGAAATTGTCCTGCATGCCGACCTTTAACGCTCACACCTCTTTCGAAATGGTGGAGCAGTTAGCAAGAGCATCACACCTAGGACGACTGGTTTTATTTAATTTTCATGCAAATTACTCGCGCATATATCCAGTCACCCACACCCTCTGGTTGATGAACATGCGAATAGGATGCAAACTACGGAACGGTCTACGGACTCTTAGTCCTCCTTGCCTAGGAGGATAATAAATTTCATATTATGCGGTCATAGTTCGAATGTGTATAACGGTCGAGTCGGTTGAGTTTGTTCATGTTTTTAATTTAATTTGAATTTTTTTTTTTTGTTTATCCTTGTGTGGGATAGCCCAACAGAAACGCTTCGTATGTACTCAACGCATAATACCAAATGTTACGAGTGATTTAGGTAGTTTATCCTTAGACTACATTTAAACACTAATTTTTCAAATATTTCCGTTTAATGGGACCATTGAAGGTATAAATTACTTCCGACTGCATGGAGTTCACAAACAATGTGGTAGATGTAGACCATGCGTGTTGTTAGGAGAATTATTTCTATTAGCATACGGGAAAGCATTGCCTGCATCGAGTAATGAATACTCGATGTGTGCTTTGAAGCTCAGCATGTTGTCTACCATTATTCCTAAGTATTTCAGTGCCTCTTTAGACCTGATTGTATGGTTCCCAACCCGGAAATGTTCGTATGGCACAGTCTTTTGGCTGGTTATTGGGACAGCCTTGGTTTTGTGGTCAACTAACTCTAGGCCATGTGGGAGCCGTGGCTCAGTGGTTAAGTGCGCGATCACTCAGCGTGAGGTTCAAGGTTCGAATTTAAGAAATAATAAAAAAAAATAAAAAGGAAAGTTTTCACACGGTCCCACCTCTTGCGAATGTCGGACAAACATTCGAGAGTAAAATTATCATGAAAAGCTTCTCTCAATCGAAAAAAAAATTGCCCTTCGAAAACGGCAACAAACTGTAGTCCCAACCATTCAAGAGGCGCACTGCACGAGTGGCTGCCAGAAGCTAGGCCCTGAAGTGAAAGATTACGTCTCACAAATGGTGCCCATGCTTCACACATTCGTGCTCTTTTCAACATGTTTCCATCACATTTTGCAAAATTTTAGGTGTTTTGACAAGGATTTCGTTGCCAATATTGGACTTTAGTTGGGAGATAGTCGGTGGCTTACTGACGTATACTTCTTCCTTCAAATAAGCCTAAAGAAAACAGTAGGGAGCAGTTAAATCCATTGAATGCGACAGCCAATTCTATACGCTACTGCGCGAAATAATGCGCTAATCAAAGATGTCCCGTAACAGAGTCATTGTGTTCCTTGCAGTATGCATATGTGGATTCATCCTGTTGAAACCATAGTTGTGGATGGTTTTGCACAAACAATTTGGCATTTTGATAGTAACTGCGACACCGGCTCCATTATGAGCCAATAATCCTTTAGGACGATACACCGTAAGAGAGAGTACACTTAAGTGGGTGTAATTGTCGCTGATAAACTGCCCTTGGATTCTCCGTAGCCCATTGACTTCATCGCACATTATCAAATTGTGGATAAAATCGATATTTTTTCCCAACGAAATGGCATAATCAATCCGCTGCTGGTAGTCTATCGGCTTCGATTCTTGCGTAAGCTGGACTTTATATGGGAACATGTGCAATATGACCAAAATCCTCTGAACCGACCTCCGTGTGTCCTTGTTGATGTTTCTGGACTTGCCACCAGTACACGTTGATCCGTGTACTCCTTATGTGGTATATCGGTACCAGGAAGGTTCTTTGCTGACCCTTCTTGCCGAAAATCTTCAACCAGACGATTTATTGATGGATTTCGTCGAAATTGCAATCTGAATCACGACATGACTTATCCAATTTTTATTTGAATTGTTGATGTTCAGTTGACAAATAATAGTCTCTTCAGGAATGGGCACGGTAAGGGTAAGGTCTAAAAACCTGAACGTATCTTAAACTTCTGTAAATTACAACAGTTTTGATGACAGCAATATTCATGCGGGCCTTGGTGAAAGTTAGGTTAGGTTAGGTTGGAGGGAAGTGCACCTAAGTGCTTATCACGGGGGTCATACGGTCCGGTGTTTCCCTTTTTGTTGTGTAGAACCTATATTTAAAACCTTTTTCTTGCCGTGGCTTCTGTAGCAAACCAGCCTGCATTCTTTATGAAGCCTATCATGCTCCTAAGTGGAACTTGTACGAGATCCCCTAGTTCGTCAAAAAAACTTGTTTCCCATATGACGGAGGCAGCGGTTTTGAAGATTTGGGCAATCACTGAACAAGTGTTTTATAGTTTCTCTCTCTTCTATATCTTGACAGCTCCTGCAGAGATTGGGTGAGTTGATGCCTACTTTGACAGCCATTTCCCTTATCGCGCAGTGTCCTGTTAGCACGCCTATCAAGATTCGAATTTCTTTTTTATTCATCGCCAGTAGGCTTTTTGTTCTATTTTCATCCACTGTAGGCCATATGCTGCGAGATATGACACAGTCGCTCTGGCGGACCATGCGGGATATGAATACCATTAAATTATTTCAGGGCACGGGCTTTTTGTAGAAATTGAGAGAAAGAGAGAGAGCAAGAAAGATTGGTGTAGTGGGTTGGAAACTTAAGTGGTATTGAGTTTCAGTAAACTCCAAGGGTGGCGTCCAGATAACTGGGGAACTTGTTTGTTTTGCTTTTTGTCATTGCTCATGATTCACAGTATTTTTTTCCGTCCTCCTGATGTCATCATCACGATCAAGTTGCATTTAATCCATATGATATGCCAGTGTTACGCCTTCGCAGTAGAGCTGACTAAGCTTTCGCATTTGATTGACTTTTTTGTATATTTCATGCGAAATAAATAGATGATTCTTGACATCAGGATTCGAACCGTGAACCTGCAGCGTGACAAGCGATGATGTTATCACTACACCATGGCCACCCCCTTTTTAGCTAGTTCATCTGTTGTCTCGATTCCTTTTATAGTGCTATGTCCAGGAACCCAGCAGAGAATTACGTCATGGGTGTTGCATATTCTGTTCAACGTATTACGGCATCTGGAAACTGTTTTCGATCTGACTTGGTGAATGTTAAACTCTTACATTTGTTTGTCTATATTATACAATTTAGCACCTCTATTGAAACTTAAAAATGAATTTAATTTCATTGCTACCAGTCACTATGATCTAATTCATGAGCAAAAGGAAAACTTAAATTTAACACGATTTCGTTAGGCTGTTACCCCTGCCTATTTTCCACAATCATTGCCCATTCATAACGCTTTTTATACTTTAGTGTTTCCGACTCTGAAATGAGTTTTGCTTGAAAAAAAAAAATATGAAATTGTCTGCATAGTTTTAGAACAAACAATGGGCCACGTAAAAAGTCGGAAAAACAAACAGCACATGCAATGGCAAGTAGATAGAAAGGATATTCCGACATTTAATTGCAGCGAGAGATTTTCCGGTTGTTTGCAATTCCATTTGAAACTGATGCAACAATGACTAATTCATTTCCATGAAGCTTTTTGTTGATGACATTAAGGGTGAAAGGGAAATGGTTCATCTTTATTTTTAGCAAACTTTATGTTGGATGATAAATTTTAAATAAAAGATTGGATCTTTGTCGCATTTCTTTGGAAAAAAAAGGACTACAAGACTTAGCTGTACTGATTATAAATTGAGTGATGTTATTATTCAGGAGTAGTTGTACTTGGGCGCAGGTACAGGTCGCCTTGTTCGTCTAGCGAACTCCAATATATCACCGATTCCTTTCTTACTGAGGTGTGTTAGATCCGGTATCTTTGGGGATCCCAGTATCTTTAGTCTTAATCTCGCTGTTGCAGGGCAGTGGCAGAGGAAGTGTTCTATATCTTCCTCCTCCTCCTCATAGTTGGTACAGATCGTTGTTCGACCTATAACATGGAACATTTTTTCATTTAGTATATTACGACTTTTTAGACAACATGATCCTTTTATGTAATTTTTTCAAGTTGCATACTCCAAGGTACCCTTTCAGTTGGTCTGCACCTTCTACGTAGCTTCTTGGGGTGAATTCGAAAAATCTTCCTACCGTAGCACTTCATGATGTTGCTGTACGACCCATTTCCAAAGAAAACATTGATGATACTGTTCCTTACACTGTTCTTTTTGATGGGGCTTTGCTATCCAATTGCCTTCTAAGCCCATAGAAGCAATGGTTAGGATGACTGATTCCCCGATTTATATCCACGCTTGTGCAGTTAACAGAACTAACTGCCCTCATGGACTAATTCATTGATTATCTCCAAATAACATTTATCCATCGAGATATTTTCTCCAATGTATCGGTTAGCAGTAGGTATTGTTATTGTCTTATTCTCGTTTATAACAATACCCATCTTAGCAAACTAATACTAGTATTCCTTTCCGAAATTCCAAAACTGAAATCGTTGTTGGGGGAGATGGCTTTGGTACTCTGGTTCAACAACACCTGAAGGCCTTTACACGGAGATCATTGCAAGGCGACACGCATTCTTGATGTTGACATTCATCTCTTCTGGATCAACGTTCGGTTACAGTTACTACTTCAGTTGGAAATTCGAATTATCAATCTTGACTTAAACGGGCATTCTTCTACTCTGCGCAAGCTCTTCCACTTGTCATATTATAAAGGCATTTTTCCGGAGATATGCGAACTTGCATAAGTATAACCAATTGTAAATAAAGTGCGACAAAACCTACGAACCAATAGTATTAGCGTCAGTGCTATCCTAGGTCATGGACAGCACTTTATTAACACCACTTTATGATTTGTGTTGAAGAAATTACCAGTGTGGGCTTTGGCAACAGCAATTCACAGGGAACTTAATGACCTACTTGTCCGAAATGTAGAACCAGTCCATTGCTGAGCGTTCATTCGCAGTGTGGCAAGTTTACTTCAAGCTCATGGTGTCGGTGACATTTTCGAAAAGTGCATTGATAGTTTTGTAAGTGATCGATCATTACAGGTTGTATTAGATGGATCGGTTAAATTGCCACCGCAGGAGTGTCTGCAATATTCGATTCTTGTGAGGTAATTTCGCAAGACTTTTCGGCACATTTTTGGCCGCATTGCGGCCATAACTTCACGAATGTTGATTTTCACGTCCTCGAAAGTTTCGAAATTGTCTGCAAATCTTTACCACAGTGCCACAAAATGAAATCCAACGGGGTCAGATCACACGATCTTGGTGGCGGGAAACTTTTCATATCATAGACTCAAATTTGCTTGTGTTGTGTGGCACGTCCTGTTAGAACTATATGTGCTCGTAGCTCACATCAATGTCTTCAATCTCAGGACAAACAAGAGTTTGTTATCATCTGACCATAGCACAAAGAATACAGTAACAGTGGCGTCTTCGTCGTTTCTTCCTCGCTGAAGAAGATTTTGTTTGAAAAAACGACGTCAACTTACAGATGCACAGATATTACAAAACTTTTATTTTTGTAGTAAGAAGCAACAATTTTAATGCGTTGGAAACATATTCAAGTCGCTTATCAAAAAAAACGCAGACACTCTGTCACATCCTCGCGCACAGCATCAATATTCTCGGCTGAACGGCCCGTTCTTGGTCTACCAGCCTTTGCACTATATCGTGTTAAGCCAGTCTCCTCGAGGCATGCGGCTTGGCGTCAAATTATGCTATTAGTCGGTGCAGGACGGTGGAAAAGACTTCGGTGAAATGCACGCTGTGTTTATTATGATTAATTCCGCAAAAAATCGACACAAATAGTCCACGTTCTTGAGGAGTATAATATTCCATTGTACGTCGTACTTTTTTCACATCTGTTTACTACACAACTGTCAATATCACGATGACAGCAGACGGCATTTGCAAAAATCATAGACAATTCATATAGGGTCATTACTTGTGCTCCAATTTGTATATAAAATTGTGAAAGAGGAAGCGCTGCAATAACTTTTATTACTTTTTGTCAAGAATACAAAATAAAAGAAAAATAATAGAAGCGCAGTAGAATTGCTTAGATCTACTTCAATCGTAATAAAGTAGCAATGCTAGAATTCAGTTCTCCAAACTTTTCTCATACTATGTTATCCAATCCATATTTAAGGCATTTGTGACATGATGGCTTGAATTGCAAATTACGACAAGTTCTCCCTGTATGCCTATACGACATCTCGGGAATAGACTCTTCCGTGTTAGACATGGAAATGAATACTCGGAGCTCAAAGAAATTTCGGCCGGTGTACCGCAAGGAAGCGTTCTTGGGCCACTTCTCTATCTGTTATATACTTGAGATATACCGAAAGAAGATGACACTATCCTGGCTACGTTTGCCGATGGCACCGCTATCCTAGCCGTAGGTAAAACAATCGAAGAAACGACTGCAAAACTGCAAAACGCACTGAATAAAGTAAATGAATGGACGAGGGACTGGCGAATAGCCCTCAACGAATCTAAATCTGTTCACGTGAATTTCACTTATAAGAAAACTAATGTCTTGCCAATTTTCCTAAACTTGGCCCGAATACCTTTTGCAAACGAAGCCAAATACCTTGGAATGACACTCGACGCAAAACTGAAATGAAATTCGCACGTGAAAATGAAACGTAAACAACTCGATCTCAAATATAGAGAAATGACCTGGTTGCTCGGAAAACACTCCCAGCTCAGTATTGAGAACAAACTGCTTTTATACAAGCAAGTGCTAAAGACGGTGTGGACTTACGGTATACAACTTTGGGGCTGTACCAAGAAAACAAACGCCAATATTTTACAAACTTTTCAAAATAAAGTGCCAAGAGAAATTGTCCACGCACCGTGGTATACTAGAAACGATGATATCCACAGGGATCTCGGAATTCCGACAATCGAAGCTGAAATTAGAAGCTTCGCGAGAAAGCATAGAAACCGACTAATCGGACATGCCAACAATACAATCCTACAAATTCTGGATGAAAGCAATTTATTGCGCCGACTACAAAGGACGTAACCTTTCGACTTGGCGAGATAGGAATCAACCGCGCCTAGATTGCGGAACATGCAGGATCTTTCACTGGAAAGTAACCTGCCAAACGAGTTTTTTTTATGATAGAAAAATTGCTTGATAAGGTCCTTCTTAGTTGCAATATATAACAAATTAAATCGCAGGGTGGTGTTTTTTTAGTCAGTAAGAATCTGACACTACTATGAGCACGCGCTTGCTATCCTCATAGTGTCTATGAAAGATTTTTCACCAACCCTCGGGAAGAAAGAAAAAAAAAATTTAAGGCCTCCACTTCACTCCCCAAAGATAAGAGGAGTCTGGCGAGAATAGCTTATGTCTTCATGTAGTGCAAACTATCGAAGATAACCGCTTACTTTAATAACTGGTTATTCAGCTTCGGTTAACCGATTATTTTTTTGATCCTAGTTAACCAAATAACAGGTTCTTTATAAGAATAATAACTGGTTATTTTGGACATACTCTTACAGTTTGAATCTATCTGCGTTGTCAATGCAGTCCAGCAACATACCCAGTAGCTGTCAAATATTTAGCTGTATTAGGTGCTTCAATCATCTTTTGGACTTCATACTATCGTCTGATGTTAACATCAACAATGTTCGCTCCCAACCAATATTTGTTACGGCGCAAAGACAGAAAGTGATTGACGTGACCCTGTCCAACAGGTACTTTAAGTCTATTACCAACTGGAGAGTTTCGCCACAAATTTCCTTCTCAGACCACAGATACATACATCGAATTTCAAATCGAATGCGAAGCTACACCTTTGCAGAAGAGAACGAATCCAAGAAAAAGGAGTTAGGCAAATCTGTCAAAGCTCTACCCGAACTTAGAACGAGATAAAAGAAAGACGAAGCCGTTCAAGACCTGAATAGCACCCTTACCAGATGTTTTGAACTAACGTGTCCGCTGACAAAAAACCCCTGTAGAAGGCCAGTTCTCTAGCGGAACTCAGAATTGCAGCGAATTCGTAAGGAAACCAGAAAACTTCTAAATAGGTCACGCAAGACAAATTCGGATGTGGACTGGAACATTTACCGATCGAAGCAAGGAGGTTAATTCGAACTTCGAAGAGTGCCTCTATAGAGATTTTTGTGGCTAGATAGAAACTCTCGGTGAAGCCAGTAGGCTGGTCAAAGTTCTCAAGAATGGAAAACCAATCAAGACAAAATCACTCAGGAAACCTGATGGTACTTTCACTGAGTCGAAAGCGGATGCTTTCAGTCTTCTGCTGGAGACTCACTTCCCAGGAAATCAGGTCACCATCGGTTCGCAACCAGGTTTTAACTAGTGAAGCTGTTAGCGGGCTGAGCCGAACAACTCGGCGTAGCTGGTATACTGCATCAGGCGTGGCGACGGATGAAACTATTAAATATGCTGTCACATCTTTTGACAGCTTCAAGTCACCTGGCACTGATGGAGTATACCCAGTTATGCTGAAACAAGGTATTAGTCAGTTGCTGCCAACTCTGAAGAGAATTTTCACTACTGGCTTCGCACTGGCATACTCGTATATACCAACCCCCTGGCGAACAGTCAGAGTAGCTTTCATACTCGCCAAGAGCTTTAGACCTATTAGTCTGACATCCTTCCTGTTGAAAAGTATGGAAAGTTGTTGCTTTGAGGGTACATCCTCTGTCAGAGATGCAACATGCCTATACAAGCGGAAAATCCTGCGAGACTGCGCTTCAAAATCTGGTCAGCAAAATAGAATATGCGCTTGACAGGAAAGAATACGCGATAGGCATTTTCATAGACATTGAGGGTGCCTTTGACAATGCGACTTTTGACAGCATGTGTAGCTCTGCCGGAAATTACGGAGTAGAAGAATAAGTAGTGTTGTGGATCAAAGCAATGCTGGTGAACAGAACATTGATTATAGATGCAGATTGTGGCCCGTGTGTTATGACAGGTGCTGTCCGCAAGGAGGTGTTCTATCTCCACTGCTTTGGTGTATGTTAATTCTAACGTCTACGCTCAAGCATAGGCAGATGATGTCGCCGTTCTGTCTGTCGGATCGTGCCTAGCGACTGTCTGCTCTAAGGTGCAGATGGCTCTAGACACAATCGACTATTGGTGAGCTAGGAATGGGCTTTCAGGTAATCTTCTCAAAACCGAGGTTGTTCTCTTTACGAGTAGGAGGAAACTGACTGGTCTGACTCAGCCAGTGCTAAAAGACGTCACTATCCAACTTTCCAAGAAGCTAAATATTTTGGAGTAATCTTAGATATCAAATTTCAATGTTATCTCTTAGTCGAGCTGAAGACTTCTAAAGCTGTGTCAGTCTTCCAGCAATTCAAATGTGTTTTCTGCCTTTGGATCTATGATAAGACCCTTCCTCTCATATGCGTCAGTTGTTTGGTGGAATAAGCTCTCACGTTAATACGTTACTGCTGCATTCGCCAAACTCCAAAGAACGGTCTGTCTTGTTAGCTTGAGAACTTTCCCCAGTACGCCTGGCTCTGCTCTGGACGCTTTGATGCACACAAAACAAAACAATGAGCAAAAATAACCAGAATTAGTTTAACCAATTTTCATATTTACTAGCTAACCGATAACCAGTTATTTTCCAATAACCGCCCATCCCTAACGTGAAGCCTTCAATACACACTACAAAACTTATTTCGATAGACATAACTCAGGACTTTATTCAATTAGTTAAGCAGATAGTGAATCATAGTTCTGTTTCCCGGTTTAGTACTGTTCGAAGAACCACCACTGCTTGAGTTACTTAAGCAAATCTGTAGTTCGTTGGACGCGGCCGTTGAATTGCTTTTGTTTCCGATGAGCACTTTGCCCACACAAGCTTGTCGTGCGACATCAACTTCAAAGTTATAGCCGGACACAGCAGCTGCTGCCACTTGAGATTGTGCGGTTAAATTGTATAGATTTCCCAAATTTTGGTCAAACTGAAAATAAGATAAATTCAAGGTTATCGGTGCCGTCCTGATTCATGAGTCAATGTATGCAATTACTCACCGTGGCAACGTAGCAATTGAAAACGTCGACACTAGAATTTCTGACAGAGCAGTGGGCAAGTCGGCGTTGCAAATCTGCAGACTGAGCATTGACGCCAACAAGTGATTGATTGACATACTCATTGTACATTGCTATAGCCCTGTCGGCAGAATCATAACACGACTGTGTTTGATTGACAGTTTGACGGTTGATAGCGTTCAGTCGATTATTGTAAGCAGCGAAGCAGGCGTCCTGGGTATTGTTGCTAACTGTTTGATTGGACAGCAATGTATTTTCCAGTTGAGCGATCACAGCTTTCAGGATAGCATTCTCCTGCTCAATATTCATATTGCCCAAGTTTGGCAAAGCGTATGCCTAGAATGAAGAAAAAACTTCTTGAAAAAGGACCAAAAAAGAAAATATTTCCATGCATAGGTACTTACGGTGAAAACACACACAGTCATGATGAGGACGCGACTGATTAGATTCATGGTTTTTTTTTTTTATATTGAACGAAGCTAGATACTCGTATTGTTAAATGGACCCAAACTGCGACTAATGATTAGTTAGCTCCGAAACAGCGTATTTATAGCCCGAAAACAGGGGGGAAAACAATTTGATATCTGCTTTAAGTTTTATCGCCCCTATGAGTCTTTTCGACACTTATACATCTTATCAGAGGAAAAGAACCAAGACTTTATCAATAGAAATTAGTATTTATAGCGGAATTAGTGAGAATCTCATCTAATCTTCGACAAGTGTCTGTTTCTACTCAGGTAGATACGGTTAGTTAGTCATAGCAATTGAAACGTTAATTGGTTAACGATTCTGGTTAATTTCTTAAGAGTATTCATATCGCTTATAACATCACGAGGGAAATTTTTTGTTTTGTTTAGGTGAAGGAGTTACGTCAAGTGGAGCATACCTTATCTAAACGGGTAGTTCTACTTTCTGAACGCATGCCAAGTTGCACTAGAGTTGACTTTTGTTTGGCATTCAGTATGGATATAAAACATTGGGAAATTGTAAGTTCAAGGAACACGGACATAGTGAAATATCAAGAAGTGTTATGAAATGATAGACACCATAGACCTCTCTGCGTCCAAAATCAAAACTGAAATGTGTACAACCGACTGTAGAGGATGCATACCTAAAGGCATGTGCTCTTACTTTGTTAAGATACAGGATCCTATGCCTTGATGATCTAGGGAACTGAATAGCCCAGTGCGGAAAGTATTCAATGGTGTCATGAGAAAGAGTTGAATCAGCCGGATGTGCTGGACCATATATGTATTCTCTTAATGGATACAAGAGGAACTTAACAATGGGGTATATAGCATTGATTATAATGAAGTTTGAAGATGCTTTGGACAAAATATGGTTCTCCATAAATATTTTCTTTGGATAAATTTAAAAATTCACTGCTGTGCTCAAAAAAGTAGTGCGGAATTAGGACCACTAAAACCAACTTCCTGTCCGTTGCTTTACCGCCAGTTCAGCATTCCTTCCCTCGGAATTCAAACTTAACTGATTAACGCGTTTGCATTTTCGCAGTTCGGCTCTTTTGTTTGCTTTTCAAAAGCATCTTATTTATTATCCTATGCTGGGTAGCAGGGCATATGGATATCGAAAGAAACGAAATAGCTGACGAGCGTGCTAGGAAAGGGTCGGCGCTGCATTAATCAGGGGCCCTTCCTTTTGTAGTAACCCCACGGAAGAAAATACGAGTAGAAGATGAAACCATTGGTAGAGCAAACAAACGCGCGTAGGAGTATTTGCATCAAAAACAAGGCCAAAATTATTTTTTATTGTTCTTCATCAAATGAATCTTTGCTAATTTCATCTTCACCCAGAGACATCAATCTCTCATTAGTTATGTTTGCAGTTCTAGGGTCTTGGTCTTGGCTTCGATCGCGACTTTTTGAGACAACTTATGAGTGGATCAGAACTAAGAAGCAATCTGTTGAGGACATCCATATTTCAATCTCTTCTAGAGAACTTCCTGGCATAATTTAGGCGGTAAAGTCTGTAAGTTAAAATTTTATTATTAGGCAATATTTACGTATTTTTTTTTTATTTAATTACTTTAAAAAATAAAAATAAACTTACCTGAAGTGTTTATTTCTAGCTTCTGATGCTTCTCCTGATAATTGACCAATAGGAAGCAGAACGTTTTCTATGACTACAGATCCATGCATTAAGATTTTATGCATGGTTGGAGTCATAGGGTACTCGTATCATGGGTATAACTCGACATAAAGCCTAGCTGTATATATGGTGTACAACCCAAATTTGCCAGCATCAATCTTGAATCCACTTGAAATGGTCTCTAAAATAATTTTAAAGCGGAAAATTAACTGTAAATCGATTCCCATTATTTCAGCAGCAAGTTCCGGATGATTAAGAAATCTTCGACTGGTGTTTCCGGTATTTGTGTTGCCAAAAACCAGCACGTGAAAAATCCACAACAAGACCAAGTTTACTCGTATGCCTAAATTCTCCCTGAATATGAATTTTTCGAATCTTGCATGCCTCTTTGTCCTCCAATGTTCGCAATTGCCATTTTTTTATTGGGAGCTTATAAGCAATGTGCAGAAGGCTTTCGAAAGGACATGCAGAATTGACAACCCAAGCTCAATAGATTATTCATTAATTATGTTTGGTTTACTTAATGTGTTAAATTGTTTTGATGTTAATCTGCAGAGATAGCACTTCTGCGTTGATGTAGTTTCAGTTACTGCATTACATACAATATTTTGCCATCAACCATAGTAAAAAGTAATGTATGCTTTACCTCCATGTTAGTCATTGTAGTTTTGACTATTTCACTTTTTGTAATGTCTGTGCTTTCTTTAAAAAAGTTTGATTCAAATTGGTCTGTAGAACCGGGGAGAAGAGGGAGTTGGATTTTGCTAGATGATTTTTGAACCACAAACCAACCGCAAGGGAACAAGTGAGCTTTGAAATATAAATGCATCTGACTCTGAACCATTTTCAAATTTTTGTCTGTATTGCGATTGCTGAGATCCGTCACAACCCCACTTTGTAATTAGCTCTAGGGACTTGCATTTATTTTCATTTAGGCTGCCTGTAACATCATGCAAATACACAAGTAATCGAATTGTAGTGTGATCCAACAAATTCTGCAGATTTATTTCGGCCAAGGTTTCAGTTACAGTGTATTATCCTTGGATAGGATAACAATCTTTTTTGGTTTTTTGAAGGATACTGTAACAAGGAAAAAAGCCCTTATTTGATGCTGCTGTAATTTCATATTGTTTTCGCGATAACCCTGCTTCAACAAACATGGATTTTTTTCTTTATTTTCCTTAACTTTATCTGAGTGAATCTCCTGGGATTCATATCACTATCTGAGTGGTTCTAACAGCGGACTTTACAGTGTTTCCAGGGTTAAATGATTAGGCACAATGGACCCGAACTGTTGGTCTAAGTGAGCAGTAACTCCATTTGTCACAAGCCACCTATCTACCTATTGTGCTCTTAGCATTCCATGCCACTTGGCTTTTAAGTATTTTTCCAACAATCAAACAAAAACTCGGCAAGCCACATTAAACACATTAATGTGGCTTGCCGAGTTTTTCCACAGTGCTTCTATTTGAATCGTGAGCACTTGAGAAGCATGTGACCGGCATTCTCAACGCATAGTGAGCAATAAGAACTGTCACTCATGCAGGTACACAATCAAGACACATTAAGAACTGCGAAAAATTAGGTGGTGGTCCAATTCCCTGTGACATCTTTCAATCCATGACTAAACTTGTGGTATCAGCGGATACGTCTGCCTGCCTTTCTCGAAGGCGTTCCAGCGGTCTTGAAATTCGTTATACTTTTGCATTTTTTCAGATAACTGCCTGTTATCGCAGCTCAAATTACTTCCGCTACTTAATTCGCGCAATATTGGTGATGATGTTTATCTACCACGTGAGTATGTCTAATTTAATTTAAGCGATTTAATCTTTGGTTTAGTGCACCATAAAGTATTCTAGGTATGACTACTCAGACCAATAGTTGTCTTCGACACTATCAAGGCACAGGGCCAAGGTATCCAATGTTGAGCATGTTATATCCGGGTCATGGACTATTTGCAATTCTACAAAAATCGAACTGCAGGTTACCAGGCGGATTCACTGGTTATAGATGGTGGTACGTCCTTTAGATATAAAGGTTAGCTGTGAATAAGTATGTATTTACAAATAAGCAGTCCAGAACATGTAGTGTATATTGGATAGGTGTGGGGTAATTTTCAGATTAGTTCTGTGATTTCTTAAGAAAAACCTCATAAACCTGGATGCAATATCGATAAGGGCACCAGATATAGCCTTCAAATAAGCATCAATCAACAATCCCCTCCGTAGCATCTGACCCAAAATTGGTGGCTGAAATTATAAACTCACCAACAACCAGGGCTGGCACCACTTGGCCGGCTTATTGTGATTTCCTCATAGTTAAAGCTCATCCGTGATGCCGGAATTAATGATGAATCCTGCGATGTGTTTGGGTGCGCTGGCCTCTACCTCTGCTTTGAGGTAGAAATTACCTAGAAAACGATGATTTTATTCTGATAATACAGTCACATTGGCAGAGTATGTGCTCTGCTGATCCTTGGTCTCCGTTGCACATTCTGAATACGTCGTCTTGTGCTATTCCCATGGCAATTAGATGTTTTTTAACTTTGCAATGTCTCGTTAGAAAACATATTATCAAGCGAATCTGACAGTTATTTAGTTGTAGGAGTTGTTTCGTTCTGTGGCCTTCAGTTTTCAGTCCAGTAATGATGCTTTTCTTTAATCCTGCTTTTTGCAGTGCTGCTGGGTATTCCGCAGAATGGTCTTCGCAGCATGAAGTTTGATGCGGATCCTTTTCTAGCTAGTTCATAAGCTTTTTCATTACCATCGTAACCGGGCCAGGCACCCAAATGAGATGAACTCTATTTGTGCTAGTTAATGTTATAAGTGTTATATCCTCCTACATAACCTTTCCTCTCCCTCCATCAATGGGCTAGTAAATTTTAAAATACACTGACATACCTTTCTTGAAAGTTTTTTTTTAAATTTTTTTCGAAACTATACTTTTTCGAAATCTTTGCATTGTCACCTTTCATTTGATACCCATATTGTGTTTATACAAACAAAAAAATATTTGTTTTACTTTTGCTCTACACTCCAAAATTGTTTTGTTTTTGAACTTTTTCAAAATTTTACTCTTGACCTGAAGGGTTTACCAAATACAGCTCCAAATATCAACCTTTTATGTCTAACAGTTCCATCTGGAACGGATCGTAGAATGCCCTATCCCTCATCTTTTAACTCATCCTTAGTAAAGTAGGCGTGGCGTTCTGGAATTTTCAAATCAAATTCAATGAAATGCGTATCTTCCTATTCAGAGTATACTTTCTCGACTTTTAAGAGATTGTATACGAAAAAAAGATTTTAATGCTTCTTTTTATAAGGAAGTAGGCGTGGCGTAATTATTTGTTACCAAAGTTTATGGATCTTAAAAGTAAGGCTTATCCATCACCGTAGGAAAGAAATACCAGTTTTTTTTAAGATAACCCCCACAAAAAGTAGGCGTGGTGTTACACAACTTATGGATGGACGTCGAACGTTTATATATTTTGTCAAATTGATATTTCTCAGTTTCTACTAGAAATATTGAAAACATTTTATGAAAAACTGAGCGTGTTTGTGGGAGGATTTTAAAAATTTGTATATTTGTATTGCTTCGGGTTCTAAAAAGTTCGTATACCAAATCTCGTGGTTCTTGCTCAAACTTTAAGGACCAAAAATTGGTGACATATGAACAGATGGACGGATAAACGAACATGCCTAGATGGACCTAACTTTCGATGCTGAACACATTATCTATGAAACGGCATAAAACTGTAGGTCCCAACCATTCATGAGGCGCACAGGATGAGTGTCTGCGAGAAGCTAGGCCAGGTTCTGCTTTGGGCTGTTAGCGCCAAATTATATTAAAAATACAACCATCACAGAGAAGTTCGAATGGGATGGATAGGTAATGTCTCACTTCTTCCCGCATACTTACCGGGTAAGTGGGTAGGTTGTGGAGGAAAAGTTAAGCATAGTGTAGGGAGGAAGTGGCTCAGCTGTAATGAAAGTCGAAGAAGCTATGCATGCTATTAGATTTGCGCAGCATTATGGACTTTGGTTCATGATAACCTTGGTTAGATTGAGATGAAAGATGAGTATAAACCTAAGGTTGCATGGGTTTGTATTAAAGGAGATCATTTTCAATAGTGCAGGGCAGTTAATGTTACCAGTTCATAGCTGATCAATAAATATTATATCAGCGACTTCAAGACATTTTTTAAGAGACTGTGGGCTGATCAGATACAGACCATCCACATAGGGAGGTAAGTTATACTCTATCAACCCAATCAAGACCACGAAAGGCAAAAGGATGATCCTCCGCTGCACAGCTTTTTTTTTATAATTTGCAAGTGTGAAAGGGGATATGAATATCCTTATACTAATTTTAGGGCACGGGCATTTTGTGGAAAGGAGAAGAGACAGAGAGAAAGACAGATTGGTGTAGATGGTTTGAATCTCAGCTGGTATTAAGTTTGAGTGAACTCCTAGGGTGGCTGTCCAGATAACTGGGGAGTATTTTGTTTGTTTTCGCTATTATTGCCGTTGCTCATGATTCACAGTATTTTGTTCCGGCCTCCTGATGTCATCATCACTATCAAGTTGCATTTTAGCCATATGACCGCCCTACTGCCAGTGTTATGCCTTCGCAGTAGAGTTGACATAAGCTTTCGCAATTGATCGACTTTTTATTTATTTCATGCGAAATAAATATATGATTATTGACATCAAGATTCGAATCGTGAACCTGTAGCATGACAAGCGCTGATGTTACCACTACACAGCATTTTCAAGGAAGGGCTTGACGAAAGTGATGTAAAGGAATTTTGTGACATAAGGGTTTGAAAATTCCTTAGACCATCGTTTAAGAAAACCGAGAGTGGAGTTGGCTCTGCTGATAATGTTGTCAGTGTGGGTAAGAAAATTGAGTTCCCTATCACAAACGACACCCAAGTCGTGCAATGAAAAAACTGATGGGACAGGCTGGCCACAAATAGAGTAAGCTCTGGGCGGTAGAGGGAGACACTTAAGTAATACTTTGACATTTACTGATGTTGAGCTTCAGAAAATTTGTTTGGATTGACAATCTGCAGTGGGTAAGAGTCGGCAGAGGAAATGTGTGTTTGAAAAATATCATTTATGATCAAGATGAAGATTATAGGTCCAAGGTGGCTACCTTGAGGGACGCCCGAGGGTCACATACGAACGATCTAAATACTGGCGATCTATCAAGTAGGATTTGGTCCACGAAACGAACCCCGGCTGATAACCAAGAGCTTTTCATTTCTAACAAATAATTCCGTATGAAATGAAGGCCTTGCTGAAATTGGTAGCAATTACGTCTACTTCTCTGCCGTCTTCAAAAGCACACATAATTCTAGACATGAACTTGATTAAGTTGGTAGTAGTTGATCTTCCCTTAAGAAATCCCTGTTGGTTTGGCGAAATGATGAATTTGCAGTAAAGCGGTATAAACAATGCTTTCGAATTAAATAATAAGTAATCAAATTCTTCTATAGTCCTATCCATCATACGTCTTGAACTGCATATAGACTTCAAACCCTATAAATTCCCTTGAATTTAATTTCACATGGAAGTCGCATTAATTTCCATCTCTACATAATTTTTTAAATTTCCCTCCCATCACAAAGGAGAGAACATTCGACAAAAAAAAAATTGAATTTCCTGGATACATCCACATTGTAATCCGAATAAATTAATATATTGTCGCCACACCAATGGGAATGTGAGAAAAAGTGAAAATGAAAAGTTACACAATGTGTCCCTAGGACAATTGAATTTCATTTGGTTTCCTGCAACAAGTTCTCTCGAATCCAGGATATTTCCGATACTTTTTTTCCCATGAGGATAGTATGCATGCTACAATCACTAATCCTATCTGTTCAAGGGACTTTAGTAAAGGTACCTATGGTGCAAAATGAAATTCCGATTTTTTACAGATGCTCCATGCTACAGAACATTAATTAGAATAACGACAAAAGTAAAAAAAAAAAAATATTTTCTCGTATATTAATGACTATGGTCTTCGAATGTAGGTACATTAATCGTACCTGCGGCTAGAAGAACAAACGAATGGAAATCGAAATGGAATTCATTCTGTCGATTATATACGTTGGATTCAATTAGAACATTTAATTCACGTGTGTAACTAGAGTTACGTTATCCTTGTAACGTGTAGCCAAGTGAATAGGTTGTGCTAATTGAATTTGCTACATAAATCTACGATACAGTGTATCAAGGTAACGTTTTGCACGTGTGAGTTAATTCCAGGTATAATTCTGTTCGATACCTTTGGAGAATTTCTTAGAATACTCATAATAACTGTTATTCTTACTACAAGTCCAGTTGTTTTGCCAATATGAAGTGCCAGGAGTTTCTCAGCACCACTGTTCCTGGAATCATCAGGAAGATATATTTTGATTAGAGTTGATATTAACTGTGAGGTGGATAAGCTTCTTAATGACCCTGATTCAATCTGTGGCCACAGCAACTCTATTGTCCTTGTCTGTGAAAGATTATTATTTATCTATCAATAGCAACTCCTTTTTGTTGGAAAATGTGGATTACCACCTATTTTCGGCTTCAAGTCAAGAACTTTTTGTAGCAAACGAGTTCCTCTGTATACGCACAGCTACTGGTGCTTAGGTTGGTTTATTGGTTTGTAGTGGCCCTCGAAGATGCACACCATTTGAAAGGATTCAGTGCCTTTTGTAAAGTGAAGGATATCGGCAAAGTTGGACTTCATCAGTTGTTGGCCCTGTGACATAAAATTAACTAAGGTGGACCTTTTAACTCGAGTGAAAGTTGGGCACTCATGTATGAAGTGTTAAATGTGTCTTCCTCGAGGCACATTTCACAAAGAACTACCAACGACTCATTTCTTAAACAACTAATCTGAGTTCAAATTCCAGTAGCAGATAATATTTAGTTTTAACCATCTTGCTTAATTTTTAAATCTGTTTGCACCGATTTTGTGTCAGTATACAGAGACAGGTAGATGCAATCATGATTGAAGGGTAAGTCCCCACTTGAAAAACAGATATGTACATATTTGCCTAAAAAGTGAAGTCTAATGTTTTCTTCCTCCACGAAAACACCAGCTTTTGTAGCCATACGTGAAAATCCAACTCATATTCTGGCCAAAGCCAGTGATGAACGAGGAGAAATCGACTAAATTTGCAAAGTAGCCTAATTACTAGTGCCACTGCGTCAGACGGCGTATCCATAAAACGGAAATCGAAAGATAAGGCCATCGAAACTCAAGAGTGGATTGCACTAAAAGCCGCCTGATTTTAGACGGAAAGTACCCATTCCCGTGATAGACGAGAGAGGTTAAACAATGCATCTGGAGTAAAGCCAACTTAGTTACTTATGTCCCGTATCCCCTTGTGGGTCCTAGGGCCTCTACAACGCCTACGCGCCATCATGTGCGATTTCTGGAAATGCGCCTCAGCTCTCCCCAACTCTTTCCCAGTTGTCGTGCTTCCTTCTCAACTGTTCTGCGCCACGTACTCCTAGGACCGCCGCGTATCCTGCCATCCTGGGTAAGCGGGTTCCATTGCATCGCTTGGTTAGCTATGGACCTGTCACCCTTTCGGAGAATGTGACCGATCCACTGCCACTTTCGTCGTCGTATGGTTGTGCTGTTCGTTAGAGATACGGTTTGGCTAGAATATTATAAAATTAAGCTGGAAGCTTAACATTGAACAGCGGGTAAAGAAAGCCTGTGTGGCTTTTTATGCTTGTAGCAAAACATTCGGTAAGAAATGGGGACTCCGTCCGAAGATGGTCATTTGGATGTACACTGCGGTGGAGCGCCCTATACTTTCCTATGGATCGCTAGTTTAGTGGCCGGCGGTTAAGAAAGCATACATTACTAAACCCATCAACAAAGTACAAAGGACTGGGGCTCTAGGTGGTACGGGGGCGATGAGATCATGCCCAACTGAAGCCTTGAACGTAATCCTTCACCTTATACCACTCAACCTTCATATAAAGTACATATCAGTATGTAGTGCGGTCAGATTAAGAGAAACAGGTAGCTGGTGCGATAGTCTATACGGCCGCAACATCATCCTGAATCTGCTACCTCGGGAGTTTGCCGCCAACTACATAATTCCCAGGGTGAACTTTCGCAATGATGTCACGGTGAGATTCCTTTGCAGGGCGGAATGGAAATGGGGCGCGTTGACAAACGAGTTCAAAACAACCACTTTCACTGACGGTTCGAAAATGGACTGCGGGGTAGGGGCGGGAATCTTCTCTGAATCCCTCAATATCTCTAGTTCATTCTGTCTACCCATTTCATGCAGCGTATTCCAGGCGGAAGTTCTTGCTGTACGATAGATATATCGATATCAAAGCCATCGTATCTGCGGCTTCCTCCTGTAAACTTGTTCAACAATGAAAGGAGGAGCTTGCCGCACTCGGTCATCGGTCTAGGATCAGCCTCATCTGGGTGCCTGGTCATAGTAACATTGACGGAAACGAAAGGCCTGATGAATTGGCGAGGCAGGGATCTGCCCTTGATTGCTCCCGTGCGGAGGAGGTCAACATTCTGTTAGGGGCCCTTAAGGGTAGAATCTTTGCTCATTTCCTTGCAGATGCTGGTAATAGATGGCGAGGGTTGCAGAATTGTGTCATATCAAGGCAGATGTGGCCCAAGTATAAATGGTGCAGAACACAATAGCTACTAAACAGAAACCGGGCAGATATTGCTAGAATTCTGGCAATTAGCACTGGCCATTGGCCCATAGGGGTCCATGCAGCCAGACTGGGCATTACTTTTAATGCACTTTGTCGTAGCTGCAATATGGCCATCGAGCCTGAAACAATCCTTCACTTCCTTTGTAAGTGTCCGGCCGTTAGTATGATCAGACACCGTACACTTGGCAGACACCTTTTTGATAATATTAGTGAGTTAGCGGAGACAAGCATCGGGGACTTTATCAGTTTCCTCAATGCCACGGCGTGGATTTAAATAATTCTTTCTCTCCTTTCCCACAAGTCCAACGTCTGTTTTTACAACAAATTAGGTCACTTGAGTTAAAACGGCGACTTTGCGCCAATTATGTTTTAGCATAGTATGTTTTCACAACCACACATACCTACCTACCTACCTAGGGTTGGGATGGATGGACTGGAAAACGCAGCATTTGGTCCTACTGCCAAAAGGAAAGAAACCCCCAGGAGAACCATCATCCTATCGCCCAATATGCCTATTAGACACCATGGGAAAGATCCTCGAGAAGATAATCTATAATAGATAACTCGCAGTAGCAGAAGAGAAAGGAGCCCTCTCAGATCACCAATTTGGCTTCAGAAGAGCACGATCTACTGTTGATGCCATAAGCGCTGTAGTTGATATCGCCAAAGGTGCCATCGAAGGAGAAAGATGGCTCTACGGCACAAAGGAGTATTGTGCAGTAGTAACGCTGGACGTTAAAAACGCTTTTAACTCTGCGAACTGGTCGTTTATTAGAAGATCACTTGCCAGGATGGATACGCCATATTACCTGCTACGGATAGTGATGAACTACTTCAACAACAGGAAGCTGAGGTACAATACCAATGAAGGTGTAAAATACTACAACGTAACTGCGGGAGTTCCACAGGGATCGGTTTTAGGGCCACTATTGTGGAACATCATGTACGACGGAGTACTACGATTAGCGTTACCTGGGGGAGTAACGATAATTGGATTCGCCGATGACATTGCAGTCGTGACAGTAGCTAAACAGATCCGCGCAGTAGAATCAGCTACAAATGAAGCAATTGCCCGGATAAAAGATTGGCTAATATCCGCCGGACTAGAACTAGCTGACCATAAAACAGAAGCTGTTCTTATAACCAGCCGGAAAACCGTCGAATTTGCCAACTTTCAGGTTGGTAACCAAACCATCAGGTCGAAAGAGGCATTTAAATATCTTTGAGTAATGCTGGACAACAGGCTACGGTTTAAAACGCATGTTGATTTTGTTACCAAAAAAGCATCGCAAATGCAGGGAGCTCTCTCGCGTATCATGCCTAACATCGGTGGACCTGGATACGCTAGAAGGATTCTACTCTCCAGAGTTATCACCTCAGTTCTGTAATATGCCGCCCCAGTCTGGGCGGAGGCATTGAGGACGAAGGAGACCAAAGGGAGACTATCGTCATCATACAGACTCTGTGCGCTACGGACAATCAGCGGCTTTCGAACCATCTCTGACGAAGCTGCATTTGTCATAGCTGAAATGGTCCCCATCGATATTCTCGCAGATGAAATGCTGAGGATATATAATAGAAGAGCATTGAGTCATCACGACGCCACTGGTATCAAGGTGATAAAAATTGAAGAAAGGGCAGCGTCAGCGGCTATGTGGCAAGCTCGTTGGGCTAATACAACAAAAGGCAGATGACATACAAACTTATAACGACAATCCAAGCCTGGATAAGTCGAAAGCATGGAGACTGCAACTACCATCTAACGCAGTTCCTGTCTGGCCACGGTGGCTACCGCAAATACCTACACCGATTTGGACACGACAACTCACCATCCTGCCCGGAATGCCCAGGTGAAGATGAAGATACGGAGCACGCAGTGTTTTACTGCACACGTTTCACGGCATGGAGAATTACTCTGCCAAGTCTGTCATTACTCCTCGACCACATGTTACGTTCGGAAGAGAATTGGATGGCAATATGTTCCTCCGTAACAACTCTACAAAAAGAGCTGCGGAGAATAGAAAAGCTAATAAAAGCAACTGAAGCAGCGGCAGAAGCTGACACAAGAAGCATAGTATAAACTGCTAACCAGCCCCGCGAAGTAATATCTAACGGCAGTCCCGCGGCGAGAGTGGTTGAAGTGTGTAGGGTGTGTGTTTAGTAAGTAGGCGTATTCCTGACATCGATTACTCAGGTTTGCCAATCGTGCATGCTAGTAGCATTCGGGCTATTAGTATCTATGAAGATTACACATCTCTGGCGTAATCCAAAAAAAAAAAAAACCTACCTAGGGATTACAACCGTGGACGACGAAACACCATCAGCAGGTGCTTTTGCCGAAAATCTACCTGCATCACGCGAATATTCCTCGAAGGTTAAACTTTTTTTTTTTTTTATTAAAAAAGGAAATTTCCAAATCCCGGAGCACTCAGACTCCATTTTGCTGTGTCCATTGTATTACCAGGCAGAAACTCCTTTTTGGTGTAGTGGTTGGAGAAACTTAGATTTTATTCGTTTCTCTTATATGTTCGGGTAGTTGTGATTGCTGTTCCCCGTCCGGGTTCGAACCTGCACAGTTCGGGTCACAAGCGAACACTACACCGTGGCCACCTTTTGAAGCTTAAACTACTTGATAAGGAAGACTTAGTTGTAGTAAATAAGAAAAAGGGACGGGTGAGTTTAGTCAGTAAAAATCTGACACTACTATGAGTACGCGGTGCCTCATAGTGTCTTATGAAGATTCTCACCTACCCACGAAAAAAAAATTTAACAAATCATTTACGCGATTGTAAATTTATACGGTTTACGTGGTTTACGAGGGTTTTACGAGTTTAAGTGAATACCCTTATTATAACTATTTCTGCTCTGTCTTTTGTAGAATTTCATAGGACTGCAGTCCTTGTCGGACCAGGGCTTCAACCAACAAGGCTCAGTGCAACTCTGTAAGAGTTTGTTTGATCTTATTCGCATCCCCCACTATGTATTCCAATTTATCTATATCAAGTTCCACGAGATTTTTAATTTGTCTCCTCAAAAAGTAGCAGATGACCTTGCTGCTTTTGGCAACTACGTACACTCTAAAAGAACGCAACATCTCCAACGGAGCCGAAGTGACCACAACAAATTTTTTCGTCCATAAACTGCCACTATCATCAGCAATTCAACTGCCTTCCCCCTCGTCTCTACACAACAATCTTCCTCTTACATTTTACTAGAAGAACGTAAGAGGCCTACGCTCGAAAACCCAAGCTGTTTTGCGCCAAACCCATGCCCTCCCTTTCGATATCTATGCTCTGACTGAAACCAATCTGATCCCCGACATAAAGAGTCAAGAATTATTCCCCCCTACTTGTAATGTTTTTCGAGACGACGACCCTACCCAACCCTTGGTAGACTCTCCCTCTTGAGGTGTGCTACTGGCCATTCACAATGACCTTGACTCTTCTCTCATTGCCATTTCTTCCTCTTCTAAGGTCGACTTTATTACAATAAAAATAACTTTTCCACACCGATCCCTGCACGTTATGTGTTGTTACATTCTACCAAATCAATCTATCGAATCTTACCAACTTGCTATAGACGCGATTGATCAAATAATCGACCTATCTGATTCCCTCGATGACATCCTCATTTTTGGCGACTTTAATCTACCTCTGCTGCAGTGGAGTCCTTCCGATGATGAATCCTTTTTCATCGCTTCAAATGCCAACTCCACTAAGGAATGTCTCTTCATAGATCGGCTAACTGATTCAAGTCTATGTCAAGTTAGTAATGTCTTAAATTACATGGGAAGGCAATTAGACCTTATATTCACAACTGATCCCGTTAACTCCTCAGTCTCGCTTTGTCCCCTAACTCTGTCAACTATTGATAACTTTCATCCTCCCCTTCTTCTTTCACTTTTCCTCAATTTTCCACTTCAATCTACACCTCCTGCATTTCACACTTCTTACGACTTTCATAAAGCTAATTTCCGCAAAATAAATGCCTATCTGAGTAGATGTTCCTTTGATTTTGCTAACTTATCCTTAAACGAAGCCCTCACAATTTTTTACAGAGAAATGTTTAATTCCATTTCTCTTTATGTCCCCTTTTCTCGTCATGAAACTTCATCTTCATCCCCCCCTTGGTATAATCGCAAACTTCGCGCCTTACGTAACAAGAGAAACAAGTTATGGGCAGCTTTCCTTCGTACCAATTCTGTTTTCGACTATTCCAACTATCTCGGTTCCTACCTTCAATTCAATCATCTTTATAACTCTCTCTACCAGCGGCACCTAATTAACACGAAAGCAAATCTTATAATCGACCCTAAGTCATTTTTTCAATTCGTCAACTATAAAAAAAAATCTGACGGTTACCCTCCGTCCCTCTCTGTTGAAAACATATCTTCAACTAATCCGCAAACCATTGCCAACTTGTTTGCCACCTATTTTAAATAATCCTTCGCCGACAACTCTTTTGAACCAGACCCCTCTTACTTCTCTCACCTTCTTAACTTCTCCGTTGGCCCCTTTCTGTCCCTGCCTTTTGATCCTGCTGTAATTGAAAATAAACTACAAAATCTTAATGATGAATTCTCACCTCTTCCATTCTCTCCCTCCCCCTCTCTCACCTCTTCCGTTTGTCTCTATCACTAGGAGAATTCCCTCAGATTTGGAAGACCTCTTTCATAACCCCCATTCACAAAAAGGGATCAAAGAACGAGGTAACAAACTATCGCCCCATTGCTAAACTTTCTCATCTACCCAAACTTTTCGAAAGTATTTTATATGAAGCCTTAAGCTTTCAGTGCAAGTCTCTTATCTCTCCCACCCAACACGGCTTTCTGAAAGGTAGATCAACTACCTCTAACTTAGTCGAATTCGTGTCCTTCTGCCTTAGAGAATGGCAAAGAAGTCGACGTTATTGCAACTGATTTTAGTAAGGCTTTTGATAAGATATCTCATAACTTGATCCCCTTCAAATTGTCTGCCCTCGGTTTCGAACCCATATTGTTAAAATGGATATCTTCTTACCTGGAAAACCGTTCTTAAAGAGTTAGCTTCAGATCCATCTTATCGACTCCCATCTTGGCCACCTCTGGTGTTCCGCAAGGCAGCCATCTAGGTCCCCTTCTCTTCATTCTAACCATAAACGGGTTATTAAACACTCTTCTCTCTCTCTGTACGCTGATGATACCAAATTTTTCAAAGCCATCTCCTCACCACATGACTACTGCCTCCTTCAACAAGACCTTGATAGTTTTTCGAACTGGTGCCTACAAAATCGCTTAGAGCTCAATATCGCCAAATGTCAATCCATTACCTTATCACGTAAGCACCACGTGTCCTCCGCCCGCCTTTACCTTCTCCATGGTCAACCTATATCCATCGTTCAGTCTCTCCGTGATCTTGGAATATTATACGATAGGGAACTAAATTTTCGTTCACATATTGATGAGATAATTCGTAAAGCTAACTCATCACTTGGCTTTGTCAAACGATGGTCCAAAGAATTCTCCGACCCTTACGTGACCAGATCCCTCTACATTACCTTTGTGCGCCCCCTCCTTGAATATGCCAGTCAAGCGTGGTCACCCTTTCAGCAAGTTCATGTGACCAGAATCGAGAATGTTCAACGTCGATTTCTTCGATTTGCCCTTCGAGGTCTTCCTTGGAACGATCCATTTATCTTGCCTCCCTATCAAGACCGCCTCAACCTCATCAACCTGAGTACTCTAGAGAAACGCAGAGATGTTGCAGACATTCTTTTCATTCATCGACTTCTTTCAGGCTCTGTCGATTGCGCATCTCTTTATAATTCAATTTTTTTCAATACCAACCCACGAAATTTACGATGCCCTCGTCTTTTCTATTTACCGTCCCACCGCACTTCATATGGATATAATGAACCAATTTCCCGTATGCTGCGAAAAGTGAACTCAAACCTCACCCAGTTTGATTTTAACCTCAGCACCCCCTGCCTCAAAACCGAACTCCTTCACCATTCTCCTTAACTTTAAGTCTTAGTCTTAAGTTTTAGTTTTAAGTTTTAGTTTTAAGTTTTAGGTTTAAGTTTTAGCCTTAAGTTAGTTGTAGCTTGTAATAAGCCAAATAAATGGGGGCTTTCGCCCCCACCAAAATTAATATAACATAGCCCATAGAGAATCCATTCCAGTAAAGCATAAATCTTCCATTATTATCACATTTGCGTAGAAACAAATTAACTCCGTACAGCCTTTAGTCGGCAAACAGCAAAAAGAACAACCGAGCACCCTAATAAAAAGTGACATCGTAATCACACCTGTAATGCTAATTAATTCTTTTAAGCTCGCATTTAATGACGCCGCACGTTAACAAACAATAAAAGAAAATATATATGTATATATCACCGGAAATGAAAATTTGAATACATACTCGTACACCCTTGACGCACGTCCATACATCTGCGAGGACATAAAGCTGATAATCACCCGATTAGGATCTCAAATTGAATATTTCCTCTGTTCCAAGAAGCAATATGTCATTTCGTGTAGTAATGGTGGTCGCTAACATTTTAGGGCTTGAAGCATCCAACATGAGGATATATTTCTGCTCATTTATAATTTATTCGTGTAAACGTCTGTTTTTTATAGGACAAACACCTTGAATACGGGAAAAGGGAAAACAGCTCCACACACAAAAACACGTTGATAATAAATTACACGTTAGGGTTTCAGAGGGTGATGGAAGTTAACACTCATGTAGATACTCGTATGTGGGCATTTTTTTTTTTTTTTTCGAAATTTGTTAGCTATTTTCAGAGTCACGTTGAATGCGATTTATCAAAATACAAAAGAAAAACTTTGTTCAAATGACATAAAAATGTCAAAATGTCAAGTGCACTCCGCGATGGTGAACTAGATAATTTATATGAATATAATAAAATACGAGTATGGGATTTTAATGATACATAGCTGAAGGGAGTTTGCTGGTTTTTTAAAGTTAACTCGGTTGCACGTAGGCTAAATGTATGCCTATAGTATCTCAATCTACAATTGTGTTCAAAGGCGATTGTCAAGCCCTACTACAGCAATTTTCTTTCCATCTGACTGATTGTCTTTCAGACATTACACCATAAAATCAATTCTTCAACACTTAATCAATATTCTAGCACCACGTGAATATAATTCTCGGTTAAGGTCGTAGTAATGGGAATAATTTAAAAATCCTTGCTACACGAAAAAAAAAAAAAAAACAAAGTTCAAAGCAGCCGGGAAGAAATACGAGTAATTTGTATTTCAAGCACATTCAAACACTCACCTTCTGCATGCTCTTGGTACCCTTTTGCGAATGTAGGTAGCATTGATTTCATCAAATTAATTTAATCTTACTGTTTTTGAACAAACAGAAAATTGTAATTGAAAGTATCCCGTGAATTATCTTTTCATCTTTTCATCTCATCCCGATATGCGGATTTTTGGAGAAATACTCGTATATTTCTTAATTAAATTCGACTCCAATTAAAATCAATATTGTTGGTATTTCATAACAAGGGAAGATTGGGGGAAAACAAAAGTATTCGGCATCCTTCCTATCCCAGCAATTTTGATCACATTTTATATTTAACATAAAATGAGATGTTGTACAAAGTTCTTGGTGGTAGTAACTCCGTACGCCATCAGGGCCATTCAAGTAAAATCCACTTGGCTCCATTGTTCTGCCCAACTCATATATTTCAGTTTTTCGTGCAGATTTATGAGCTACGGTTAGCATAGGCTTTTGGTCATTTTCTTAAAAACTAAGTTTTATGATCCTGATCCTTCTAGACGTAACTGGAAGATCAAGTTTACTCTTGATTTCACTTGAGAATAGTTTATTTTTCGAAGCCTCATGTAAAATCGTTTTCGAACCGACCATAATCTTCCTGTAGAGAAACAAAGCTATTAACTACTGTTGGAGATCCTATTTATCTCCTTTGCTATGGCCCTGTTCGATAAGGCTTCTCTCTTCAGAATTCGAATTTTTATTTTTTTTTCTTCATCGTTTAGTACTTTTGATCGAGCCATGACTGAAAATAAGACTAAATAACTTTACACTTCTGATCAATTTATAGAATTAAAAGCTCCTTTTATTTTTCAATTGCAAGCAATTTAAATTAAAAAAATTGAATATCTAATAATGTTACACTTTTTAAGAGCTGCTTTAATATTGTAACATAATGTAGCATAATAACTACGCTCCAACAACTATGCAACACATTCCGAAGTGTCATTTCATTTGAGCATAATTTCATTCCGAAGTGTCTTTTCAGTCAAGGTTCGTGTCCACAGTTCGTGTCCACGGTAAGAGACGGATAATATCTAAGACGACGTTGCGGAATTAAGAGAAAATTATAACCGCAAGAAATTATTGTCATCTTGGAATTATTACATCAGAATTTTCTTGTTCCAGTGGTCGAAGAATTTGCTAGAAGTTTCTGGCTATCAGAAATGCGACTATATAAGGACAGATGGCGATCGAGGCAGGGCAGTTGGGTTTCAAACCGCACGAAGAGATTGGAAAAGTGATAATAGGCAAAGTTGTAATTTTGTGATAAATTGAAAGTTGAGAGTTAACAAGAAGAAGTAATTAGTTTGGATTTGTGAATTAAGTAATTGAAATGAGATAAAGTGATTTAAGAAGAAAGAGACCTTGTAAGAAAAGAATTTGCGAAGAATAGTATAGTGTGAACTTGAATTGTTCTATAGTCTAGAAAAATAAAGAAATAATCTCACATAATATCGTTTTATCTACTCGAGCCGTAGCTCGCATATTACAATATATAAAGGGTGACCAGATAGCAATGATAATTTTCAATTTTTATATTAGGTGCGCAACTAAGTTCTCGCTGTTTTTTTTTTTTATGGAAATGCAACTTTATTGTGAAAAAATGGTTACAAATGAATCATTCAAAGTATTGCCCATCGCTAGCTACAACTTTTTCCCATCTTTCTGGCAGAGCTCGAATACCGTTACGGTAAAAGTGTTCATCTTTTGAGGCTATCCACGAATCCAGCCATTTTTTGATGTTTTCATATGAGCGGAACTGCTGATCAGCCAGACCATGTGCCATCGAACGGAGCAAATAATAATCGGATGGCGCAATATCTGGGGAATATGGCGGGTGGGGTAGGACTTCCTATTTAAGAGTTTCCAGGTAGGTTTTAATAAGTTTGACAACGTGAGGCCGAGCGTTGTCATGCTGTAGAATCACTTTTTTGTGCCTCTGCTCGTATTGTGGTCGTTTTCCCGCAGTGCTCGGCTCAATCGCATCAATTGAAGTCAATACCGTTCTCCAGTGATGGTTTCGTTGGGTTTCAACAGTTCATAATAAACGAAACCGACCTGGTCCCACCAAATACTCAGCATAAGCCGACGACATAGAAGCATGACCGGGCAGTCCCCATGACTTTCTTTTCTTTGGGTTGCTGTAATCAACCCATTTTTCATCACCCGTCACGATGCGATGAAGAAAACCCTTCCTTGTTGTTCATAGGCGAAAAAACGACGCTCAACGTCCCTTGGTTTCAAATCATAAGGAACCCAAGTTCCTTGTTTTTGAATCATTCCAAACGAATGCAATCGGTTAGAAATGGCTTGACGGGTAACTCCTAATGCTGAAGCAAGCTGTTCTTGCATTTGGTACGAATCCTCATCGAGCAATGCCTCCAATTCAGCGTCTTCGATGGATTTTGGTCTTCCTTCTCGCGGACTGTCGTCAACATCGAAATCACCGTCTTTGAAGCGACGGAACCAGTCACGGCACGTTGTTTCACTTAGAGCAGCATCTCTGTAAACTTTTTGGAGCTCTCGATGTGCTTCAGCTGCCGTTTTCTTCGAATGAAAGAAGAAAATCAACCCTTCCCGTAAATGATGATTATTTGGCACAAAATCATACATTTTCACATAACCAAAACTATAGACGCCAAAACAAAATCACTAATGTGTCAAAACAGTTTGTTTACCATATGTCTAAGCTCGGTTCATGACGTTTTGGATATGTCAAATTCGACCAGCACCTACTGCTGAACCCATCTATTGACAAACAGCAAGAACTTAGTTGCGCACCTAATATTTCAGCAGCTGTCATGCATCGTTTGACGCTCCTCAAACGTATGAAAATTATTAAAAAAATATTGGAAATCCGGCTCGGTTGTACTCGTAAATACGCAACTTGAATTTCGTCATGATGTCGGTCATTATCATGGCTTCAGTGCGCAGGCAATTCCTTGCACCGTGGAGAAGTTTTAGCTTGAGTGTACTCTTTTGAACCTTAAGCCACCCACCAGATAGAGGTCGGTGCAAAGTGAAGAAAACATAGCCGATCAGCTCAATTGGGCATCGCCAGAGAGTCAACCAGGCTTATTTTGCAGTTGGATTTGGGCCTACATCCATGTAAGATTGTGCTGACGCACAGTTTCCTAATTGGGCGCTGGAAATGTTGACCGGAAATCCGGACTTTGGCCAAAAAATCAACTTCTCGGACGCAAAACAAGCAAAATTGCCATTATTGGAGCGACCACAATTCACAAGTTTTTGACCAAGCATCAATGCATCCACAAAGATTGACTGTTTGCTGCGGTTTAAGGCACAGCGGCTTCATCGAACCTTATTTCTTTCGAAATGAGGAAGGAGACACCGTTACTGTCAATGGTCCTCGGTATCGGAAGACGAAACAAGAAGAAGAAATTTGGCGACTGCATCAGCTCACGGCGAGCACCCCTCGATTATTTTCTCTGTGGCTACGTTAAGTCCTAAGCCAACCACTTTGGATGAGCTCGAGGCCAACATTCGAGAAGCTGTTGCCTGAATAAAGCCGCACATATTGGACCGAGTCATCAAAAATTGGACCGACAGCTTGAAGCACTGCGAGCGAAGAAAAGGTGGCCATTTAAATGATGGCATAAATGTAGCTTCAAAACAAACCCAGAATTAATTAGATATTTCACACCATTGTTGTTTTATTTAAATTTCTTTTCCTATCGTTCTTATCTGGTCATCCTATAGTTCTGGTTGTCGTCACTGGTTGCAACATTGATTTTGTGGGTATCGACTTGCAAAATCCTTTTAGACTAATTTGCCAATAGAGCTAATAAATTCTTCAAAGCTTCTAATATTTAATACCATAATGGAGGGCCAGGATCTTGTTTTTTCAATTTGATTCTTCCATCTAAGATTGATAATTTAGCTCTGACGATGATTCTGCTTATCGTTCTTTATTCGGTCTTCTTTGGCCTTCCTTCTTTTTTTGAGTCCATTCAGTTTCATTATTTTGAATTTTATCGTTAGTGTTTACATCCTTCTTACTATTCCAGGACTCAAGGGATAAGATTATTAAGGTTTTCTAGTTTCAGTCGATCACTTTCTTGTGTTAGTTCTTGACACAAGCGTTCTAATTCGTTAGCTTTTTTTCTTATTTGAGTTAATTCAAGTTTGACATTATGTTCCATCTGTTCTTCAACATATTTGCTTTTAGAACTTTTATTTTGCAAGGTTTTTTCTTCAGAATTTGTTATACGAGTACTATTATTTTTAATTGGTGAGTTGATCTGTTTTCCTCCTCCTTATGACGATCACATAACGTTTTAAATTAAGTTAAAAACTTTGTCTACTTTTAGGCAATAAGTGCATATAAAAGCTTATGATTTCGGATATTGTAGCATTGCCAGATGGCCGGTCCTAGCTGAGGTACAAACCATTTCAACAAAAGCTATAACTTTCAATGCGTTTGCATATTTTGTAGCCAAGTCAAAGATGACGGAACGGGTGCGCCATTTTCCGATTTCAATTAATTTTGAAAAGAAATTTCGGTCGAACTAATGCACCAACCGTGCCTGCTGTACGCAAGTTTGTGAAGAAAGTTCGTGGGATTGGCATGCTCGTTGATAACATAAGTTACCGTCATGTTCGTCCTGTGCACATCCTTAGCGTGTGACTGTTTGGTGTGGTTTGTTATAGGCCCATTTTACTTGGAAGTTGAAGATGGCAAGAATGTGAGGCATGATAACCGATTTTTGTTGACTAGAAACTGAAACTCTTTTGCACACTAATGTTCTTTTTTAGCAATTTTAAAAAGAAACCAACAGATGTCCCACCCTATAAGTAAAATAAAATTAGTACTCTTCGTCTGGCGAAACAATTTTTTTTTTTTTTTGTGGTTTCTGGATAAACTTCAATGTTCCGGCTCAGAAAGGAGAATTCTTTCGGTTAGCGTATTTGTTATTGTTGTTCATATTGTATAAATTGGTGAAATAATAAATTATTTTTAGCACTGACTGACAGTGTCTAGGGCTTTACCAGACTGGCATGCACGTGCTAAGCACTCTTGCTCAACAGCGGCGCTAGAAGCTCTACTGAAACTTCTCCCAATTCATACTAGAGTGAAGAAAGTTTCCACAATAATGCCACCAAACTTTACCTCCCTTCAGACTTCAAACTGGGCGATGTCTAAGGGCATATAGGTATAAAATCCTAAACAATCTCCCGATTATTTCTTAACCAGCGATGCTTGTTACAGATTTTATGCCCATAGAAATAAGTTCGTACTGCTCTTTCATCCTAATCCTGAAAAGCAGCGAATGGAACAATGGAAGTTTATCTCTGAATGATTCTCACTCAAGGTTGTATACTGTGTCTTCTAAGTACATCCATATTCAAGGTCGAAATCTTCGCCATAGAATTATGCCCCAGAGAGTGCATCAGACTCAATCTCCTTAAAGCCAACATCAACATTCTTTCTAATAACCAGTGGCAATAAAAGAAGTTTTCTGGGAATTTGTGGAATGATCAGTTTTAGCCGACCTTCATAGGGAAGAAAACCCAAGCAAGACGGCGTAAGGCGAAACAAATGAACTGACGATGGACAGCTTCAATTCTCAGGGAATAGTTTTCGACATAGGGTGACCAAACTTGACATACATACTCTACAAGGCGCCTTACTAAGGTTATGTAAAGGGATTTGGTGACATAGGGGTTACAGAATTCCTTTGATCAACGTTTAATAAAACCAAGAGTGGTGTTGACTTTGTTTATAATGTGGTCGATGTGAGAATGTGAGAATACCTGTCGCAGATGACACCGGTATCAAATAATGAAGGACCTTGAGTTCGTTGTGAAAGTGAAATTCCCGTTTAAGGAAATACTCGTATGTAATGATTTTACAACTTACCGATGTTCAGCTCAAGACAGTTATAATTGCACCAAATGTAAAACATGTCTAGATCACTCTACAGTAAACGGGAGCCGATTGGGGATGAGATTTATTTAAAAGTCAATAAATAACAACAAGAGAAAGATCATTGGTCCCAGATGACTACCTTGGGGAACGCCTGAGATGCCATTAATGGTCAGACACTGAAGATCTGAAGAGTTCTTTGTATTGGCGGTTCTCTGTGTAAGATCTAGTCCACGAAAGAAAGGTGCGAAACGGAGGATGTTAAGCTTCAGAAAAATATGTCTGTGAGAAATTTTGTTGAAAGGATTTCTGAAGTCGGTACTACGTCAACTTCTCTACCACTCTATAGCGCAAGCAGTGTTCCAAATATAAATTCAATTAAGTTTGTTATTGTTGTGGATCTGCCCTTTCATGTTGCTTTGATTAGGTACAATGTGTCGTATACAATGCTTTCAAACAGTTTAGGGTTGCACGACAATTTTGGTAATAAAATAGTCCTTCCACTTCAACAATCTAGAAAAGATGGACTTTAAGAGAGAAAGTTGAAACAGTGTCGTGAGAGGTTGAGACAATACATTCGCACATTTTTTTCAGAACAATAGGAGGTAAACCGTCATGGCCAGGGGAAAGTCAACCTTGAGTACCAAAAGTACTATTTTACTAGTTGAATCGAACAGAAACCAGAGAGGTTTGTGAGCAGTGCAAAATGGGGTGCATGTTCGGGTCATCCACGTTATCGGTAAAAGCGACTATTCTATGGTTTGACGAGGAGCGTTAAGATATTTTACTTTATTCATAAAAAATTAATTTGCATACCCTTTTTCAACTACAGCTGTAAAAACTCGAGAATCTTCTTCTTTACATATGAGATAGCAGTTCGTTATAACAGGGTCTGTTTTATATAGCTCTGAAAGAAAAACCACCAAAGGCACTGGTTTTGTTCATAATATCCGGGTGTTCATTATAACCGAGTTCGTTTTGTCCTGCTACAACAACGATCGCTTCACGGATACAACAAATTTATATATTCTTTTATAATACAATCGTGTACAGTGACAACAATTTTTTCAGAATATGAATTTGTAGCTAATAGTCATAACCCAAAAATTTCTATGACCTGCTAACAAATATTCCATCGACTTGTAATTCTATTTATGGTTAAAATCATCCCATTTATTTCAGTCCTAGTCCCTCCATCGAAATGTAAATACAAAAATTAGTCACCATTAAATAATCAAATACTTTACTCCCGAATTCCAAGCACCAATATGTCAACAACTGTAGAAATTATCTAAGAGACAATATTTGCTTTAGGGAGACTCGTATACGAGTATACTTTGGAGTCATTCCCCGAAAGGATGGACTTCACTAAACGCCAGTGATTAAGGGTATTCGCTTGCATAAATAATTAATGGAAACCTAAATCATCCACTTCTAGCCAACGTTTCTGGAGGTAGGTGTCCTTTTTGAAAACCGGGTCAACATAGTTTATTCAAGGGACCTACACAACGAAGAGACGTTGAGAGAAAAAACCAAGAGCCAAAGTGAATACTCCAAATTACAGCACATTATTGACAGTTTGTGTCATCCTTATATCTCCGTACAGCAGGATCCAGAGCAAAAAAAGAGAGGATGTAGAGCTTGTCCGGACACTGTGGGTGGTGACTGATACTCGTATATCTAATCTCTGGGTGTGTGTTGTAAAGCGTTAAACATTGAAGGAAGTGTAGTGTGTTAGTACATAGTTTGAACGTTAGTTCCGTTGCTCACTGGAGAAGGCAAATTGAATTGCCATACGAGGACATCGAATGGAGTCCAGCTTGAGTAAGCATTCAAGGAAAAGCAAATCTTTGAATAGAAATATATATATATACATATATATGCATATATATATCGGTATATATATATAGAGAGAGAAAGATTTTAACATTTTGTGATGCTGTCATCATGACTGCTCATATTAAACTTTTTGACCCGTGATACATAATTTATGAGACAACTCTTAAGGACATGTGTTTATGGTTATAGCGAATCACTTCAGGAAGACGCTTTGGAAGCCGTAAGACGTTGTTGTTTAATTTTTACTTTAGTGATTGAATGTATTTTTCTATGAGTTCCAGTGGTCAAATTGTTCAAACTCTCCCATGTATAATTTAAAGAGAAATAGACCAGCAGAAAACTACTCGTTGTACTTCATTTAATTACTTTAACTTACCGACCACTGATAGTATTGACCACATCATTGGAGAGAATGAATGGCAACCATCTTTCATAATACGATGATAACTATGTGTAAGATTAGGTGGACGACATAGATTGCGATCTTGATATTGATAACATGCTGACCGCTATACAGTACCACACAATTCCTATATTTAGTACTGTACCTCAGAGGTGATGTTCCCACGCTTAGAAAGTTGTGTGGACACTGCTGTAGGAATGGATATGGTTAATTGCAGAACTAGATATCGGTTAGAAGAATGCATGTTTATTTATATAAATTTGTGTTCAAGTCAGCACTTCAAAACTGATGTACGTGATGAATTACGTGTTCTTTTTATCCATATTTCATTCCTAATGTCAGTCAGTTGTCCGATATCGTGTATAAAATTTTGCTATCAAGAGAGATGTATCACGACAGAGATTTCAATTTTGGCACTCAGATGTAAATACAAAGATACAGTTGTTGGTAGACAGCGATTGAAATATTACGTAATCGAAATGTTTTGTCACGCATTTTCAAGTGCTGCCTCGCTTGAGCCGATAGAAAAGATTTTTATCAGGACATATACTTGCATGCTTACTTAATACTAATACTTTCATTAAATTGTAAAAAAAAAAAGTTGTGGCCAGGAATTCCATCTGTAGTGTATGCGAGTGGAACTTGCACGTAAGTATGTTACATGATAAGACAAGTACGTACTCACCATCTCGAGCGTTCGTACGAGCACAGAGAGAGAAGGACAGTTGTGGTCCAGACTCTGGGTGTGCAGGTTGTGCGTTTGTCTTACCTGCAAAATCTTGCTGGTATTGGTTTCGTGAACAAATACATCGAGGGGTCGATCAAACTTGGTATTACTGCAGGTATAATTAGGAATCTCCAAAAAGTGGGTCCCGCCGTCTATTTGTCTGTTCATATGTCTGTAGGTATAGAAGAGGTAGAAAAAAAAGAGGGTGTTCGTTTGTCTATATGTCCGTATTTTTCGAAATATCGACGCTGTTATATCATCAAATGCTTGTATCGGTATCAAAACTTTAGAACCTAAAGAATTAGAACACACTGATTTGAAATCTGTACTCAAATTACCCCTGACTATAATAGATTCCGCGTAAACCGGCAGTCAAGAGAATACATAAAAACGCATTTTTGTATTGAAAAAAATAAAGTGCACGGCTTTGTTGCACGTACTTGCACCTATGTATGTATGTGTTGTTTATCTGTAAACTTTTTGTTTAAATCCGTCAAAATCTCAAACAAATTGCAATTTTGTAAAACTTGCTATGCTATGACCTTGAACTAAATCTATCGAGCCATAGGCGAGAAATAGCCATTTTGTCAGAACCAGTTGATAATTAAAGTACCATTATGCGCATTTTTTGGCGCCGCCTAATAGGGTTGGGGTCAAAATCCCGAAAATCCAAAATCCCTAAAAACCAAAATCCTGAAAATCTAAAATCCTGAAAGGCCAAAATCCCGAAAAAAATCCCGAAAACTAAACTAATTATATGAAATTACAAATTTGTCAAATGTTCAAATGTATATATATTATATCCACAATGCATAAAGAGTAGAATATGTATGGGTGGCATGCTGCCCCTCTGCAACCCCCCCTACTTGGAGTCACTGTAGGATTTGGAGTGGGTGCGAGGTGTTCACTTTCATTTTCGGGAATTTGGCCTTTCGGGATTGTGGATTTTCGGAATTTTGGGTTTTCGGCACTTTGGGTTTTCGGGATTTTGGGGTTTCGGGATTCTATCCGACTCCCGGTCTGATAGCATATATTCATCGTAACTCGTATATGAAATTTGTTCAAAATCATTTGAAGCAAAAGCAAATCGACTTTTCTTCAATTAGGAAAGTATCAATAATTTTGAAGTTAGAATGAAGATTCCGTTTTCACCTCGACTTGTGAATCCACCGACCTCAGATATGAAGTTAGAAGAAAATCCATCCAACCGTATAGGTTGCAGTCGGCCAAACATACATACAGACAGACAGGAACACAGACAGACAGAATTGAGCGATCCATTTGTTTGAGTTTCCCTATTGTACTAATGTCAAGTTTGATCAAAATCTAAATGAAATCAATCCTCGCAGATGCAGGTTTTTCTTTGTCTTTGAATTGTTAACAGCTTAATTGTGAATAAGTTTCCATAGACACACTCAGTTGAATCGATTTAATATGAATGGGAATAAGGAAAATCTACAGAGTGTTTTTTTGAGACTACGACCGATTTGAAATAAGAACAACTTTAAAAGCAAACACATAAATCTTTGGGTTTAGTTATAAGTGTGTTATGTATTCTATGCCATTAATGATAAAAAAATAATGGCAGCCAAATGGCCACCTCTTGCAATAGTACAAACGCGTGTCTTTTCAATCACATTTTTCATCACATTCTGCAGAATGTCATCCGGAATATCTGCAATTGCATTGCGTATATTGCCTTTCAATTGTTGCAATATTGTTGGTTTGGTAGCGTATAACCAGTCCTTCAAGTAACCACAGAGAAAGAAGTCGGGGGCTATTAAATCTGGTGAGCTCGGCAGCCAAATGATAAATTTGACAAAACCCTGCCTGGAAATTCATGTTTCACAATTTCCATTGTTAAACTGGCTGTATGGCATGCGGCACCGTTTTGTTGAAACCACATATTTCAGAGACGAAGCCGAGCAACTTCAGGTAAAAAAAAAAATGTTGTAATATCGCTATCGTCATTTCCGAAAAAAATTGTCCAATTATCCCAAATCGCACAAAAAACAGTAACTGTACGAAGATGAAGAGGTCATTCATGAATTGCTCGTGGGGTTTCCCCTATTCTGTTTGTTTAGAGTTCCACTCAAGTTAAAATGCGCTTAGTCATTCATAATCAATTTTTGAAAAAAAATTAAGGTTCATCTATATGCAATTGGTCAATTTTTGCACTCCAAGTCTGTCGTCCTGGTGGTCATTTTCTTGAATCACTTGAATTTTGTGCTTAAAGAAATGCAGGTCGCGATGCATAATAGACGTTGGACAATTTGTTGAGCACGAAGTTTCCGGACTTTCACTCACATTGTCCCTGACTGCATAAATGTTTTGTTGTGTAAACGTTTTCGAAATTGTGGATTATTTTCTGAATACTTCCCTTTACAGGCGCTCCCCGTCGACCAAAAAAATCACGTAATTTACGCTGTGTTGCATTAATTGATGAACCATTTTAATAAGATTAATCACTAAAATACGTTGTTGTGACGTCAAATTCTCCATAGCATTGACAGCTGAACACTGCTGAAATGGCGTCAATTTCAAATCGGTCCGCAGTCCCAAAAAACGCCCTGTATTTCGCATATTTTCAAAATAACCCCAAGAAAAAACAAATATTGCTAGTCCTCCATGCGATATACCGTAGTAAAGCTGAACTTCTAAAAAATATTTTTTTTTTTTGACAAAATTTGTTGAAGAAAAATCTAACAAAACTGAAGTTCCCCAAAAAATACGTATAACGATGCTTTACCTATTAACTGATTCTTAAAAATTGGCTATTTCTCGTCAACGAATTAATCGATTTTGTTCGAAAATATTTAAACAATATTTGATTAAAACTTTATTCATTTTGTGGATGGGATTTCACATCTCTGCCATATAGCGTCTGACAAATCCATATGTCATCCATAATGTTAGTTTAGTCCTTGAATTTCCATTTTACAGTGTGGATCGTTTAACCACCGCTCAAGAAATTACAATTGTTGCATCTTACTACAAAAATAACAGTTCTGTAATATCTGTGTATTTGTACGTTAGGTTAGGTTGAGGTGGCTGTCAACAAAAAGAAGCCAACACACTTAGACCAGTAATAGGTCCATTGTGATACCATATGGATGGCGTCTAGCCTACTCATTGAACCATTTGGAGCTTCTGATGAAGCGTAGACAGTCCCTAACGTCAATATTATTCAGATCATTTAGGTCGTTAAAACATAAGGCTCCTAAGTGGAGATTCCTTCTTTGGGAGAAAGCTGAGCAGGTGCAAAGAAGGTAAAGAATAGTCTCTTCCTGCTCCTTGTCCATGCAGCTTCTGCAGAAATCGTTTAAGAAGACGCCAAGCCTTGTTGTATGCTTGCCTATTAGACAGTATCCAGTTATGATACCTATAGCAGCGCTGATATGCTTTCTATTGGGAGAAATCAAATTCTTAAAGCGTTTCAGATCCAGCATAGGCCAAATCTGTTTTGTCACTATACAAGTTGTACCCCTTGTCCATCTAGAATTTGTCTTTACGACAGCATCCAGCTTTAATTTAAGTTTGCATGTAGCGATAGGCATACCCAGTGAACTTTTGCCTGGAAGGATGGGTAGTTTTGTCCCATGTCTGGCAAGTTCATCAGCCTTACAATTCCCTGGAATATTCCTATACCCCGGCACCCAAATTAGGTGTCTATCGCCAATCTTTCCAACAAAATTTTCTTCAGTGATGAGACCCATTTCGCTCTCGGTGGCTACGTAAATAAACAAAATTGCAGAATTCGTGGGTCTGAAGATTTAATTGTAATCATTAAGAGGCAATTATTTGGTGCGCACTGTGGACTGGCGGCGTAATCGGGCCGTATTTTTCGAGATTTGACGATATTAATTTGCCATCAATTGACATCGTGTGATCAGACCCCTTTAATTAGGCTATTCTATAGACCGTGTCTATGCAGGCTATCCCCAAACTTTGGAGCACTTAAAAATAAACAGCCCTGAAGTTATGGCCACAATACAGACGGAGATGTGCCGAAAAGTAATCGAAAATTACTGCACAAGCATCGAAGTTCGCAGAAACTCTCGTGGCGGCCATTTAACCGATGTTGTATTACATATATAATGACATAGTCCAATATAGCGCACAAAATAAATAACCCTTGGCAAGGTCACGGCATACCAAGTTGTGAAAAATTAGAAAACGTTTTTTTTTTTAATTTAAAAAAAAATAAATAAATAAATATTTGGCGCAACAGCTCTTTAAGTGCCAAGGCCTAGCTCCTCGCAACCACTCGTGTTGTGTGCGTATATTTTTCACACGAATGTGGTTTAAAAAAGAAAAAAATTTCAAATCTGAGTTTTTGAAGATAAACAACACATATGTAGGTGCAAGTACGTGCGACCCAGTCCTGCACTTTAATTCTTGTTTTGACCTAAGGAATCACCCGCTTCTTGGACTGAAACACCCTGTATACCTAGGATTTGGGATCCGCAGAGACTGTTTTGACGTCCTGCAAACAGAATAGGCAGATGTCCACCATAGAAGAGCTGCTGGACACTTCCTACCCGAAGTCGTCCAGACTTATCAGCCGATCATTCGTATTAAAAACAATGGAGACAATTGTTAACAACTAAATCAGAGGAAATATTCTAAATACCACGACTCTACAGCCCCACCATCGTGCGTACTGGGCAAGCAAATCCACGGACAAGCAGATCTTTTTACTGACCAAATTCACTGTGACGCAGTATATGACATTTTTACATTGGTTTCAGGTAAGGATGCATGTCAGATTCCATGTCACTGCCATGTCACTACCTCGTCACTTTAAAGTGTGACCTAAGCATTAGTTCTATCACGTTTGGGGAATGAACTGTTCGATAAAGTAACAAAGTCAGGACAAAGCAGCGGATTCAAGCTGGAGGAGAGTGACACAGGATGGTAGCTCTCAGTGTGGTTAAACATCAATCCAGAGAATTGGTAATGGATATCAAGGAATTTCAAATTTCTCTGCAACAAGCATATGGAGATAATTATTTGAAAATTTGCTCAAACATAGAGAAGAAAACCTATGGGTGCACTCTATTAGATAATCCGAGATCTATCGTCTTATATATCTATCGTAACTAAGGGATCCGGGAGATTCCTCTGTGTTCAGGACTCGTTTCGGCCAGAATCTGAACCAGGAAGGAATTGTAACCGAATAGCGGATGGATCCGGTGCTGGTGACTTCTTGGAGGACGACAATACCAGGCTCCATTTTCCGTTTGGCAAATATGCGTCTGTTTTCCAAACGGAGACTTTTGCAATCCTAATGACCATGAACTATGTTGTAAAGAATAGGTGGAATGGTCGGAGTATTTGCGTCTGTAGTGACAGTCAGGCTGAGCTTAAGGCCTTACTCAACCTTTTAACCGCTTCCAAGGTACTTCTAGAACGCAAGAACTCTCTGAATTAAGTCGCAGGGCTACACTCTGTGATTCTTGTCTGGGTCCCAGGCCACACTGGAATCATAGGGAATGAGATCTCCGATGAGATTGGAAGGCAAGGTTCAGATGAGAATTTCTCAGCACCCGAACCTGCTTTAGGTTTTCCCACGTCCTCGGTCAGGGCCCGATTGGGTTACTTATGAACATAATTGTTTCTAGCACGGTTCTCTAGGATGCGGGCAAACTATCGAATGCTCCTATACGCCTGTAAGAAATTCGCGGTATTCTTGCTGTCTCTCAGCAGAAAAGACTGCACACTGTGATTGTTCTGCTTTTGCTCGTATCAGGTGCCAGATTTTCGTCGTTGATGTGGTGAGTTCTGATACCATAAGCTCCTCATCACTGAAACGTTTACTCGACGCCGGAAGAAGAAGAGCGTTTCCTGCCCCGACAAAAGAAAATAAAAAAAAAAGAGATCCGGGCTATGATTTCATTGATGGAACGAGAATACCTAAGAAGACTGCGACAGCTTGGTGTTATGGGTACTTAATTTTATTCTACAACGCAATGACAACAGTCACCTCTAGCATGGCATTCTAGTGGTAGAAAATTTTCATAGAGATATGCACACCCCGCACTTCGGATAAGGATTTATGTATCATACATATTTTAAAAATAAACAGACGAGTTCGATTGCAATCAGGCATACGTTTTTAAATACTACGCAGCACTTGAAAGTTTAACATTTGTTAATCTCGACAATGCTGAATGATATGGATTTTTTTTTAACTTTTCAATCACAAAATCAAGTCTGCTAATGTCTGGACTCTCGAATAGCTAACTTTTTTTTTGCTTTTGAAATGCTGTCTAGATAAATGGGGCGCGACACGACGCGATAGCTTGCAACAAATTTTTGCTGGAAGTATAAAATAGCCAACACCATTCCTCATAGACATCAGTTAGCCAGTGTTATAGGTATTAGCTTCACAAAAAAAATAAAAATAAAAATATGGTAGGACGTTTCCTTATCCTTGCTCTATGCGTCTTCAGCGTAAGTAAAATTTTGAAAATATTGTATTTCATATTACAATTCTTGTTATGCTTATAGGCATACAGCTTGCCTGTATCGAAGACTACAAGCGATGGTGTTTCAGTTGTCGATCTTATAAACCAAATCGAAGGAATTGTCAACATTCATTCCAGTCAACTCAATGTAAGTTTTAGTACACAAAACTTACATCTTTTAAATTTCACATCCCAATCTACTGTCTAGGCTCGCACGTCACTGACCCCTGCCCAAGTTGACAACGTTGTCGATATTCTTAATCAAATTGAAGGCATTGTGAACATTCATTCCATTCAGGTAAATATTTCTTAAAAAAAAAAATGTATTGCAACTAACGTTCAAAACAACTTGTTAGACTCGTGGAGGTGTCATCAATATACCTGGATTCATTGACGCTGTCAATTCAATCTTAGGTCAATTGAACGTAAGTTAAGTTACAACATGACAAATTCCTTTTGTTAATTCTTCCTTTCCACCATCTAGTCACGTACAACCCTTACTTCAACCCAAGTTGACAACATTGTCAATATCTTGAACCAAATTGAAGGCATCGTCAATATCCACTCAGCAAGATCTATTCCAGATGTAAGTTGATAAATGTAGCTCTTATAAATGCCTGATCATTTTTATTTCTCCTTCAGACCGGTGTAATTAATTGGCCAGTTGTTGAAGACGTTATTGGACAAATTGGAGGAATCTTAACTAGTCTTAAGGTGAGGTCTAACCTTATTCCATAAAAGCGATTCGATACGTTTAACTTTTCAATCACCCCAATAGGCTCGTACCTCTCTTACACCAACTCAAGTTGAAAACATTGTCAATATCTTGAACCAAATTGAAGGCATTATAAACATCCATTCTATCCAGGTAATGGTGCACCCCAGGTGTAACTAATATCAATTTAATATTCCAATCTCCTCCTTAGGCTCGTGGAGGTGTCATCAATATACCTGGTTTCATTGACGCTATCAACTCAATCTTAGGTCAATCCAGTGTAAGTTTTCTATCTTATGACATACCCTACACTTACACACCCTTTCCTTCCACTATCTAGTCACGTACTTCACTCACACCAACCCAAGTTGATAACATTGTCAATATCTTGAACCAAATTGAAGGCATTGTCAACATCCATTCCATCCAGGTAAATGTACATAAATACTGATTTGCATTTACCGTTTACTAAACTCATCTCCTTAGTCACGTGGAGGCGTCATCAATATACCCGGATTCATTGACGCTGTCAACTCAATCTTAGGTCAACTTAACGTAAGTCCCAAATCATTGCTCTAAAAATTTCTTCAGCTTCATACTTGTACTCTTTTTCCAGACACGTAGCTCACTCACTCCAGCCCAAATTGAGAACATCCTGAACGAAATCGAAGGAATCGTAAATATTCACTCATTGAAGGCTGCCCCTGAGGTAGAATTTAGAATCTATAGTTATTTCTTTGTTTAATTCTGTTCTTTTCTATAAAAGGTCCATCTTTCTAAAGGCGTTGTCAATGTACCAGTCGCTATCGATGTTGTTAACAAGATCGGAAGCATAGTTGGTACGCTTAAGGTGAGCTCTAATCCTTCAATAGAAATTGCTTCATTTCACAAGAATATTCTACTTTTAGGCACGTGCTACAATCAGTTCAGCTGATGTCGATAGCATTCTTAATATCGCGAACCAAATCGAAGGTATCATTAACATTCACTCCAGTCAACTTAATGTAAGTGGTCTTCTCTGAATAGTACTTGTAGTGTAGTACTAAACCACCCTCCTTTTAGGCTCGCACTTCGCTAACCCCAACCCAAGTTGAAAACGTTATAAATCTTCTTAACCAAATTGAAGGCATTATTAATATCCATTCCAAGCCAGTAAATGTAAGTTTGAGCCTCTGACAAAATTTATCCTTACTAAGCATTTTCTTTCAATCTTTAGCCACGAAGCACATCCAGCATTATCGATATTTTGAATGCCATCGAAAACGTCGTTCAAATCCACTAAACAGTGTGAGTTAAGCATTCGCTTTGCTGACAGTATTTCAGTTTCACATACTTTGGACAACTGGAAGCTAATTTTTGTAAGCAAAGGACTTGAGATCTGAATAAAGTGGTCATGATGCACATTTAAAATTTTGTTGTTAAACATTTTTGAACAGTTTTCAAATATTATTTTGAATTCTGTCGAAAGTGGAAGAGAATTCCTCCTTTTCTGTTGGAACTTATTAGAATGGAAAACATAAAACGAAGATATTGGGGACGATGTCGCCAGCTTGAATATAGAAATAATGTTCAATATTTGAATAGACTAATTTACAAACGCATTCATCAAAAACGTAATAGAGAATGGAGCAGAAAATTCAGTGCTTTAGACAAAGGTTCGAAATGCTTTTGAAACATAGCCAAAGTAGAAAAATAGAAAAAACAAACAAATGCCTTGCCTTAAGTGGTCTAGAAACACCTACTTTACTCATATCGAAAAAGTTGCTTTAAATTTATAATCTAACAACACTGTTCAAGCATTTAACTCGGTGTAGTGGTAACATCATCGCATGTCACGCTACAGGTTCACGGTTCGAATCCTGATGTCAATAATCATTTCACATGAAATAAACAAAAAGTCGATCAATTGCGACAGCTTATGTCAACTCTACTGCGAAGGCATAACACTGGCAGTAGGGCGGTCATATGGCTAAAATGCAACATGATCGTAATGATGACAGCAGGAGGACGGAAAAAAATTCTGTGAATTATGAGCAACGACAAAAGCAAAAACAAACAGATATAATTGGTAGCCTGCAGGTATTCTTTACGATATAAGGAACGCTTACATTAAACAACTACCTAAAGCTTGGATAAAATTCTTCGCTTATAATGCTTTTCCAAAAATTGAATATTTCCCAGAAGTTTGGAAATTTCCTCAGAAAGCCCTGAAAGTTACAGGCCAATCAGCTTATTGCGAAACTATTTGTGATCATAAAATTTATCCCGACGAGCAATTTAGTTTAAGGCGGTACCACAGTACTTCTCATCAAGTGCTCAGAATCTTCAAATGTATTGAAAGTAACCGCGCACTAGGAAAGTCTATAGGTTTGGTGCTACTGGACATTGAGAAAGAATAATTGAGATATTGGACTGAAGTTCCAGGTGTAGTACACATGTCAAATTTAAGTATGGAATTCGATCTCGTTCATATGAACACCGCGAGTACATTTGCATTGATCGATTCTTTGGAGCTAGTTTTCCACCACTCTTCCACACATATCGGTCGGGACGTTAGCAATTTCACGTTCGATATTGTTTCTGAGTTCCTCTAACATTGTTCGCTTCTTGGCATAAACCAAAGACTTAACATAACCCCTTAAAAATAAATCCATCGGCGTTAAATCGTATGAGCGAGCTGGCCATTCGACCGGACCATTTCTCGAGATTACACCATTACCGAAGTTCCCCTTCATAGATCAATTGGCAAAGCCATTAAGCCAAAAATGAACTTCATCGCTGAAGATGATTTTTCGATGAAATTCAGGATTTTCTTCAAAATTTTGCAGAGCCCAATCGGAGAAGTTTCGGCGCCTTAAATGATCAAGAGGCTTCAGTTTTTGAGTTAATTTGATCTTGTAAGGGTGTAGGCTAGGATCTTTATGCAAAATTTGCCACAATGCGGACTGAGAGATTCCCACTTCATGTGAACGGTGTGGAGTCGACTGATTTGGCTCATTTTGAACTGAAGGCCGTAAATGCTGCGATATTTTCGGTACTTCGATCGGTGCGTTGTCTCACTGGTACAGGAACATTCAACAGTGTATATATTAACTAGAATTGACTCACTATACCACGCGCAGCCTGTCTGGTGGGACGATTATTACGACTGGAAATTGAAGTAAGCGCTCTTAAAGTTGAGACCACCGACTCGGAATTTCGGTAGGAGTTTTTAAAAATTTCCAAACGTTTCTCGATCGTGAACTTCACCATGATGAAAACGTAAACCTTGGCTGACGTTTCGACATTGAAAGATCATAAAAAAAGTTTAAGGGTGCGTTTGTATTGAAATACAAAATTGTTATATCCCTGTTGAAAGGCCCTTTATATTTATTTATTTATTTGTTTATTTATATACTCTTATTTGTTTTTTTTTTTTTTTTTTTTTCCTTCAAAATAACATAGTCATAGTCAAAAAAAATGTATCTTTACGAATTTCAAAACTCAGATTTAGTCAACGTTGTAACGGTCACGTATAGCGATGCCTTATCCAATTTGCCCAGTAGGCGCAGTGCCTAGGCAGGGTTACCGATAAGGAATTGGAAAAAGTCGCCCTAGGACAAAGAAAAAGTTTGTTTTGGGAAAATATTCTTTGGATCTACACTTCGCGGTTTCACTTAGTTACATCAGAGATGTGTCTTTTTGTATTTCGATGTTGAAGTGAAGAAAGAACTGATTCTACCAATATGAGTGGGCTTTGAACGAAAATATACGCCCACGCCCACTCCCATAAACCAGCTATTTTGCCACTTACCGAAACACAGATAATTGAAGAATCTTCTGGTTTGAAACTGCCTGGATATAATTTAGTTTCATTATTCTTTCCCCGTCGTGATCTCGCCATTTATGTGCGTAGTGATATTGGTTACCAAGGTCCAACTGAGTATAGCCACTATTCAAACACGGAATTTAATTTCAAATGGCTAAAATTCACCATCCGTAAGCATTTAATTCACTACTGTTTCATTTACAGAAGCTCTAGTGTGGACAGCAACTCAACTTTTAAAGAATACGATGCGCTGTTTTATTCCATCAAATTATCATTGCGGGCGATTTCAATATACACAATTCGGATGGGGTTCAACATTCTGGCCTGGACACCCGGGGGAAGGTATGTTAAACATTTTGCTGAGGTAAACAATTTTTGCCTGGACTTGTTTCTTACATCATTGATGTTTTAGCGCCTCTAGGCCGCTCTGACCATAATATTGTATCAACTTACGAGTAATTCTCCTAGTTTGACCAATCAGTTAAAGAAAAAACCCATAAAGAAAAAGTATGTCAATACGAGAAAGCCAACTGGGGCGGCCTTAATAGCTGGTTTAACTGGTCGATATACTTCCTCGATAACGACGTGGGGTACTACTGCTGATATGATCATTGACACTACCCTCTTAGGTATGAATGAATTTATTACTAAAACTAATAATAAAAAGCATTAAACCTAAGGCAAACTCGTGGTTTGATCAGACCTGTAAAGAGGCTATCCGGTTGATAGAAGTAAGTTTTCGGTCTTATAAAGCCAACAAATCTAAGGAAAACCGAAAGAAGTTTAAACAAGCCGGAAAGACTGTAATGCTCACATTCGATGTGCAAAGTTCTTATTTGACTATTGCAGATGACATCCAAATCGCATTCTGATATGACTGAAGGTACAGACTCTTCACGAATGAAGTATACCCTAGGAGGATGTTTGAGGGATTAGGCAATAGAATGGCATTTATTGACATTAACCTTTCAGAAATTTGTAGTACACCAGATGAAGAAACTATGTTCCATAGATCGTCCTGCAAAAGGCGGGAATCAGCGAGAGATGATATACTCGTACATCATCGTCGTAGACCAGAAGATGAGAGCTCCGGATGATACGTTAGGCATCATTTATTGTAAGGATGAAGATCAATGGTGCAGGGTGGCTATCTTGAGGTGGCTATGATAGGGTACTGAAGATCTAAAACGCACTTTGTATTGGTATGATTTGATCCACGAGATGAACCGAGGTATATCCAAGGACTTTTGGCGTGTGAAGAATAACTTGATGAGAAATTTTGTCAAGAGCCTTACTGAAATCCAAAGCTATGATATCAAATTCATTGCCATCTTCCAAAGCATTCAGTGTACTAGACATGAATTTGGTTAAGTTGGTGGTTGTTGATCTACCTTTAAAGAATCCACATTGCTTTGTAGAAATGATTTGCTTCCAGTGAAAGGACATTGTATCATACACGATGTTCTCGAAAAGTTTAAAGGACATTGTATCATACACGATACTCTCGAAAAGTTTAGGTATGCATCAGAGCTTTTTATGGATAGAGGACTTTCCATAATTAAAGTCAAATGCCTTGATATGCTAAGGGGCTATGTCGGATGATTTACACAATTTGTTAATACTATGGCGGGGATACCAACAGGACCAGGGGAGTTGTCATCCTTCAGTTGATTAATCTTATTAACAACCATTGACGGGTTTATATCCATGGAGACAAAGGAGGTTTGTGCCGAGTTGTTCAAGTGACAGAAATAGTCAAATTTTAAAGGACTTGGTAAGCAAATAACTGGCCGAAGAAGTGAGCGAATAGGTTGGAAATTATTTTAGGGTCAGTCGAGGAAGAATCCGTATGCACAGCCATCCGATTTTCGTTTGACGTTAGTAAATTGAAAAAGAAAACTCTGAAGATATGATAATAAAGGAGTAATAAAGGAATTACATTTTCTCTCTACCAAAGCCTAACATTCAAATCAAGATAAACTTCCAATTAAAAATAAGTGCAAAAAAAATTCCCTTAAATAATCTATTCTTCTCATAGAAACCAACCATCAATCAATTTGCCAAAGAAAAACCCATTAAACTCTTTTTAAGCATAATAAAATCTCTCCTTCACCACAAGGATCAATCATGTTCAACCTGAATTTTCAATTTTCTTATTTAAAAAAAAAAGAACTGTCCTACCACAAATACATTAAAGTGGATAGGGGGTTGAAGCCTGTAAGAGCTCTTAGAAAAGTAAAAGTGTTGAGAAAATTAAATAAAATTAAGTGAACGCTAACGGATTTTTTTTAAAATGCTTTTCTACTGATTTTCAAACCGACCGTACAAAAAGTCCTTTCACCCAACCTTCGATAGCTGAGAACTTGTAGCAAGGGAATGATGAAAGAAAAAAAAAATCCTGGTAGTAGCGAATTTTCATTTTACCACGTAAATGCGAAAATGAATTTTTTTACCCTCAGTAACCAGTTTTCTCCATTAAAAGAAGTCGCAAAAAGCTTTTATGTTTCCCTAATTTTTTAGACAAAGTTAACTTAAAGAATCTTTCCGCTTAACTCATCGGGGCTTACAATTCATAGCATGGCATGTGCAGATGTACGCGTTCAGCGGGAAGTAAAGGATATTTACTTAAATCGGTAACCATTTGATGATTGCGTTAGTTATATAGTTTCCGGATTGCTTACCTAGTTTAACCAGTGGAATGTTATTTTCCCCAAAAGAAATACTGAAGCGAATATAATTTCTTTTATGCACAGCAACTCCTGTGGCGTCAGTACGGTGCATGTGCAATTGGTTCTACTATAGCCCAGGAGGTTGTATGCAAATATTCATTTAAGATTTTTTATTCCAATTTGTCCTACCTGCGTGGTTGACACAAGTTGGGAGTTAGTACTACATAGGACTTCTTTTAAATATTTGGCAACCATTGTGTATATTGATACACCTGACCTGCGTTAAGAGTGAAAGAATTTTGTGGCTATGATTACTGCAGTAGTAAACTTCATGGTTTAGTAGTCTCTGTGTTCTGTAACCCCATGAAACAGTTTTTTATTTGCTTACTTTAAACTTGTAACAACTCGTATGAAGGTACATTAGGGAGGCGCACAATGAGCTCGAAGTTTATAAACCTTGTCTAGACAGCTAATGTACAATATTTCATGATTTTAAAAGATTCAAATATTTTTAGCAATAATATTTATATTATTACTCTGTTTACATTAAAATCAACCACATTTTGTTATATATTGTAATTAACACAAGCCGTAGATACGAGTATAGGGTCATTCTCCCCATAATTAGTACTATGTCTAGAAACATAAATGAAATTCTGTTCCCTAGGTCGTAGAATGCATAAACATTTAACATCGAAAGCAAAAGTGGGCATTCAATGTGGGCAGTTATGACGTCATGAGCAAAAAGTACCGAATAGTATATTATTCTTTTAGTAAGCGGTTTGAGATCAATTAGAGCACACCTAGCTTCTAGATCCGTTGGCATATTGCTATGCCACACCGTTTTTGAATTTTCTCAGGAGGATTTTCAGCATTGCAGTAATAAAGATTTCAGACTACACAACAGTATTCTAGTATAGAATTATATAAGGATTTAAGAATATAAAGCTCTTGTAAATCTTTCAAATTCCGAAACAGAAAACCCAGCATACGATTCGCCTTGAAAACTATTGCATAGGGTGACCAGATAAGAACGATAGGAAAAGAAATTTAAATAAAACAACAACGGTGTGAGATATCAAATTGATTCTGAGTTTATTTTGAAGCTACATTCATGCCATTATGTATAGAATAGACCCTTTTTTTAATTACTACCTCGGATTTATCGATGTTGTTGAGCTCTAGGTACAGAAAGTCGGTTAACATCGCTCTATACCGAGGACCATTGACGGTAACGGTGTCTCCTTCCACATTTCGAAAGACATAATGTCCGATGATGCCACCGTGCCATAAACCGCACCAAACAGTCAATCTTTGTGAATGCATTGATGCTTGGTCGAACACTTGTGGATTGTGGTCGCTCAAATAATGGCAATTTTGCTTGCTAACATAGCAGCTGAGCCAAAAATGGCCCTCGTCCGAGAAGATGATTTTTTGGCCAAAATCCGGATTTTCGGTCAACATTTCCAGCGCCCAATTAGGGAACTCATGGCGTTGTCTATGGTCGTCCGGCTTCAATTCTTGCGTCAGCACAATCTTATACGGATGTTGGCCCAAATCCAACTGCAAAATAAGCCTGGTTGACTCTCTGGCGATGCCCAATTGAGCTGGTTGGCGCCGTATCGACATTTTTGGGTCTTCTTCGATACTGTCCGCTACGGCGGCTATGTTTTCTTCACTTCGCACCGATCTCTATTTGGTTGGTGGTTTAAGGTCCAACAGAGTGTACTGACACTGAAACTTTTCCACGATGCGACGAATTGCCTGCGCACTGAAGCCATGATGACGACCGATAATATATTTTAATAATTTTCACACGTTCAAGAAACGTCAAGCGATGCATGATGACAGCTGAATGTCGTTGGTAGCTTTGACAGCTGCTGAAACATAACAATTGGAAAAACTATCGTTGCTACCTAGTCATCCATTTTAAATATATATATATAAATATATTATAATCAAAATGCAATGAAAAACATAGTTCAGCATCAGAAGTCGGACATTCTGAATTCTGTACTGATAGACAATAGGCGATCTTATCCTTTTGATAGTTATAACCGAGCATTTATTAATATTGAAGTATAACCCGTTTAATCTACATCACTCATTTCCACGGTTAATATAATTTTGCAGTTCCAAGGCATCAGACACAGAATTTACAGAACTAAATATTTTTAAGTCATCTGCATACAATAGGCATTTGGAGTTAGAAATGAAAGATGGAAAGTCATTGACGAAGACTAGAAAGAGAAGTGGACCAAGGTGTTGTGTATGTTCGAACACTGCACTTAACCACCTATTGACAGCAACGCACCCTAGAGAGACATTCGCAGCGTTTCAGATTGACTTCCTCCTGTCAAAAATACCTCATGTTGTCTGTCCTTTTATCTTCCTAACCTGCACCCATTCGGGTCATTCCTTTCCCATCATAAGCATTGTAATTTTTTATTTTTATTTTTGTTATTTTTTTTTAGAAAATATTTTACAATGGTTATATGTTTCCGTGAAGCCTTATAAAGGCTTTTCTGCGAAAGATCGAGTTTCAAAAACTTGTAATGAATTTTAGATAGCAAGATTAGTTTAACTACATTTCTACATTTTTTTTTGTTTTTTTATAATTTGCGCGCGCCAAATGGGATATGAATATCATTAAATTATTTTTGGGCACGGGCCACTTAGGTGGTATTAAGTTTCAGTAAACTCCAAGGGTGGCGTCCAGATAACTGGGGAGCTTGTTTGTTTTGCTTTTTGTCGTTGCTCATGATTCACAGTATTTTTTACAAAATGTTTACAAAAATAGTTTTATGGAAGTGGATTTTAAAATTTTGACACGTTTTTGAGTTCGTGTTCAGAAAAAAGTTCCTTTTTTTTTTCCTAGTTTTTGTATTTGTAATATTTTTTAGTTCTTGTGGAATTGTATTGAGGACCTCTGGAAGACTGCATTTCAGCTGCCTTCTCCCCTTCTAGTTATTGCAGAAACAGGGCTCTTGAAGCATACCTTGTGTCCGCCTTCTGGTGTTGATCCCATGTTAAATTGGTCCAGTATAAGGGTCATCTTAAAAATATCTTCTACTGGAAGAACTTTAAAGGTTCTTGTTCAGGAACATTTCGCCGATTATCTGCACTGATCTTTTTCAATGGGGGGATTTGTAGTTTTTTTAGTTTTTCTATATGTGTTTTAGAAGCATTACCCTATGCAAGTATTCCATACCTCAGCTCCGATTCTATTAGGGAATAGTAGACTTGTTTCAACACGGACGTTGTGGCATGGAACTTTAGATTGGTAAATAAAGCATTTTTCTTATATGCAACTCATTGATATGCGTACCCCACAGAAAATTGCTGTCAATGGTTACTCCCAGATATTTGTAGCTCTCCACTAACTTAATCGGACAGCTAGTTGAGCTACTGCAGGAATCATTTCTAAAAAGAATTTGTTGTTGAGTAGCCTTGAACTGCGGACTTCGTATGCGCATCATTTTTATTTTTAATGCGTTGATCGTTAGACCGTGATCATGACACCATTTCACCACATTATCGAATTCCTCCTGCATAATTGCTGTTGCCGTATCCAAAGATCTGTGGCGCACCACTATCGCCGTATCGTCTGTATACGCAAATGGAATGGCCTGCTTGAATACTCGTAACAGCTCGTTGGTATATAAAATAAAAAGTATTGAACCTAATTTTGATCATAGAGGGACTCCATATTCCACGCATTCCTTTTGACTATATGTCTGGTTGATTTTTACACAGAAATGTCTGTTGTTCAAGTATTCTTTTAGCCAATCTGCCATCATACCTCTTATACCAATGTTTTCCAGAGCATCTATTAGCTTATCATGGTTCAGTGTGTCAAAAGCCTTACTGAAAACCACGAATAGCTAGCTTTTGTTTAGGCTTTCGTTGATACAATTGGCAAATTCCCCTAACAGTTTACCAGTACTTTTATTTGTCTGAAAGCCGTATTGGCTTGGGTTTATAAGGACATTTTTGGCGATGAAATCTTAACCCTTTTTGTTACGACCTCTTCAAGACACTTTTCGATACTAGAAAGGATTGCTTCTAATTTCTCGGTGAAATCTCATTAGAAAGCACAGATCCTATCTTGACGTACTGCTTACTCGTAATCAAATAACTTCTAATCTACCTCAAGATACTAGAGTGAAAACCAATCAATTCCATCTTCTTAACAAGAACGACAATAGTTTGTAAAAATAACTAAATTTGTAGAAGTTGACGGTCAATGAGGGCAAAGACCATGATGTTTTGAGAGGAAAATTCCGGTGATTTTTGATCCCATCAGCATAGATGGTGAGTGGAGGGCAGTTCAGCGATATCAATTTAGCCAGGAGGGTGAAGGTCCAACGTCTGAGGTGGCTGGGTCACATAGAGTGCATGGGCACCAATGTTCCGACCCGGAAAATCTCTGAATCCAATCCCGACGGACGACGCAGTAGAGTTATACCGCAACTACTGGAGGGAGCTAACTAAAGATCGAACTGGCTGGACACGCTTATTAGTTGAGGCCCAGATCCACCCCAGACTGTAGCGCCACCTTAAATGAGTAAGTAATCTACCGCTTACAAAACCATGTTGATATTCAGAAATGTGGTTGCGCACTGCGGAATATAACTTCTTTTTAACAATAGCTCCAAATATTTTACTATCAGTTTAAACTTAGCTATAGGTCTATTCTTTTTGATTCCGATTTGTAAATGGGTGTCATAAATGAATGCTTCCAGCAATTTAAAAATTCACACACCCTTCAGAGACATATTAAATATAATCTAAACTAAAACTACAGGCTTCGATAAACCAAGGAGGACAATTATGAGCTGCAACATTTGCACTCGAGTCAAGAGATGACAACTCTAGCAAAATTTCATCTTCTGTCAGAAAAAAGAAACCTAAATTATTAACGGGTTCACTTTGAAATATTGCATTACAATCAATAAATTCATTAACGAATTTAATTTGGAAAGACGATGCAAATATGTCACAAATATGCTGAAACTAGTAGTTCCGTTGTAAATAAGAGTAGAAGGTATACCAAGTGTTTTTCGCTTAGTATCATGAAAACAGAACAAGCCTACCGGCCATGAATAAAACAAAATTCGAATCTTAATAGGCGTGTTAACAGGACACTGTGCGATAGGGGAAATGGCTGCCAAACTAAGCATCAACACACTCGACCACTGCAGGAGCTGTCAAGATATAGAGGAGACAGAAACTATCAAACACTTGTTATGTGATTGCCCAAATCTTCAAAACCTCCGCCTCCGTCATATGGGAAACATGCTTTTTGATGAACTAGGGGAGCTCGTACAAGTTCCACTTAGGAACATGATAGGCTTTATAAAGCATGCAGGCTGGTTTGCTACAGAACCCACCGCAAGACAAAGGATTTAAATATAGGTTCCACACAACAAAAAGGGAAACACAATGGACCGTATGGCCCTCGTAATAAGCACTTAGGTGCACTTCCCTCCAACATAATTAAAAACATTAGTATCATAAAAGCAATCGAGAATGATTTGCCATTACTGAGCATAAATAAATATTTATTGCAATATATATACATACGAGGGTGGGTCAGTAAGTCCCATAAAATTAGCACAAATTGTGTCGCCATCTTAAATTTAATTTTTCTTTTGTTAAGAATCATCTTTCAAAAGAACGCACCCAAATTTTCAGACAGATCTGTTAAATAGTTTTGTTATGGAGCCATTTTATATAGACGCCTACTGTCATTTTCGTTAAAATGGAAAAAAGTGAATTTCGAGTGCTCATTAAATACTACGAGTATTTTTGCGAGAAAAAACTACCACGCAAACCAAACAAAAGCTTGACAAATACTATGGGGACAACTTCACCATCGATTGGAACCATTCACCACTGGTTTACTCAATTTCGGTGCGGTCGTTCAAGCTCAAGTGACACCTAACGTTCTGGTCGCCCAATTGAGGTCACCACACCAGAAATGGTCGACAAAATCCATGGTTTGATAATGGACGATCGGCGAGTGAAGATGCGCGAGCTTGAAGAGGCCACAGGCTTATCACATGGCTCTGTGATTTCGATTTTACATAAATATTTGGACATGAAAAAGCTTTCCGCAAGATGGATGCCGCATTTGCTCACAATCGACAACAAACACATTCGTTTGCCAACTTCAAGGGTGTGTTTGGCGATGTTCCAGAAAAATTCTACTGAGTTTTTGCGCCGTTTCGTAACCGTTGGATGAAACCTGGATTCACCACAACACACCAGAAACCAAGGAACAGTCAAAACAATGGACTTCTCCTGGTGAATCGAAGCCGAAGAAGGCCAATGCGGGTTTGTCAGCAAACAAGGTCACGGCCAGTTGTTTGGGATGCGCGCAGTGTTATTCACATCGATTACCTTGAAAAGGGTAAAACGATCACCGGCGCATATTACGCAGAGCTGCTGGATCGATTCCAAGCCGATTTGAAGCAAAAACGGCCGCGTTTGGCGTTCTTTTTCACCAAGACAACGCACCGGCACACAAGTCCGCAGTCTCAGTGGCAAAATTGCATGAGTTGGGCTACGAACTCCTCCCTCATCCAGCATATTCCCCAGATTTAGCCCCCCGCGACTATTTCTTGTTTCCAAACATGGAGAAATGGCTCGGAGATAAGAGATTTGGGTCGAATGAAGAGGTCATCGCTGAAACAAACGCTTATTTTGAGGGGCTCGAGAAATCGTATTATTTGGAGGGCTTCAACAAATTGGAGAAACGTTGGATGAAGTGTACGAGTATAGAGCTAAAAGGAGACTATGTTGAAAAATGAAATATTTTTATACCGAAAAGAGTGTTCCTTATTTCATTTTTCAGGGACTTATTGACCCACCATATCCGTGCTAAATGAGTTTAAAATACACAAATGCTTTCCGTAAAAAATGTCCAAGCTTCGGCAAATCACTTACTGTGTAATGGTTCTCGAAATTGTGTATAATTTTTTGAATAGTGCTTACAGGCACTCCACTTTGAACAAAAAAAATCAATTTACGCTGTGTTGCAATAATTGATAAACCATTTTGATAAAATGTTTTAAACACTAACACACGTTGTTGTGGTGTCAAACTCTCCATGATGAAATGGCATTGACAGGTGAACACTACTGCCAACTTCCACAAAATAAAACAATCTCTGTGAAAAATGGCGGCAATTTCAAATCGGCCGCAGTCGTAAAAAGCTCCCTATATAAAGAAAGCAAATCTGAAATTCGGCTCCATTTTATTTCTGTCCGTAGTTCTTTCTAGAAGTCTGCAAAAGTTTCAGCTTTCTTGGTCCTCTGGGGCTTACTCAGCAAGTTGCTTGCACATAAAAGTGTTTGTGTATGTCGACGATCAAAAATTCGACTGCATCAGTTTTCGCTTGTGGTCCTTACTGATTGTACCCCCGGCTTATGACCATGGTTATTAATAATTAATATAAATAGTTAAGTATTTTGCAAGCAATTCATCTCATCTGTAGATTCTTAGCCACATTCTGTCGGTGATTCTATTGCTAAGCTGTCCTTGAATAGATGATACTTTGCATTTTACTTGGAACTTACCAGTAAACATTTTAAACAAACCAGGGAATATAAATTCAGTAAAAATGGTAATCATAATACAATGAAATGAAATATCTAAATCTATCAATAAATGTGGTTACTCGTAAGCATTTAATTCACTTGCATCGCTGAGAAATCTCTTTCACGAATCTCTCACTTAACTTTAAATAATTTTTCAAAGCAAAAATCTTTAACGCCCCCCATTTGACTTCCCATCGATTTACTTCACACTGTGTATCTAGACATCAGATACAGACTGCAATGTATCTTTAAATCGAAAATGTCGAAATAAAGATAAATCTTCTGCAATATTGCCGAGCAAAAGATGTCAACCGATACGCCACTGCTCGCATAGTAGTTCACACGCCCCATAAACTTTAAGCAGATGCCCCGAGGTTGCACTCTTCCAGTTCTTTAGCCACCGTCATTTAACGTCGGCTGGTAGGGGCGGGGGTGGGAGTAGGGGTGGCGAATGCAATTAAGTCAGTTTTGCCCCCCTTTTTTGCACCATTTTTCTATTGACTCAATTGAGTTTGCCCATAAATTTCCTTCGAAACGTTTGTTTTTCTTTATTTTTTTTTCAATCGACTTGGCTGACTATCAAGTAAGACATTTACATAAATATTCCACTTCTTGCAGATGGCTCTGTGTTGGATTCTTTATTTCAATTTTAAATTGATATAAATAGATGGCTAAGGGTTTGCGACATTATTCACTCGAATGAGCTGTCAAGTTACTGCGATTCGGTGTACTTCAAAGAATGAAGACGATTTTAGTTGCAGTTGTGAATTTGAATAGTTGTGCCATTCTTGGAGATTAATTCGAAGAGATTTCAAAAATACAGAAGAGATACTTGAATAATGTTTGGCTATGTTCATTTGCAGTGAGCAGTTGGAATGCATCACGACTTCGAATGACAAACTTTTCTAAATGAATCGGGCATGCTTTCAACGAAATCTGTTTCGCACAACTTTATACCAAGAAATCGGTGCAAATGTAAGTAATCTCATTATTATAAGAACGACAGATGCCCATGAACACAAACATAGTTGGATTCTGACATACTGATGGACAGGTTATAAAATCCTGCACGGGACAGACTGATGCGTCGATTTCCGTCAGGCAAGGTATCCAAATCACGTTGCGATGTCAAACCATAGAGGCAAGAAAAAATAACCCTCACCACGTGTACTCGTATCAACGTAATGCCAGTGTTCACAATCTGGAGATAATCTTGTTAAAGTTGTCTGTTCAAGGGCTTGGGTGAACATCATGCCGCTAATAATTGACGAGCAGTGTCACGACATTGACAGCGAAAACGACAAAGGACCAGCAGATACCGCCAACACACGGATATTCCATCAGATGTGCATGACACGCATCCACCATATACGAGTAAGCTGGGTGCTCTCGCATTCGATAAATGCATAGAGTGGGTGATAGATGCGGCTAGTTCATTCAACTGGATGTAAGGATCACAGAACTGACATGTCAGCGTTGTCTTATAGTAGATTCCCCAATGCCTGTCGCTCGCGTTTGCGGTTGAACACTAATTGGAGATTCGAATACCTACACGCTGTGCCGTTGAGGACGTTGAGATTATAACGTCGGGATTTCTGATGAATGCATTAAAATTTGTTCTGATAGTGTTGGCTTAATTTATAATGGCGTGGCGATTGAACGTCATTTTAGTAGCCCTAATCGATATGCAAATGGTCTTAGTAGGTGATTGTACCTATTATCTAATGAGATGGGGTATGCATACGAGTACATGTTTTGTCATAGAGAAATGGTATTCGTGTTTGATCTTTGGAAGGTAAATATGGAATTAGAGCCCTAATAGATGTCTAGCAATAGTTATTTGCTGTCAATTTTAAGCGAATTATAGTCATTTGAGAGACAGTTCTAAATGTGCAAAAAAAAACGCTGTCAACGCCGAACCACTGATTGTACTCGTATGTTGCCATTAAACAGTTTCATTTAATTATCTTCGTATCTGTCTTTTCTTTACAGAGGTACTAATAAAGATATTAGAGTGTGAGTGATTTTCTTTTCCGAATTTAGAAGACAGCTAAACGCAGCGACAACAGCTCGAAAAATTAACCAAGCATTTAATGAGGTATTTAATGAGCATTTAATGACAGTGTTGGTTGGTTGGTTTGGAAGACTGATGACCAGTATGGATGACATCGAATTACAGGCGGAAGTTAAACGTGATTCATTGGCGACTGTGCGATGCGCTGCAGGGATGTTTGAAGTATCCACAGCAACTATAAGCTGTCATCTTGGGAGATTCATTGTCATGAATTGTCTGAAGTAGTTTAGTCAATCGTAACAGAAAGATCGTTTCACCCGTGTCTGAGGAAAAGAAAATTTGCGCTGATTTTTGACAGCTACTTAGTCCATATATGTTTTTTCCACAATAAAATGATCTATATGCTTAAACAAATGATATCAGTTGGGGAAATGGTCAGGGAATAAGGTGGATGAGGTAGAGTTTCGTACTGCAGTTGATACAACTTTTGCACGGTTGTATGTAATATATGTGGCCAATCGTTATCATGGAGCACTATAACTCTGTATCTGTTAACCAGCGCAGGCTGCTAACCACTAATTTTTCATGCATTTGTTGCAGTTCCAAGCAGTAATTCTCAACATTTATTGTTTTACCAAGTTTTAGGATGGTATAGTGAATAACACCTACTGCAGACCATCAAATCATCACCATAACCTTCTTTGGGTGAAGACTTGGCCTTGGCATGTGTTTTCGTGCATTACCAGTGTCGAACCACTGCGAAGATCATCGGCGATTATCACAGAGGATCCACTTTTCACCAAACGTAACAATTCTATGCAAAACTGGATCTTTTTCGTTTCAAGTAAGCAGATAATTGTCGCGTTTTGTTCCATTCCCACATTTCACGTTATCAATTGCTTTCAAATGCCGAGTAACTGTTGTATAGTGAAGTCCTAGTTGTTCCGCAATATCTCGAACAGTTTGACGTTCATCGGATTCCACCAAAATCCTTAGCTCGTCGTAGTCTATGGCCGCTTCACGGTGACCAAGAGGCTCATTTTCAAGGCTTACATCTCCTGAAAGAAATTTATAAAAAAAAAGCGCCTAGTTGTTCGTTCACTAGTTACGCTTTCTTCAAATGTCGTGTTGATGTTTCTGATTGCTTCTGCTGCATTGCATACAAGTTTAATCTCGTAAAAGAAAATTACCCATATTTGGATCTTACCTATAATTTCAAGTTTCTGTTCGTTTTTACGTATTAAAACGTCGACAATATTACCGTTCCATATTATGTTCAACAATACAATTTATCTGGAACGGAAAGTGCGATACCCTCCCACTATCGTTTAACACATCCCTAATAAAGTGGGTGTGGTGTTCTTAAATTTTCAATCCAAATTCAATACTTCCTTGATTTTTAAGAAATTTGATCAGGGAAACTAATCTTATGGATAAGAAAGTGGGCGTGGCTGTAACTATTTGTTACAAAAGTTCATGGATTCTGATAAGATCTTGAAAATAAGGCTTACCAATCACAGTAAGTAGCTTTACAGTAGCAAAATCAGGTTTTTGTTTCTTGAAAATGCCACAAAAAGTAGGCGTGGCATTATACAATATATGGAATTGTAAAGAATGTAAAAAAAATGGTGACTTACAGACGGAGAGGCGATGGGCGGACATGGTTATATCGACTTAACTTTCGATGCTGATCACAAATACTCTTATACATATACGAATGTAGTGGCTATATATATATATATATAATATATAAGGTGGCTGGCATGAACCAACTTCACGTCGCTGTGTCTGCCAAACTATGAATTACAGCACGCTAAAAATTTGACAGTTGTTAATTCATTTCATTATTGACAAGCACACGCTTGGTACACGTAAGGTATTTTTTTTATCTCGTGTTTAGTTTTGGTTCTATCGACAATGGAATTCAAACGCAATAGTGTTATTGCCCTTTTTTGGCTGTAAAATCACAACCAGCTATTGTTCATGAGTTGTGACATTTGAAAGTGAACAAAATGTTTGTGTATCGTAGCATATGGCGTCACAACAAAACCGGCAGCATTGCAAAACGCTATGGAGGTGATCCGAAAAAGACAGCAATATTGTGAACAGTGATTCGGAGTGTGAAGACCAGAATCGAACGAAATCCTAGGCGTACGAATAGCAGAAGAAAAATGGCTTCTAAGCTAAACATATCCAGAGAATGGATGCAACACATTTTGAAAAATGAGCTCGGACTTAAGACCTTTAAGTTCCAAAAAGTGCAAGATCCCACACCTGACGATATGCCTGACGAAGACTGGTTGCCCTGGACAGAACTTTGACTCAAAACTCTGACGGCCGAATTCCCGTTACATCGATAATGTGGCCCAAGTATTCGATTTCGCTTTTAGCAAAGTGGCATTTATCCAAGCGACAGCGTAGCCTATGACGCTCAAAACGCTCTAGAAAAGTTTCCAGGTTGTTAATATGCTCCTGATTAGTTCTACCAGACACGATGACATCATCAAGGTTTGACACACAGAACTTTAAGTCCGAAGTAAGCTGCTCCATGTAGCGTTGAAAAATGCCGGTTGAACTGGATGTTCCGAAAGGAAGTCGCTGATACTCGAAACGTCCAAATTCTGTGTTCACAACACACAATTTTTTTGATTCGTCGTCAAGTGGGACCTGGATGTATGCATCCGATAAATCCACTTTTGTGAAAAACCTTCCCACTTGTAACTTATTAAAAGTTCCTGGATCCGGGGTACTGGGTGTCTGTCGATTTCCAGTAGGGGGTTTATGGTTATTTTGAAATCCCCGCAGATTCTCAAAGCTCCATTTGGTTTCTTTACCACGACACTGGCTCGTTTCCACGTATCGCAAAATACCCAACTATTTTAGACGTTCAATTTCCTTTTTTATGCCCTCCTTTTGTGCGAATGGCACAGGTCGATGTTTAAAATAACGCGGCATACTGTTTGGCTTTAACATAAGATGTGCTTTAAAAAACTTACTACAACCTAGCTCGGGACGAAAAATTTGTTCATGCTTTTCGCAAAGAGCCTTGACTTGAGATTCGAGTTCTCCTCTAGACTCCCATCCGATCTGCAATGCTGCATCCTCCTTTACACGGTCGATTTTAAGCTGGAAAGCATCAAACCAGTCAAGCCCCATAATATTTGCTCCTTGGTCACTATTTGCCACCAACAAGGGTAAATGAAGAGTTTGACATCCCCAGCACACGTCAACATTGCTAACACCCTTGATTGGACCTCAACATCTCCATAAGCCTTTAGAGTGCGCGTAGTTGGTGAACATTGCGGCATGCTTAGGCTTCTGTATCCCATTAGCCCAACGATCGAACAAGAAGCTCCAGTGTCCAACTGGAAAGTCAGTGGATGTTTGTTCACTTGAAGTCTGATGGAAATTTTATGACCACGACGTTCAGTTGTCAACTGCGTTGTGGACCCTTCTTCCACGGCCGAAATGCTTGGCTCCATGCTTTCATCGACCAAATTGATGGTATAGGCAGAGGAAGACTGTTTGCTTTGTGCACTACCTGTCCGGTTATCGCCATTAGATCGACCTCTCACACCGCTTTTTTACCTTCTCCTGGAATTGGACTGGCTATCTGTCCCCTTTGGATGCGCGGACAAGCACACACTTTTTATGTGGCCTCGACGTTTGCACGAATCGCAGACGGAATCCAGGTATTTACAATTGTTTCGCTCGTGGTGCACAAAACACCCAGGACACGACCTCCTTGTAAGGAAAATATTCGACTTACTTGACTGGGTCCTTAGCTGGTGAACATCAACGGCGATGTCTGCTGTTGGGGAAGTACTGCTTCCATGCATTATCTCAGACGCGGCTTTGGTGGATTCGAAAGCTGTTTCAATTCCTCTAAGGTAGGATTCTTCTTCTGGGTGGCGGCGATTCTCACAGATTCGTGTGGAGTAAGAACGTGATCATATCGCGTATCATAAAGTCAGAGTACGATTCATTGCACCCCTCCTTTGCACATACGAATGCACAATCTCTCGCTAGCCCACTTAGCTCGGCTATCCAGTCTGCGTCTGTCTGACCAGGCACCATCCTTGGACGTAAAAATTTGCACCTCGGCGCCAAAACGTGTATTTTCGTTTGAAAATGTTTTGTTAGCTTATCTTTGAGTTCTTTGTATGAATGAATACTCACGTCTTCAACTTGGAAAAGTTTCCTGAGAACTTCATTCAAGTGGCTCCCACAGGTTGACAGAAAATGTGCTTTTCGCAAGGTGTCGTCAGTCAATGAATTTGCCGAAAAATGCTGCTCCAGTTGAAAAAGATAGCTTTTCCAACTTTCTTTTTCAACATCAAACATACGGAACGGAGGGAATGTTGCAGGTTTCACTGGCGCTTCCGCATTAACTTTCATCAACCGCTCCACCAGTTCTGCATTCGAATTGAATATTTTCTCCATCCATGTCTGCTGCATGGAAATCATCTCCTGCAGTGCTAATTCCATGTTTTTTCCTACTACCTCGTCGCCAATTTGTTGTAATGAAGTGAACAATAATTATACAAATGAAAAGCCGATCTCAACTTATAGATTTCACAATTTATTGTAACTCTTTTGTGAGACAAGGTAGAGTGAGAATAGAAAGAACAAGCCTGATTCGACAACGATCTGAAACCGCGTGTGTAAGAATGACAGGAGAGTAAATGACAAAATGTCAGATAATTACAAGAATAATAATGGGAATTGATATATCGGGGTTGCCATACTTAATTAATTACAAAAGTAGTTACAACACAAACTATTCGTCCAAAGGACCTGGGCATTCCAACAGGACTCTGCACCCACAAAGCCCGAGCAAATCAAAAATGGCTGCGACAAAGCATTCCGCACGTCATTTCCTCGACACAATGGCTATCAAATCTATCTCCTGATGCAAATCCATTAGACTTTTCTGTCTAGGGCATTTTGAAGGCAAAGGTTGGCACTAAAAATACTAAACAACGGGACGAAAATATTAATCAAATCCTTGAATTTTCAACATTTTTTCTTTGGATTCAATAAAAAAATATTCACAAATTAAAAAAAAATACAGCTATTTGAATTAGTAACAGTTCATGTCAGCCACCCTGAACTTTTGGAGATCTAATCGATATTAATTCTTTATGTTTCAAACTGTGTATCAAAATTAATATAGCCTAGGGGGTAGGGTATAACTATGGGATAAGGTATAACTATGGGATAGGGTATAACCATGGGTTAGGGTATAACTTTGGGATAAGGTATAATAAACTCACTTATTGAGCTATTTGCATTACAGCAAGTCATTTTCCATATTTTAGTATGAATATTTCAACCCCCTTAAAGTCATAAGGCGGATATATCCGATTAGTTTGTGAGCTGCTTACTCATCGTAAAGAACAATAAAACCCAACGGCACCAATAATTTCTGAAAATCGGTATTTTCCCTATGGATTTTGAACGTTTTGCATGTATATACAGGTATAGCCAACTTATATCAGTTTAAACAGAATACAACCCTTAACCGAATTGCATATTGTAATCCTCTTCTGAGAATGAAAACAAAACTAAACATCAACCAAAGTACTGCATTGAGTTTTTGTAGAAAAAAAAAAAAATAAACTAATGTACTTTGGCTACACCTCTCTGCCGAAACGATTCCTTCATTATATATATTTGCATACTGCTGATATTGAGAAATCAATGCTCCAGGATGTAAATAAATATTTCGGTCGAGTTGTTTGTTTGAGTGTATTGGGAAGTTATCCTGTCACACACAAAATACTAGCCTCCAACATGTAACTTGCTAGTTTGTGTAATGTCATACCATGTGACACTCACTCACTTTGTAGAAGAAGAGGTGCAGTACATATAGAAAAGGAAACAAATTGCCATTCTTCCAAATTGTCTCCTTGTTTTAAAAAAAAAACATTTTTATGATTCTGATGATAGCGACTGCATTCATGCACCAAAATACCCCAATTCGATTGATAGAGATCATAATTCGTCTGTGGCATCAATAACTCACAAACACGAGTATCCTTTCGAAGTAAAATATGTATTTGAATCGAACAAAAAGGAAATTGTGCAGACGAGAAGTTGTATTGCAGAATCACTTTGTGAAAGGATATCGTTTAAGTGTGCAAAAGATGATGAGTTATGAAAATTGTTTTCACCGGAGGCAAAGACTTCCGAGTGGATAGTAAGTGAAAGTAAGTAGGATGTGAGGTGAACGCTGTTATTACTTATTTACTGTTTCGGTTTATCCAGGCTAATGGAAGGAAGGAGTCAGATAGGTACAAGTAGGTAATAGCGAATGCTTTGCAGTTTCCTTTCAAGTCAGTTTCAACTTACGGATGAAATAAATATAAAATGACTTATGACACATTCAGGTGTTTAGTGAATTGTAAACGTAACTAGATACGAAATTTTATTTTATTCTGTTTCTTATCTTAACTTGTGCATTTCAAAGTCGAGAGAAAACTGGCGTACTACTAGAAACCTTTTTGGGGAGGTTTGCTGAAGAATTGCTGTGTTTAACATTTACTCAAAAAGAAAATTCATAAACATCCATACTAAAGTAATTATGTAATACGTATATCATACCTCTAAGCTATTGAACATTTCTCTAAGCTATTCAATAGACTCAATTAAATGCATTCAGTTATTTGGCAAAAAATGGAAAATATTAACGGTTCTTGACCACGAAACTTGAATATAAATAGCATGTTTTTGTCCAGAGCTCCTAGCACATACTTGAGATTACTTGATCACTTTTAGCGACAAGCTTGTAGACTAATCGCTCGGCTGACTATTTGCAGTCAAATTCCTTCGCTCGAACACCAACGCTATTGTACCAATATTCCAACCATAAATGTTGGAAAAAATGTATTGTTGTATACCTACTGTCCGTCTGTTTAATTTTAATATACGTGCAGCTAATTCTACTTGTACATACATATATTTTAGAGCCTGCTTTGATGCCCATAGATCACCGCTTTTATTGCCTGTATCTCTTTATCAAAAGTATATCGATACAATGCAACAGAGTCTAATCTCTGACCCGAAATGCTTTTACCAGTTTATCAACGTCAAAAGAAAATCAGATGGCTTTTCTTCCACTCTAAAGTTATCCAGCATTTCATCAACTGATCCTGATATAATCGTTAACCTTTTTCACACCTTTTTCAGCCAGTCGTACGCAAACCATTCGCATGAACCTGACCCTGAATAATTTACCTACTTGAGCAACTGTTTGTAAACTTCTCTTGCCTCAATTGAGATAACAATGGATATGGTACTCGAAAAGATTAACATACTCAAGGACAATTACTCACCCGGCCTGGACGACTTACCTGCGATTGTATTATAAAAAAATGCATAAACGTAATTTCGCAGCCCATTAGAGCTCTTTTCAACTTTCAACCTCTCAAGCCGTTTTTCCATTACTCGCACTGTGGAAGGATTCATTCATTTCCCCAATTCACAAAAAAGGCTGCAAAAATGAGATCTAAAACTAACGACCTATTGCTAAACTGTCATGCATCCCCCATTGTAAACAAATCTTCTCCACAGTACAACACGGATTTTTAAAATGTAGATCTACTACGACAAATCTAACAGAATTCGTATTTCGCGCACTACTTGCATTAGAGGATGGTAATGAAGTTTCTGTTATTACCGCAGATTATAACAAAGCTTTCGATAAAATCTCTAACCAAATTATTTACCTTAAACTCAGGGCCCTTAGTTTTCCACCACTTTTTATTTCCTGTATTAGATCTTATCTAGAAAACCGCCAGTATAGAGTCCTCTTCAGAAGCTCAGTCTCATCATCTCATCTGTGCCACTTCCGGAGTTCCTCAAGGTAGTCATATAGGACCCGTGATTTTTATCTTAACCATCAACGACGCTGGTCTCATCTTAAAGGTAGACACCTTTCCATGTATGCTTCTTCTTCTTAACAAGCTCCGGAGGGAATGCTACAGTGTCTCTGCCTGAGACACTGTAGCATTCCCTCCTCTGCGATCTCGGGCACGTTTTTTCCAGTTATCCAGACCAAGCGCTCTGGCATCCGCGATGGCTTGGTCTTTGAAACGGAGGTTCGGTCTTCCTTGTCGTCTCGAACCTGGCGGCTGGGATTCGAAGATCTTCTTAACTGGAGCATGTGTAGTCGATGTATTTTTGCCTTTTGGACTACATCCACATCTTGGTACAGCTCATAGAGTTCGCGGTTGTATCTTCTCCTCCGCCGAAGAATTTTTCTTTCGAAGGAGCCCAGTATCAGCTCTCCCTTTCTGCTTATCGTCCAGCACTCGGCGCCATAAAGCAGAACTGGCAGGATAAGGGTTCTGTAGAGCATACATTTTGTCCTTCGAGTTAGGAGTTTTGAACCCAATTGTTTTGCCAAACCGAAGTAACAGCAGTTTTCTAGGGTAATTCATCGCCGGATCTCCACTAGGATGTCATTTGTGGGGTTCATGTTTACTCCGAGGTAGATAAACTCCTTAACTACCCCGAAATTGTTGCTATCAATAGTGACGTTCTGTCCTAGGTGGTGGACAGATGCTTGTTTGTTTGTTGATAGCATGTACGTAGTCTTATCCTCATTTACTACAAGGCCAACAAATTTCGCCTGTTCTTCAATCGCCGTAAAAGCCTCTATCACGGCACGTTGGGAGTGACCGATGATATCGATATCATCTGCATACCCCAGTAGCTGGACGGTTCTGTTGAAGATAGTGCCTTCCGTGTTGACACCTGCCCTTCGTACTATCTGCTCTAACACGAGATTAAAGAAGTCACATGATAGTGGGTCTCCTTGCCGAAATCCGGTGCATGTTTGGAATAGTTCGGAGGAACTACTTTCAAATTGCACGTTGCAGCGCGTGTTTTCCAGCGTCACGCTACAAAGCTGGATCAGTTTTGCCGGGATCCCAGAATTCGGCCATCGCCACATAAAGCTCCTGACGATGAATGCTATCATATGCGGCCTTGAAGTCGATGAATAGGTGGTGAGTCTCGACTTGAAATTGATTGGTCTTTTCCAGGATTTGCCTCAGTGTGAAAATTTGGTCTATAGTCGATCTGCCGGGCCGGAAGCCACACTGGTACGTGCCGATTAGTTGTTGCTGAATGGTTTGAGACGTTCACACAGTACGTTGGATAGGATCTTGTATGCGACATTAAGCAGGGATATGCCTCGATAATTCTTCAAAGACATAGGATCGCCTTTTTTGTAGATGGGGCATATGGAGCTGATAGTCCAGTCATCGGGCATGCTTTCTTTCGCCCATACTTGGTTGATGATTTGGTGTATGCGACCTACCAAAACATCCCTTTCCATGTATTCGGACTATAAAAAATGCTTTAAGATAATTTATTCCCTATCAGATTATCTCTTACTGCAAAGCGACCTAAAGTCTTTTTTCACGTTGTATAAATATAATTTCTTAGATCTGAATGTGACTAAATGCGAAGCTATTACTTTTTCCCGCTCTTCGCCCTACTACTAAGATCTATTACTTCCAAAATGTAGCTATTACTTCAGTCAATTCTATCGGCGATCTAGGTGTAATATGCGACAGAGAGGTCAACTTCCGCTCACATAATGATCACATAATTAGCAAAGCCAACTCGGTTTCATCAAGCGCTGGTCTAAAGAATTCTCTAATCCTTATGTCACTAAATCCCTTTATGTCACATTCATCAGGCCCATCCTTGAATACGCCAGCCAAGTTGGGTTGGCCTATCACGATAGTCATTCTCTGAGAATTGAAGCAGGGCAGCGTAGATTCATCCGTTTCGCTTTAAGTGATCTCTCTTGGGCTGACAGATACAATTTGCCTCCGTATGAAAATCGGCTTAAATTGATCGATTTACAAACTCTCTTAGAGCGTCATGAAGTTACTGATATACTCCTTGTACATCAGCTGCTAGCAGGTACGGTTGATCCCCCCGCTCTACTTCAAATGATCAACTTAAACACTACGAGTAACCCTCGCAATCTTAGGTCTGTACCTCAATTGTTTAATTGTATAAATCCTTCAATGTTTGTACTAATCAAATAAATAAATAAATAAGTAAATCACCATAGGAAATCAGCAGCTTATCCAGTGCTTCGATGTGTGTTTTTGAAGAACCCCCGCCAGCGTGTAGTACACGTGCTTAAGTACTGGTGTATGCCTCTTCAGATACATCATGGCGTCCATGGTGCTTTTCAGCTGTTGACGAACGTTCTTTATATGTTTGTTCTATTTACAGAGTTGAAGTGTAACATAGAAAAATGAAATTATCTCTGAAAATTCAAAATATTTTTATTCAAGTTTTATTGTAAAATGTCGACAAAAATGTTTTATATTTTGAAAGGCCTGACCATCAGCTTATTCCGTAAAATGTGATGCATGCTTGCGATAGACACACCATTCTCTATTGCCATCACATTCCCGCTGAGACGCGGTCTTCATCTGAAGTTGGTTATAGTTGGATTGAAATACTGTAAAGTGGCAATCGATTGTAATACCCAAGTATTCGTAGACCTCAACGTGCTTTATATTTAGGTTGGCTGATGTTTGCAGGCTGTCGCTGTTATGGTAGATTATTGCGATATGAGCAATGTACATCAATTTGGTTTTCGATACATTGATTTCAAGGCCATTGTCATGACACCATCTGACAGTTTTATTGAATTCTGACTACATTATTTGTTTGGCTTCGCCCAGAGATCGGTGTCTCACAACAATTGCGGTATCGTCGGCGTACACGTAGTAGTTCTTTGGACTATATTATTGTGATGTATCTTCCCCAAAATTATTCTAAGCAATTAAAACTTATACGCACGCCAAGTATAATTCATTACATTTATTTCATAATAACTTACAAAAAAAAAAAAAAAAAAAAATGAGAAGATAACCGGAAAGGTCAAAGTCAAGCAGAGAGAAAAAACCGCATGGCACAGGTTTTTGACAGAAGTCGGAAATCGAGGTCTGCATCCATTTCTCCGGCAGGGTCACTGCTGTTCTTCTGTAATTCGTTCGGAAATACGTATCAGTCGTCCCCACTAAACCGAAGTATATCCTAACCGATCAACTGGCTTCTTCACACGAGTACTTTTTCGCACAATGGATACTGGTGGCTTGTTGCCTTCATCGTTGCTGCTTTCAGTGGGTACTGCTGATGCTTCTAAAGCCATTTCAGTCGGTTGTCGATAGTTCGGGGGGTGGTGTAACCTTTGCTGCTGGGAGAAAAGAGGTAGTTTGTTAATTAGGAAGTAGTGGCATTACCTCTAGATTGGGCTCTTTCTATATATCCATCAGGTTTACGCTGCACTTCATTATTTGATCCATATCTCTTCGCCAAAGTTTCCCATGTACGCTGATGTAGTAATGTAATAATCCATCTCTTCGAACAATTTCGCCAAATTCCCAGTTCTTCTCTTTGTTTCCGTAATTTCTTACGTGGATTATATCACCTGGACAGTACTGCCTTCCGCTTGGATATGTTGCGGTTAACTTCTCCCGGACGTTCTCAGTGTTGTTTGCTCGCACTAAATCCAGAACTATGCGGATATCCCGCTGCAGGAACAACACGCAAGGTGATATTCTTGTCGTAAAATTAAGAGTTTTCCTGTACAGCAATAGATAGTTGAAGAGCTTTAAGTTCATGTCTCCAGAGCCTTTCACCATCTTACGAAGAGCTGTTTTCATATTTTGAACGAAGCTCTCTGCTTGGCCGTTCGTGGCGGGCTGGTATGGAGAGGTGAACTTGTGGTGAATTTTTATTTACCCTGGTAAATTCCTTAAACTCCCCGAAAGTAGAAGTGGACCCATTGTCACTGACCAAGGTGAGTGGTAAACCATACCGAGCAAAAATCTCTCGCAATTCAGCAATTGTTTTTGATGTTGTCGTAAAATTCATTGGCACAATCTTCGGCGAACCACGATCATGAATTATATTTATTCATAAATGGACCCGCGAAGTCTATGTGGATCCTCTGCCATGGAGAAGATGGGTATTCCCATGGATGCTACACTTTCTTTGTTGATTGCTTGAAAACACTTCTGCATGCATAACATTTGCGAGCAAGATTTTCAATGTCAGCATCTATGCGTGGCCACCAGACATATGTAGCTCCGGGCCAACGACTTTATTTTAACAATTCCAACATGCACAGTGTATAATTCGGCCAGTATGAACTTCCTTAAACTCTCGGGGATTACAACTCAACTATTTTTGAGAATTGTACCATTTGACAATGAAAAGTGTACATCTTTACCTTCGCAACCAGGTTGGACAAACTTCTTCCCCTCCAATAAAAACTAGTAAACCTTCCTTAGAACAGGGTATTTGCTTGACTCCGTAGCGATTTGTTTTTCGGTTACAGGAACTGTGTTAAATTGTTGTAATTGGCAGTAAGTAACGTCATCCATATCCGTAAGACCCTCGGAATACAGTGGTAGCCGGGAAAGTGCATCTGCATTCGAATGATCATCCGTCGCTCGATACACAATATTGTAGGTGCAGCATTCGAGTCGCAACCATACTGGGTAAATTTTTGTCTGGGCAAGGGTTTGTGGTCAGTTATTAATGTAAACTTTAAGGCTCAGAAAATAGCAGTCGCTTCTTTGTCGATTTGACTATAATTCTTCGCCGACGCTAACAGAGATCGCGAAGCTTAAGCGATCGGGTACTCTTGCCCATCTGGGAATACGTGGGACAGTACTGCTCCTAGTTCATAAGGGTTTGCATCGGTGGCTACTGACAGCGGCATATTCGAATCATATGCCACCAGTACTACGACCGACGTCATTTCGCTTTTAATGCTATTAAATGCGTTTTAGCATTCCTTATTCCAATTGAAAGCTACATTCTTCTGCAGTAAATTGTAAAGTGGATGTAGTTTGGCAGAAAGTTTCCCTAAGAACCTCCATAGCCAACTTCTGACTTCCGTGACATTTTTCGGAGTAGGGGCGTCCTTGATGGCTTGAACGGGCCAATTGTTGAGCCTTGTGGTACGCCGTGGTTTATTGCCTTTGGCTCACTATAATTTCCAGAGATTTTGAAGTGGAAATGGTGATCAGTAAGGTCAGCTAATAAAAAAAAAGTCCCCTTATTCCTGCTCTTTCAGCTGCTTCCAGTAACATCTGATGATCAAGCTTATCAAATGCCTTAACATAACAAGGACGTGACGATTTTGATGATTCTCCCAAAAGCGTGTCTGTGCTTTTATTTTTCTGAAAGCATAATGAAAGACTTAAGCATATCTATCACAACTTGAATAGAAATTGGACGATAATTTCCGACATTATTTTTCTTCCAGACTTGTAAATCGGTCGGACTAGTACTGTCTTCAATATTCTTGGAATTCGGCGTAGTTCTACTGTGAGTATTAGTGCAAATATTTCTGGGTGTACTTTGAGATCTTGCAACCCTTGCTTGCTTATTATATTTTTCATCTCCATTACGTTGGATGGTTCGATAAAAATTGAGCTCGATAGACTCTTATATACATGAGTCGAAGCAACGTTTGCGCATTTGTGACTTGTTTTCGTGGCTTCTTTAGAAAATATTCTGCGAATTCACCAACGACATCATCCGTTCTATTAAAACCAACATTTTTGTTAATAGTTTGGTCCAGAGGTGACTTTCTCCTTCCAATAACTTCGTTGACTAGGTTCATATACAAATCATTTGACTGTATAAACACACAGGGATAAACAGAATTGAGGACCTGCTTTTTCCAGTTTCTTTGGATTAGTAATAAATACTCATTCCTATCAGATCAAACAAGTGAAAATTTGGACCTTATAAGAGCAAGTAAGAATCTTGTGCACATGATATTAAGTTCGTTGGACTTAATAAGTCATAGAAGCTATTACCTTAATTGCCAATTTGTTTACTTATCAGCAAGCAAGATCACACTAATTTTTTAAACTTCAAGTGCCCGATCAAATAACTAACGATGTTTACTTTGTTATCATTTCGCAGATAAGACTTCAAAATTTGCTCCAACAAAAAGTTTTATTAAATTAAGCAACGCCACACTTATGATAAGGAAATGATATAAATATTATGGGGGGATCCCTTTTCATTATCAATCATCATGCATTGAACTTATTCCAAATTGTGTACATACTCGTATATTGAGTAAAATATTCTAAGAATTCGTTATCGGAAAATTTTAATTTTGAATATAATCAGCTGAATAGGCAAACACTGAGTCAAGCGGAACTCTGAATGACCCAGGCGAGTGGTATGATTTTTTTTACCTTTGGGGGAAAAACTGCTATCATGCTTGCGGGAAATGGGTGTTGGGATAATTAATTAAATGCCAAAGACTTACAGGGGACTGCAGCAATGCATATCATGTCAATCATGTGAGTAAATGATTTCGACAGCTGAAGTACATAGTTACCCACAGTTCGTTAATTTGTTTCCCTTTTAATAAATGTCTGATGATTTATAGCAGTGAGCAGGTGCTACCCCCTATCTCTGAAACTGTATTTAAATTATAACAGCATAAGTATTCTGTTCTATCTGTTGTTTTGCCTGCGAGGATATACAAACGACTGCAGGCTATAATGCCATATACACCATTTCGAGCAATTAGGATATACAATATAGACGTCGTACGTGTAGGTACATATGTACATCCGATTTTATAATTTTTGCAACCCCGCCTCATATCATAAGGACTGCTACGCGATGTGGTCATTTGACTTCCTCAGTGTGTGACCAATCCAGTGCTATCTTCGCTGTCTCATCTCGACATCCAACAGATTCTGACTCGTTTTATGCCACAATTTCTGGTTGGATATATGATAATTTGCGGCATTGAATGTTTAGGGGGTTTCGCAGACAGCTAATAACGAAAGCTTGTAAGTTTCTCTTAAAGTGTGCCGAGACTTCCAGGTTTCACAAGCATACAGTAGCACAGATTTGACGTTGGATTCGAAGAGTCTCAACTTATTGCGTAAGGAGACTTTACTGTATTTGCAAACTGGAGAGAGGATATCAAAGGCAGCGCGAGATTTACTTGTTCTGTTTTTAACGACCGTTCCGTCATCAGATGATACAAAACTTCCCAGGTAGTTAAACTGTTCGACCTCCTCAATCGGCGTCTACTGTGAGCATGTGAGCATCATCTTTTTTCCGTTGATCCTTAGACCGACCAACTCTCCAATCACCTGCAGTGATTGACATATCTCGTCAGCTCTCTGATGCAACTCGCCAGGAAACATACTATAAATCAACAGCATATGCCAAATGACTTAGCCTTTCAAACGATCTCCATTGAATTCCATGTCTCTCAGATATGGAAGTCAGTACATCGTCTATCGCAGTAGAAATAGGATTTGCAGCTATTGCACCTTGAAAAAGTCGTTCATTGCAGAACAAAACACCTTACGTTATTGCAGGACTTCTTTATAACAGCAACTATTTTTTGGAGGTTTCATCTTCCTATGCATTCGCGCTTAAGCCGGTCAAGTACCTTCTGGATATCCACGGACATGAGGTAAATCGATAACTTCAATTCGGCTGATTGCTCGAGAATGATACGCAAGGAAAGTCCGCTTGATGTCTTTTGCGTGCAGTCTCGATATAACCTTTATCCGCTCGAGAATCATAGTTGCCATTAGTTTCGGAAAACCTCATACCATCTACATATTAGCCCACAAAGATAAAATAGACTTGATAGTGCTTTTCTTGACAATCACGAAGTCTTTTGGCACTTAAAAATTCATATCTTACCCCAGTCCTTACGATTTTGATTTAAGACCATCTACGCACAAGGTGTTACATACAAACCAAGTTTCATTGAAATCCTTTTCCTTTGAAATTCCGTCAAGAAAATTCTCTCATGAATCCTTCCGATTTGCGTAATCCATTAAACACTTCCCGAGTTATTGGAAAATATCGAAGTTTCTTCGAATAATAAAAGAGAAGAAGGATCCTTCTGATCACTATAACTATTGGGCAATCAGTCTTCTGCCCAAAATCAGGAAGGTTTTTAAAGTAGTCATTAGAAAGTCAATTTGGTTTATGTGCGACAGAAAGGAGATTATACCGCGGAACCAATTTGGATTCAAAAGAAATCATTCGACGGTGCACGCTGTTACGAAACATATTTTAGACGTTAATTGGAATTTAAACGTCATGCGATGTACAGCAACCTGTCTAGTGGATATGATTACATCTATATTGTACGAAAAGAAATTTGTGACAACAGATAGACAATACACAACGACTAAAGTTTTTATTGTCCTCAATGGTCTTCCACAAGGCACAGTAACAGCACCGCTCTTCTTTAACATCTATATTTCTGAAATAATGATCTTGAGTGAGTAATTCGAAAGCATTTGCTGACGACGTTGTTCTATTCAAGTGGTTCTAAGATACATGACATCCAAAGTGAGTTTAGAAACAATTTTAACATGCTTCAGGTATTCTGCTCAGAATGGAAGCTGAATATTAATTGTACAAAATGTGAAACTATACTGCAACCCAATATGACGCGTTAATTTAGATTTAAGACGAAACTGCAAATCACGAGTTCCGAAGGCCTTCACATCGAGTCAATGACTGTTGTGAACTATGTAGTTATTCATTTGGACAAGTTTTTGTACAATAATGAGCACATAAATACGAAGTTGCAAAAGGCAAGACTTCAACTATCTGAGATCCGATGTGAAGGTCATATTATGTTACCAAGCTTTCGTTCGTCCAATTCTGACTTATGCGAGTATAGTATGGTGGTACATAAGCCCTTCGTATATGGAAAAGCTTCAGATATTTGAAGGAAAATGTCTTCAAGCCTGCATGAGGAAGTGTTCGTACAGGAACCATTTGTCTATAAGAAATTGTCTTTCAAAAATAAGCCGATACTGTACACGTTTTTGAGGGTAATACTCGTACTGATGCCGCGAATGGTCTTTAGGAACAGTGTAGCACAAAATAATATTAATTTCAATTGGGATAACTTCTTAAGTAAACTAGGTACAACACTGAGAGCAAAATAGAAATATGTAGGGCTTCAAGCTTCGTAAGGTAAATTCTAAAACTACCAGATTTTACACCAACCTACGTGCTGATGATAGAGACAGGCATGGAAGATAATCATCTGTACCCTTTGGACCTGCATTTAGGATGTGCCATAAAAACACTATTTCATTATACAGAAAAATCATCTGGAACAGTATATAATTTGCGATGGAAAGCTGGATATCTACGATGAAAAGAGTGGGAAAAGAACCAAACTAAACTTTTATGGAATACAGAACATTAGGCAAGGCTACAACGGTCAGTGCAAATAAGTAGGTTCTATAAAATGGTCAAGCAAACGAGAGACGTTAACAAAACGATACATATCATATCAATTTTAAAGCACACTGCGATTTAATACAATTAAATGGTAACAGATTTGAAGCAAATAAATCGAAATTGACTGGTTTCAACATTGACTGCAATGCACTTTAAATACAATCCAAACGTATTCCAATAATTGGGAAATAAAAATAAACGATTCTTAAAACTCATGCTATATTTTTTTTACAAGAAAAAGAAGAGTCGTACGTATCAGTCCCTCTGGTCTTTAACACTCACTTTGTACAGGGTGGGCCATTTAATCATTTAAACCTTCGGGATGTTTTTTGGTAATAATTTAAAAAAAAAAACAAATTATTTGCTGTGAATTAATTTTTCGTTTACTTTGAGCTTTGCAAATTTGTTCCGATCACTTTTTGAATGCTATATCGCGTAAATGGTCGCCACCTGAGCGAATGGCGCAATGTGCTCGTTTTTTCGACATTTCAAATCACTTTTCGAAGTGTTTTTGGCTGAAAAGCGGCCATTTCATGTCGTATATTGTCTTTCAAGGCTTCTATGGTCCGTTGCTTATTGACACTTTGGACTTCAAATAACCCCACAGGAAGAAGTCTGGAGGCGTTAAGTCGGGTGATCGAGGAGGGCTGTCAAAATCACCATTCTTCGAAATTAGGCGTCCGAGGAACAAAGAACGCAATAAAGCGATTGGGCTGTATGAGCTATGGCGTCGTCCTGTTAGAACCAAAAGTTGTCCATGGCGTGATCAGTCAGAATTATGCGTCGGAGTGACGTGCGAGGGGTGCCCAACTGCAAAGAACGGCGACGAATTGATGTTGTCGGTAATCTCTCAACACTGGCCTATACAGCCTTAATGTTCACATCAGACCCCCTCGGACGGACGACATCGGCCTTAATAACTCTCATTACCAAGATTGCCGGTGGTGATAAATTGTTGGTGTAAACACGTGATGGTGTGGTTTGAAGATGCTTCCCTTACTCGATATTTTACACGATACGCGCGTTGCGTTTTCACAATTGAGAACATGTATTGAATGTACAACTGCATGATAACAGCGCATTGTGGGGGCATTTATTGTTCCATGGTGCAAATTTGCTTGGACTTACGCTTCGAACGTGGGCTGTCATAAGCCGATCTGATACAGATGTCAAAGTTATAGGGTTGCGAGATGCCAAAGGTTTAAATGGCCCACCCTGTAGAAGCCAGTGATGAGGTGAACGAAGAAGGTATAGAGAATAGTTAAAGAGTATGTATAAGGATAGAGTGCATTGCCAATGCGCGTTGGTTTTAAATTATGACAGAGAGGGCTGCACGTGTACGAGGGGCGGCTAATAAGTTCGCAGCCTAAGGCATTAAGTGAAAGAAGAGATCCGAATAAAAAATTTTATTTCTCAATACAATCTACCTCGAGTGTAATGTATTTTTTACATCGGGCATACATTGCCTTAATAACGTAGAAAAAATATTATTTTTATTTGCCTTCAAAATGACTTTCTACGACCACCTTGATATCGTTCTCACCTGAAAATCTTCGGCCTCGTAACTAATTTTTCAAATTGGAAAAAAGGAAAAAGTCGCTCGAGACCAAGTCTAGGCGGTAGAATGGGTGGTCTACCGTTGAAGAATCTGTGTCTTTTAATTTCTGTCTCTAAACCCGCACCGGATGAACAGGCGCAAATCCTGCAAAAACAACACTCTGTGACTGCGTTCCCCACGTCGCTTCCGTACGACCGCTTCACGTGCCTGAGTCAACAAATTTGCGTAATATTGACCATCCATAATATTGACCATGGCATGTAACCAATCAGCAAAACACCTTCGCTGTCCCAAAAAAACAGTCGCCATAAGTTTCTAAGCCGACTTTTCCACCTAGAATTTCTTCGGCGGCCTGCATAGACCCTAGTTTGGACTCCTCATCATATTGATGAACCCAAGTTTCATCTACAGTTACGATTCGAGATTGCCTCCGGCTAACTCTGAGAAATCTTTGCAGCACTCGAGTCGAAGTTGCTTGTCGAAAGGTATGAGCTGGTGCAAAATTCCTCAAATCCGTCCGCTCCCTGCCACATTTTTATTCTTCGTTCAGTTACCACTGATACAGGACGCCCTGGGCGGGTGCCATCTTAACATCTCTCTCACCCTTGTTGAAATAAGTGAGCCAATTTTTTTTTACCATAGTATACGAAGTTCCAACATCCTAAAGAGTCGATGACATGTCTTCGATAAATTTTTTAGGCGATTTTCCTTTTTTCCCGGCGCGGTGCTCAAAATTGCGAGAATTTCCGATTTCAGCTAACATGGTGATGTTTATCCTCCCACAGATAATAACAAAATGAAATTATTATTGAAATGAGATAATATTTATACTACTAATGAGTTACCAGTTAGTGCTATCACTAATGAGAAGATGACTAGTTGTTAAGTATCTCAGGCCGCGAACTTATCAGGCACCCCTCGTAAACACGGGCCACAACTAAATATTTCTTCTGAACATTTGTGATGTCATATAACAATTATCTTTTACTCTCAAAAATTCACAATTTGTTGGATACAAATATTTAGTATCAACATTGATGCCGAAACAAATTTAAAACTTTGATAGATCAAGGTGCACTATTAAATTAAATTAAACTGTCTACAGCAGACACGAGTTGTCTGCAAAAATAAAATTAATGTTATTATTGATTAGAAATAAATTTGTTTACACTTTATGCAGCTCAGTAGAATTTAAAGCAAATTTGTTTTGGAATTAAAAATCAATTTACTTGGATACCTTAACTAAATACCAATTCTTCAGAAACAAAGGAATGATAACACAAAAGTGGCCTACGTGTGGCTATGTTTACTAACATTTACTTTGTATATGTTTGATAATACCTATACTTTTTATTTTTAACATCTATATAGACATTGATTCATTTTTGTATCTTAAGCAAAGTTTTGAACGTTGAGCATGATATTAGATATTTTTTTAAATCGGTTTACACATTGACCAGCGCAATCACTCATTACTTGTACTGTTTTAGTAATAGATAAGAAATTAGTTTAAAAATAAATATGAATTTACATTCTTATCAATTTACATAATACTAAAGCAAAATTATTGGGATACACTTTCTTCCACGTATTTACTCGTATCTAAAGGTGGTTTTTCCTCATTTCATTTGATGTTCTGTCGGGACTAATCCGTAAGTAGTATCTTCTAAGCGTTGATATGGTGAAACTACGAGTATTTATCACTATCTGGTTTTATTTATAGATACAAAGTCCCGCAAATGATTGCCAGAATCTCTCGAAATCTGTTAGAAAACTTTCCTTACCGGCTAATAGCAAAGTTAAACTTTCGAAATATGGCAAAATAAATCCTCTGACTAAACCAATTCGCTCGTACTCTTGTGATTAGCTGCAGCAGTAATACGAGTACAATGCTGCTTGTGTTAACTCAAAAATCATTCTTATTAAGCACTGCCGTCGCTGTTGTTGAAGTATATTCTGAGTCTGGTGCCAGTTATAACGAATAAATATCTGAAATTTATTTTAACGAAAATGCGAAGCTTCAGTTCTAGATTTTTATCAATCGTTTTGTCACTTCCCACAATACTTTCTATAGGCAATAATTTACTCTAGAAGTTCTAGCCTAGAAGTTCTTGACACATCATATGACTAAAATGCAACTTGATTGTGATGATGACATCAGGAGGACGGAAAAAAATACTGTGAATCATAAGCAACGACAATAACAGCGAAAAAAAGAAATACTCCCCAGTTATCTGGACAGCCACCTTTTGAGTTCACTGAAACTTAACTACCACCTGAGTTTCAAAACAACTATACCAATCTGTCTTTCTCTCTGTCTCTTCCCCTTTCCACAAAAAAAAAAAAACGCCTGTGGCCTAAAAAATTAGTATAAGGGTATTCATATCCCCTTTAATACGTGCAAATTATAAAAAAAAAATTGGACAGTGCTGTGAAAGTGATGGTAGAAAATAAGCTGGTGACTCAATATTTTCTTCTTCTTTTCTTGAAATTGTTTATTTTATTACATAAAGTTTTTTAAAAACTGAATACCGAAACACTGTCGAAAGCTATCACCACATCGACTCCAAAGATCTGCCACTTGACACGAACAAAGGCAGAACAATCACAGAGGAATTACAGTATTGTCGCCCTCTCCACATATGGTGGTGTCGCTTAAACTTAGCACATAAAGATGCTCGGTGAAAGTGAAATGGACCGTAAGAATGCCTTTAAGTTATCTGCCGTCTTTTCTACTGAGGACAGTAAGAATGCCATGGATTTCTTACAGTTGTTCAGGAGCATTCGATTAGTCTGTCTACATCCCGGAGACTCATACCACCCACGTTTATGTTCATAGGAAACCCATCCGTCAACGGAAACCCTGACCGAGGAAAACCGAACACAGATTCAGAACAAGTCCACCTCCGAACTTTGTTTAGTAAGTTCATCAAATATTCCAGTTGCAGTAATTCCATGGTGACCAGGGACCCAAACGAGACTCACTAAGTTCAGCTCTTGAAGTTTCAAACTATTTAGTAAATGATTAATGAGCTTTACAAAGCCTTAAGAGCAGTCTAGCTTTTACTACAAAGGCAGATACTCCATCCTGTCCTATAAGTTATTAGGATTGCACGAGACTTCGCTTGAAAGACAGACGCATGTTTAGCTAACGAGAAGTGAGGCATAATGTTGTCATTCCTGTCTCAGATTTTGGAGAAATCCAGTCGTGAGCGTGAGAAAAGCTGACTTAAAATTTACGAAGCAATTGGAGTTCTGGTGTCACTGCGTTAAACAACATATTCATGACAAAAGAGTCGAAAGGTGAGTATAGCGCAATTCCATTGAAGCTCCAGTGCGGGTTATACCAAAAGCTATTGTGCTATTCGTGATATAAATATCAAGATGAGGGAAGTTCAATAATGAATTTAGAGCAGATCTTTAAGGCCCCGTGTAGCCGAGACAAACTGGTTTTTGGAAATATTTTCGGGAAAGTTTTTTCCACGAAACAACCGACGGATATGCTAAGAAAGGTTTTATAATTGGCAAGTAGATGCACAGGACCTTTTCTTGGTCATAAGCTCCACGTCTAGCCGAAAGCGCGATACAGCAAACGCATATGCCTGAGCATAGATGCCAGAGCTGCTGAGAGTATTTAGCAGAGAGTCGACCACCATGCACCTTAGGTGCAGTCCCTGTTAATTAAATATCGGCCACAATCTACATCCATAACCAAAGTTCTATTCATTAGCATTGCTTTAATCCACGACAGTAATGATTCATCCACCCCATGTTGTCTGGCGGAATAGCGCATATTGTCAAAAGTCGTATGTCGCGTAGTCACTAGATTCTGAATGGTTATCTCTGCAGGATTTTCCGCAGTGAAAGGCGAGTAATCTCAAAGCAACTTTGCGTACGTACAGTTCAACCAGTCTGTCCACACTTTTCAGCATGAATGATGTCAGAATGGTCTGAAGTTCTGATTTTTCCTTTACAAACCTCCAACTATTCGCCAGGGCATTGGTACGCACGTCATTGCTAGGCCAATGAAGTGAAAATTCTCTTCAGAGTTGTCAGCAACAGGTTTATATTTTATTATTAGCATAGCAAGTATATTCCATTAGTATCAGGTAACGTGACTCAAGAACGCTACAGCATAATTGATAGTCTCGTACCACAACCGATTTAACATACCATCTGCGCCGAGTTTTTCTTTTTTGATTACTCACAGCCTCGGTGATCGGATCGTGTTGTGACCCAGTTGTAATCTGGTTACTCCAGTCTTCCTTAAAATTAGTCTTTAAATTTATTTTTAAAAGTTTTCTGGTTTCTTTACGCAGCCGTTGCAGATCTGCACTCCACCAGGAAACTGGCGACCTGCAAATGTTTTTTTATTACTGGACACTTCAGTTCAAAACTTTTGGTAAATGCGTCATTCACGTTTTGAACAGCATCGTCTCCGTTTTATCTGACTCTAAGTTTGAGTGGAGTTTTGATGGATTTTTCTAGCTTTAAAGCGTATCCAGCTTCGATCAGCTGCCTGTCGAACGTAATGGAGATTAAGCATATCAGTTTGGACCTTTCCGTCAATTTCTCCATCTTTCCAGCACAGTCTACCGAATGAGGCAGACATACTTGTATATCTACAGGAGTCTTCGGAAGCAGATTTACCTACAAGAACTTTTGTATCAACGGCTTTTGTGGGGTTGCAGTATGTTCGTGAAGGTTGCTTTAAAATTTAAATTCAATCGGCTTTCCAAGCATAAATTTGATGGTCCAAAGTGCAATCACCCTGCGAACCTGCTGAAGGTTCTCCAAATCTTCGATCGAATATGCAAATGTGACCCTGTTGAAGGTAAAAATTGAGAAACATAAGTCTGTAGATTGTTCAAGTTTTAAATGACGGATATTTATTCAAAAAAAAAATAATATATAGACTGGAGTTCCTTTAATAAAATTGTAGCAAGTGATGATTCCTATAGGTACGGCCCGGAGAACAAACAGAAGTTCATGGTATATAACCCAGAAAGTGCAAGTTCCCCAAAATCAGCAACAAAAGTGATGATGTCGGTTTGCTTTACCAGGGCGAAAATAATAGCTGTTATCTCGCTAGAAACTAGTCAGATAACGATTGCTTTATCGTTACTTTTTACGCACATTGCTGAAAAAACCAACAACTTCCTTGTGCTCCCTGGTATTCAATGAAATTCGCTCAACACCTTATTCCTTGGACCTGGAGCCGTGTGATTGCTGGTTGTTCTCAAAACTAGAAAATGGTTGTGTACTGAGCTTGAGGACACCATAGGCAACCCCTCAGCATTAGAACTTTTGTCTCCTTAAGTATTGGTCTTACAGCATCTCTCACGCCCACGTGCCATCGCATGCATTTCCCTAGAAATCTCTACTACTCTGGTGGACATTTGAATCAAGTTCATATTTCTATGGTACATACAAGCTAGATTGTTAGACTTCAATGGATTCCACCACTTCGTAATGACAAAGCACCCGGAATACTGATCATTACCAGAAATCGAATCCGACATGTGCTACCACAAAGTTCACTCAGGAATAGACAAATTCCTTCAGTGGGTGCTGTTCTCATCACAGAACACTCACGCAGCCGGTAAGTGAATGCGACATTGACGTTGAATAGGTAAATAAGTAGATGTACAATAATTCGTTTATGATTCGCAGAACTTTATTCGATTACGATACTAGCTAGTAGACTTGCATCTAACGTGAAACAGTAGTTCGGAGATGGGGTTTCATTCATATTCAGCAAATTGCAAAGAGCCTATCTCATTTCAATGCAGCGCTAGACATATTGAAAGAAATGAGTGAGAAAGTTACTTAAATCTAGCTACCACTCGAGGCGCATCTGGCGTCAGCGACGTCTTGACTCATTCCAACATATTTCTAGGGACTTGATTCCTCTTCGACTGTTCTGAGGGACGTTTGTCTAGTAGGTCTATTCACTCTTCGCGCTGTAAGGTGTGACCAATCTCCTCCATATGGTAGTCTATAGGCTATTGACTCGTTCTCTAATAAAGCTGTTCGTTTGAGATACTATTCGAGTAAAAAAATCTTAAGATACACAGATATCTATTTACTAAGGTATGAAGCTTCCGAGTGCTCCATCAGTAAAGAAGTATAGACTCAAAGATAGATGGTAACAGTCGCAGTTTGCTTCTTGTACAACCTTTGATAGCATTCCGAACGCAGCTTTAGTTTTCCCCATTTAATAGAAAGTTGTCAACTACATGTTTAGTTGAGCGTCATATACTCTTCGCCTTATTTAATTCCAGTGTAATTGTTTGCATCAGCTTTCAAATTATGGACCATTAACAGGCTCCCAACCCTTAAAGGGTTCCTGCCTGAGACACGACAGCATTTCATCCTCTTTGATCCTTGGCACTCTGCTTCCAGTTTTCCGGACCAAGTGCTCCGGCATCCACAATAGCTTAGTCCTTAAAACGGAGGCCCATTCCTCCTTGTCTTCTCAAACCTAGGGACTGGGATTCGAAGATCCTCTTAGCTGGAGCACTATTGTCCATTCGCTTTCCTGCTTATAGTCCACCACTCGGCACCATAGAGCAGGACTGGCAGGATCAAAGTTTTGTAGAGCACGCATTTCATCTTCCGATTTAGGAGTTTTGAACTCAGTTGTTTCGCTAAACTGAAGTAGCAGCGGTTTCCTTGGGTTAGACTTTGTCTAAACTCCACTAAAGTGTCGTTGGTGGAGTTGATGTTTACTCTGAGGTAGTTAAACTTCTTAACCACTTTGAAGTTAATGTTGTCAACAGTGACGTTTTGTCCTAGGCGGTGGACAGATGATACTTTGTTTGTAGACAACATATACAGCTCATTTCTGCTCTTCAATTACCGTTAAAGCCTCTATGACAGCACGCTAAGAACGACAGATGTCGTCTGCGTATCTTAGCAGCTGGACGGATTTGTTGAAGATAGTGCATTCCGTGTTGAAGCTTGCACTGTGCACTATCTATTCCACCACTAGATTGAAGAAATCACATGATAGCGCATCTCTTTGCCGAAATCCGGTATACGTTTGGAATAGTTCAGAAGTACTGTTTCCAAACTGCATCTCGTGTTTTCCAGCGTAAGGCGACACAGTTGGATTAGTTTAGGCGGGATCCCGAATTCGGCCATCGCCATTTAGAGCTCATGACGATGGATGCTATCATATGCGGCTTTGAAGTCGATGAAAAGATGGTGAGTCGGTACTTGAAATTCGCTGGTCTCTTCAAGGATTTGTGTTAATGTGAAATTTGGTCTATCGTCGATCTGCCGGGCCGGAAGCCACACTGGTACATGCTGAGGAGTGTGTTGCAGAAAGGATCTTATACGCGACATTTAGCAGGGATATGCCCATGTAGTTCTTGGATGACATACATTCGCCTTTTTTGTAGATGGGGCATATGGAGCTGATTGTCCAGTCATCGGGCATGCTTTCATCCTTCTATACTTTGTTGATGAGTTGATGCATGCACCCTACCAATTTGAAAAGCTCTGCAGGTAGTGCATTAAAGCCGGCGGCCTTGGTATTGTTCAGCTTTTTGATAGCTGTGACAACCTATTGTATATTTGGAGGGGGGACTGTTGGTTCGTTAACTGGATGCGGGTGTTGTTCTTCCCCCACCACCCTCTCTACATGATGGCCCTTTAGTAGCTGCTGGAAATGCTGCTTAAAGACATCTACATCTATGATTCGGTAGTGGACCTTAGTATGTAAGTCCATTATTCTGTGTGAAAGCAGACAAACATGAACAGCATAGTCCAAATGTTTTACATAAGATACTACTGTCCATTTTGCTCTTTGGTTAAGTCTAAAGTTCTAAGGCAGTGCTGCCCGAAGTACATTACTGATCATTAAGAACAACAGAAGTGAGGGTAGACAACCCTGAGGTACTCCACTTTAGATTTCAAAGTAATCTGACACCTTTTCATTTGCAAAACATGACACCTACCACACTCGTCTGTAGCCTTTATAACAGCTATGGCGCAGTGAACTTGTTCTATAATGCAATCGATTTGAGCATTCAAATTGGTTTTACTTGATAACAGAACAATTCAGTATAATGTCTTTATAAAGGGTCTTTCATTAAGCGCTTCCTCTCTTTAGATTTAAATAAAACAAAGTGTTTGTTAGATATCATCAAAATTTTTTATTTGTATGAAAGGACTATCGACGCCATTATGTATGAAATATAACATCGTTCAAATATCTGCCGCGGTTTCTCTGGGTAACGCGCATCCGAAATGTCCAATTTTCCATGACTCTCGCGCATAAATCAGGCCGACTTTGACCGATGCCATTGGTTATGTTGGCTTTGAGGGCCGCTGTGGTTTGTGGCTTATTCGCATAGACCTGCGACTTCAGAAAACCCAACAAGAAAAAGTCTAACGGGGTCAAATCGCACGATCTCGGTGGCCAGTTCACATCACCTCCACGTGAGATGACCTCGAAACGCTCGTGCAGAATTTCCAATGTGGCGTGAGCTGTGTGGCACGTAGTGCCGTCCTGTTGAAACCACATGTCGTTGGTGTCCATATGATCCAATTCAAGCCAAAAGAAATTGGTAATCATCGTCCTATAGCGCTCGTCGTTGACAGTGATGGCCTGGCTAACGTAGTTCTCAAAGAAATATGGACCGATGACGCCGCCAGCCCAAAATCCACACCAAACAGTGACTTCTTCGGGATGCATTGGGCGCTCTTGGATCTCATGTGGATTGGTATCGTCCCAAATTCGACAATTTTGTTTGTTGACGTACCCATTCATCCAGAAATGGGCCTCATAGCTGAAGATGATTTTTCGATGAAAATTAGGGTCAGTTTCCAACTGCTCCAGAGCCCATTTAGCGAACACACGTCGTTGTCTATGGTCGTTTACCTTCAGCTCCTGGGTCAGTTGAATTTTGTATGGTACATGTCCAAGTCCCGATGCAAAATTCGCCAAGTTGTGGTCTGCGAAAGCCGTGTTCTTGTGAGCGACGCGAAATCGACTGCGTCGGATTCTCCTACACACTCTCACGGACAGCGGCTGTTTTCGGCAGATCTTGAGTTTCGTCGACTTACGAGTGTTGGTTGATCGTTTACTGAATCAGTGGACTCAAATTTATCCACCACACTGCGAATAGTCCTCTCGGAAGGACGATTATGGCGACAGCAAAATGGGCGAAGCGCGCGGAACGTTGCCCGAACAGAACACCCATTTTGATAAAACAATTTTATTATTGCACTTGTTGTTGAACTCTATATCCATCCACGGTAATTTGGCAAAACAGACTGAATAAATGGCAGCCAATTTGACAGATTTAGCTTCAACAATATGGCCGCTATCAACTCTCAAAGTTCGGAAGTTCCTATTGGAAGACCCTGTATGTATGGTTAATCTTTCGTTTTAAGTGCTCTCTGAATGTGTCTCATTATTGCTCCAAATACAAAAATACAAATAAGTATATAACCATATAAATACTTTACGCCAGCTTTCATATGAGATTTAATCCAGCAACCCTCGAACACTAGAATTTCTTACATTCAACAGAAACTTCCAGTTGCATGGCTCATTATGATTCGATAAATCAAAGAAATATGTAACGCAGCATAATAAAAGGAACACAATTTTGATATTCAAACTCCTAGACTGCTGAGTACAACAACGGCTTTAACATATGACATGCTGCTAAATCATTCCAATAAGTACAAGCTACTCGTATACATCCGTATTTAATTGAATCGATCGCTCTTCATTAGACATTTTGACGTGATAAAGTTCACCTATTATTAGGAAAGTTCTACAAAGATAGTTGACAAACAAACTTTTCAAGGGGTATAAAACAACCACCACCGGGCCATCCACTCATCAGTTCAGTGGTGTTAACAAAATTGTATTTACCAGAACTATAAACCAACCATGAAGCTATTCGGACAAATTGTTATTATTGCTGTTTGCGTTTATGTCGTAAGTTGCTATTTAACGACTTAAGTCGGTCTATTTAAAAAAATAAAAAAATCAAAATATTTTCTCTTCGAGGCATCTGGCTTAAGCATTAGCGGTGCCGTGAGTTCTTCAGTACAGGTAGCTGGGAATGTTGCAAGTGCTACAGTAAATGCAGCTGGTAATGCTGCAAATGCTGCAGCAAATGTAGGTCAAAATATTGCAAGTTCGGCAGTGAATGTAGCTGATAATGTGGCAAATTCTGCAGTCAACGTAGCTGATAATGTGGCAAACTCTGCAGTCAACGTAGCTGATAATGTGGCAAATTCTGCAGTCAACGTAGCGGATAATGTGGCACATACCGCAGTGAACGTAGCTGGCAGTGCCGTAAATGCTGGAGAAAGTGCAGCTAGCAGCATTATAAACAAGATACAAAATATTATCCATGGCAGTTCTAAAAATCCCAGCGCTCCTACTGTCGATACTTGCTATTCCAACTACAACACTCAAATTAGCTCTTTCAATGACGAAACTGTAAGCCAATCACAAAGCTGCTACACAGCTGCCGAATCAGCTGCTACATCGAACACTGAAAATGTCAACTCAACTTTGATCGAAGTAAATACCCTCGCTAAGGAACTGCAGTCACAGCTTGCTGCTTGCGCAGCAGAGGCATCCGCCGCAGATCTATTCAATTGCTATGTATCTACAGTAAGTAATTTAAAAATTCTAATAATTTGGCTTGATATTCTAAGAAATCTCTTTTAGTTCGATGCGAACTTGAAGAATTTGGATGATTTGACTACACAATCTCAGCTGGCTGTCGCATACTTGGCCGGTTACCAGAGTGAGGTGGAGATTACGCAAAATGGATGCGTTAGCTCGGTGATCTTGTCATCAAAGGCCAACTCGACAATTGCATTGAATACCTTGGAGAGTTGCTTGGACAGTGTTAGCAATGCATCGAACTCGGCATCGAACACGAATACTGGCAGCAGCAGTGGCAGTAGCAGTCATAGTAGCAGCAGCAGCGGCAGTAGTAGTCATAGTAGCAGCAGCAGCAGCAGCAGTAGCAGCAAAAGCGGCAACAGCAGCAGCAGCAGCAGCGGCAGCAACAGTGGCAGCAACAGTGGCAGCAGTAGCAGCAGCTCAAACACCGGTAGCTCAAACACCGGTAGCTCAAACACCGGTAGCTCAAACACCGGTAGCTCAAACACCGGTAGCTCTGGTACTGGAAGTCAAATTAAAGTTCAAATCTTCTGAATGACTTGAATTGTTATTGAACCTTTGAACTCAATAAAATTACCCATCATTGAAGCATTTAAACAAATTTTGTTTTATAATATGGGACCGGTGAAATAGCTTGGTTTGGATTTGATCCGATCGACAATTTTAGCTCCTCTATTTTAAATTTGTTAGTTTTAGTCCCCTACAATATCTGCACTCTTCTTCTTCTTCTTACGGCGAAGTTATGATCCGGAGTAGAAGGATCACAACCTTCCCAACAATAACTGCACTCTATCCTCTGCGGTTACTGGACATATTTTTAGACTAGCTACTACCCTTGATGTGAATTAAAACAACTCCAAAGATTTTATTGTATCTTGGTTCTCAGTGAATGTGGACGCTAATAACCCGGGCTGATATTGCATTCCATTTCGTGTAAGATACTCTCTTAACCTGGAATGCTCTAGTGATTTGAGAGACAAAAAAAGATGCTAGTGTTCAGGCTATTGGGAAAAACTCTCCTTCTTAACATCTTCTTCCTTCTTTTATCGGGAAGGAGAAGTTTGCAATCTGTATTGTCTGGAGAGAATTTAGGTCTTTCAGAAAAGTGGAGCGATTTGTGTGCATGACAGAGACGACTCAAAGTCATCCAACAGCGATGAATTTAGGTCTTAGGCTGCACTGGCTGCCATCTATTTGGTAGATATGTAAACTTATATCATGATGAAAGGGAATATCTTCTATGGTCGATAGGGGGGGTCCAGAATGCATATGCAGAAGCATCTGAATTTATATTTGGGCTGCATAGGTTTTTCAAAAGCATCCCAAGGCTTGGGATGCATACGTACGTGCATTTTTTTTACACAGGTTTGTAGCTACGACCAGAAAGATCTATTGTGCCAAAGGCCACTTTTTAGGGCAGCAGCACTTTTACTTTCCTCATGAAAGCTGTAATTATGACTGCGGAGGAGTTCCTTAAGTCTAATGGAGATATGATCTCCTTAAGGAAGAAGTTTCTCCTAATTCTACACAGAGCTACGCACTCACATAGTACGTGTTCTGCGGTTTCGTTCTCTTCAGGTTGAAATTATCATTTTATGAAGGTGGTAAAGTAATTGAGAGTAACCAGTAAGGCAGCTCACAAGCCTTCTTATGTCATTTCTGCTATATTTTAGGATATTAACTGCCTTTTTGTGCAAGGGTTAGACAGCTCTTTTAGCTTGTCTGATATCTTGGGAGTTATACCAGTGGGAAATGCACATGTTGCGTTCCCAACTATTTAGGGTCAGTTTCAAGGCAGAATCTGATATTCCTCAAAAGGCTTCAGGTCCAATGAACAATTCAGGAGAACTTTTTCTAGCTTATGTACGTCACAGAAGTATTATCCGGGAATGGTCGGACTTGTGGAGACAGTTCTACCTGAACGTAATCAAAAAATTACATCGCTCTTGTTGAAGTCAGTACTATGATGCGCATTTGCATCACAGCGAAGAATGTGTTTACTTCTTCTGGTCCCAGCATTGGTTATGGTCCTGTATCTTCATATAAGTATATGATAATATAATAATGCGAGTATATAATAACTCCATAGATAAAACTGAACATTGGTAATTACCTGCGACTATATCTCCATCACTGAAATTAGAAATTCAGATTAAGAAGGTGTTGAGTAATATTTAAAAAAAAAACATTGCTGTCTTCTTAAAGTATGGACATTTTATTCTAAAACTTACATCTAGCTGCGTTGATGTTGTGTGCAAAATGCTTTTCAAGTTGCACACTATACGGAGGATTAAACATTCATAACTCGAAACTTTCAAAATGTCACTTGTCGTTTACAATTTTTGCTTTAACTTCATACTTAGAGTATGAGTCTGTGCCTGACAACAGCACGTCTTCACTAACAGGAGACTTATTGGTTTCTCCAGAAATCTTCAGGTCTGGCAATACTGAGTCAACCTTCTCAAGTGAGACCCTTCTAACCGTCGTTCATTAGTCATCTTTCCTATAAATCTTAAAGGTCATGAGCACACTATTATAGTTTTATTTCGGACATATTTCGGTCAAAACATTGAAGTACTCTTTATCTATGTATCATAACAGCTTCATCTGTAAGGAATTTCATTGCTGGATGTGTTGAGTAGCATGAATAATGACCAGCGATCTTGGTCGCCATATTCTTCACATACACATATCATCTTCTGTATTACTATGGTAACCTCCTATTTTATTGATGACAACTGTGGCTCGAACTCGGAACAGAATAATGCGCCGTTATTGAGGAGACAAATATAGACTTATACAGAGACTTATCTTCCAGCCTCACCCGCCTTTACTTTTAACTAATTTGGGCCTATGACTCTATCGTCGCCACTACATTAGTGCTTAGAGATACCGCGTGTTATGAGTACCAGATTCAGAATCGTTTTCTTTTCTAATTTTGTTTCAGCGGATTAATACGTTGGTTCTACGAGTAGTGGAAAAAATGTCAATCTATTCGCTAGCTGCCTCGGAATTCGCCAAATGCAGCTTTAAACATGCATCCTGCGCAAATGTAAAAAATGCAGTTATATCTGGAAAATTCGATGCATATAAATAAAAAAAACAATTAGTATGTGGATGAACATTTTTTTTATGTAATTTAATATTTAGTTGGCCCTCCATTGGCCTTTATAACTGCAAAAACCCTAAAGGCATTAAAACCTTCTTCTGAGCTGATTTTTGTCCATTCTCGTCATATAGCGCTTTGAAGGCCTGCTAAGGATGCTAGATTATTGTTCTTTATCCTCTTTGTTAGAAGTGTTTAATCGGGTTCAGGTCTGGCGATTGAGCTCCAAGACCAGAATGTTTTGATTTGAAAACCATTCCTTCGTTTTTCGGGATTTATGACATGGAGCATGCTGAAAAATTATCCGTCGGTGAGACCTGTTCCCAAATATTTTACGATAGTATGCTTTTAAGGAGGTCCCTAAAACCTCAATATAGCTGTCGTTGTTCATTCTTTCCTTGCACGTGAATAGCTCTCCTATCCCTCCTATCCCAACTACCACCACCAAACTTGACTGTGAGTACCACACAATCGGGATGGTACTCTTCGCCCTTCCACTTGCGAACGTAGACTGCGCCAGGAGTTCCGAAAATCTGTAAAAAACATTCTGATTGATGTCCAATGTTTTCTTAAATCCACTTTTAATTTTGTTTTTAGAAGTTAAAAATTTACTTACCTGGAAATTTGCCTCATCTGACCACACGTCATTGCTCCAATCTTCATGACTCCAATTCTTATGCAATTTTGGCCCACTCAAGACGTCGTTTTTTGTTCTCCTCAGAAAGCCGGAGTTTTGTTCTGGTCTTGCAACCTCTAAGGCCAGCTTCTGTTAGCCTTCTACTAACCGTTCTCGCAGATAGCGTAACATTTTGGCGTTCCTGAACCGAAGCACCTAATACAGAATAGGTCCTTCCGATCTTCACGAGTCGAAAATTTTCTTTTTTTTTTGCCTAGGCGAGGCTTAGAAATGTTCTCTCTAGTCGCCCTGTAGGGATATTGAAGAATTTTTGAAATTTGTTGCTGGGACATGCCTTAAGAGGCCATTTAGTTCGTGTCTTTTTATCTTAGCCATCTACAGGTTGACTACTTTTATTAATTAAATACAAAAAACTATGAATGAATAATAAGAAATCCCCTGTGCACACTTTCACTACTATTTTCGAAATGGTACCAATTTTACCAATTTAAAGAAAAGTTAAAAATCTCGGGAATTCCCCATAATTTAGTCATTAATGGGTTACAATAATTCCTTGATCGAACTTTGAATGTCGAACAAAAGGACTCCGTTCGGTATCCTCCTGCATCCACCATACAGCACAATACTTGCAGATTATCATAAACTTCGAGAAGAGCTTCAACAGCGTGAGCTATGATCTTGTCTGACGTATTGCACAACGGAAAGTGTTGGAAGACTTCGAAGTCATAAAGGGTCAAGTACTGTTATCCTTGTTCATTGTCATTAATATTGTCCTTGCAGCTTATCGCCCAGCGATAACATGGTCTTAAACATTTCGATTACAATTTTACTTTTACATTAAAAGGCCATTCAAAATCCCACAGACAAATTTCAACGCTCAAATAAACATTGACAGACAAAAGATCGAGAAATTTGACATCTTTTTTATGCAGATTGGTGTTGAACTTAATGGCGTCGAACTGAATGATCTTTTCGCAAAAATTCTTAATAGAAGCATTTTTAAGAGACTCAAATTAACTTCTTATATTCTTTGCAGATCTGTAAAATTGTATGAAATTGTCAAGTACACACTTGCAGTGCAGTAAATAAAATAATGCGATACAACCGCCTGAGTCATTTTAATAGAAACAAATTGCTCATCTATAATCTAACTGAAGCGATCGGTCTTAATTAGACATGCTGTCGTGATACCTTAAGCTTACCTGGAATTATTAAAGTAAGCTGATAATAAAACAACTTTCCACGGGGTATAAAATAACTACCAGCAGGGCTCTCACTCATCAGTTTACCAGTGTTAACATAAGTATCTCCACCAAAACTAAAAGCCGACCATGAAGTTATTCGCACAATTTCTTGTTATTACCATTTGCGCTTATGCTGTAAGTATGAGAGTATATCGACAAAAGCCGCTCCTAGTAACAAATCCCTTTACATTTCTAGGCATCTGGTTTAAGCTTCGGTGGTATTATAAATGCCACAGAAAATGCAGCTGATAATATCATCAATAAGATTGAAAACCTTCTCCATCCTAACAAGCCTAGTGGACCTACGGCCGATACTTGTTACTCCAACTACAACACTCAACTCAGTTCTGTCAATGATGAAACTGTGAGCCAATCTCAAAGTTGTTACACCGTTGCCCAATCAACTGTGGAATCCTTCGCAGAGAATATCAATTCTTCTTTGACCGAAGTGAATACCCTATCTCAGGAGCTGCAGTCGCAACTAGCTGCTTGCGCAGCAGAGGCCTCCCTTTCAGATGTCTTCAACTGCTATGTATCAACCGTAAGTGTTGTTAATTCCAATAGATTGGCCAAAGTTTTTAACAAGCCTCTTTTAGTTCGATGCGAACTTGAAGAACTTGGACGATCTGACTGTACAATCTCAACTGGCTGTCGCATACTTAACCGGCTACCAGAGTGAGGTGGAGATTACTCAAAGTGGCTGCGTAAGCTCAGTGATCCTGACATCAAAGGCTAACTCGACAATTGCATTGAATACCTTGGAGACTTGCTTGGACAACGTTAGCAATGCAGCGAACACGAATACTGGCAGCAGCAGTGGTAGTAGCTCTAGCAGCAGCAGCAGCAGCAGTAGTAGCAGCAGCAGCAGCAGTAGCTCAAACACCGGTAGCTCTGGAACTGGAAGTCAAATTCAAGTTCAAATCTTTTAAAATAATTGTTTGAGTTGTTCTTGGTTACATTGTGAACCTAATAAATTTAATTAGTATTGCAGCATTTGAAAAGCTGACTTTGGGTTATGGTACTCGTAATGCATTCTGGGTACTATCCAATAAATAATTTCACCTATTTTTGTCATCGAAAATTTGGTGTCTCATAGGTTGAACATAGGTCAAAATAGATTCGTGATACCTGGTTGCGGAACCAGCTGGAGCTACATTTATGTATATCCGTACATGTAGAGTGTTGGACATGCTCCTAAATGAGGGTTCATTCTATTAGAGGAGACTTGACAATTACAGTGAATAAGAAAAGTTATCTTCTATTGCCCTTGCAGAATCTGAAGAAATCGTTTGAGATGATGCCCCAAGCCTCTTGTGGGTTCCAATGAGGTAGCATTGTGTAATGGCACCTACTACTGTACTAATGTGGAAGCTTTTTAGAGAGAACAAACTGTAAAAGCATTTCTAATCCAGCTCATATCAAAATCCAGATAGTTTTGCTGATCTTGAGCGATAATCTGCGGTAATAATCTAATGCATGAAAGCATTTCGCCAATATAATAGGATCAATTATCGACCGTACAGTTTTCTGGAGTCTGTATATCCCTGTACTTGTGCGTACAGATTTTGTAAATCTTGAACTGCTGTGCCATCTAGTTGAGAGACAAGTGGCAAATCTAAGGTAGTCTTAGACTATTATGGGACTCCAACTCAATGGACTAAAGCTATTACCTTTGCATGGGAAATACTACAAGGATCTGGATTCTATTTTGAAGCTTTCCATTTAAAGTGAATGAATTTGCTTTCTGGTGTAATGAGTCTTAATTAACAGATATGGTTGCCATCAACTTTGTTTCTCTTTTCAGAATTTCGAACTTAGAAATGATGGCAGAAGTCTCGCTGTATGCTTACAATTGAAGAATTGTTGCTGGAGTAGAATTCGACTACGAAGATGAAGTGGAATCACCCAGCGCTCTATGATATAAAATAGCAAGGGAAAGATCCTCATCTTCTACCTGATCCCTAATAAATTGATCGTGGCGTTGTGGACTTTTCGATTCAAATTCAAGGACTTATTCTCGCAATTCTTAAGAGATTTTACCCGGTAATTTGTTTCTATGACTTTTTCTTGAAATAAAGTGGGCGTGACTATCGCCATTTGTAACCAAAAGTTAAGGATTCTAGTGAAATCACAATAAGACGTAACTACCGCTGTAGATAGCTTTAAGAAACAAAATACGTTGTTTTTTCTTTTAAAGAAAGCGCCCCAAAACATATAACGTATGGACAAATTGTTGTGAATAGCAACGTCTATACACGAGTATCTTGTTAGGTAACTTTTTTTCCAGTTTCTAGCAAGAATATCTAAAAACTTTTTTTTTGTTTTGTTTTGAAAAGTAGGCGTGTCTGTTGAAGAATTTCGATAATGTGTACACTTGTACTGGTTCGGATTCTAAACAAATTATACATGGAATTGTATCCTCCTTCAAAATTTAAGGCCCAAAAACTGGTGAGACTCAGACAGATGAACGAACGAGCGGATAGAAAGACGGATATGGGTAGATCATTATAACTTTCGACGCTAATAACAAATATATACTCGTAATACTCCTCTGTTACAAACTATGCATCAAATGATTAGAAATACCGATCGATTCTAAAGTTATTAATTTTTCAAATGCGCTTAATATTTATGGGCTAAGAATAGTATTAGCCAAATATAAATTGCTATCACTCTCGAATCGCACAATTTCGCGGATTAATTTTTACACCATAATCGGTGAGTGAAGTTAGATTATGTTAGGTTGAAGTGGCTGCCAACTAAAAGGCCGACACACCTAGACCAATGATATATCCATTGCATTTATCAGATCGCTTAGGTCGCCGAAGCAGAAGGCTCCTAAGTCAAGTTACCCTCTTTGAGAGACAGCTGGGCAGGTGCAAAGAAGAATACGAGATTCCTCCTCTTCTTCGTCCATACAGCTTCTACAGAAATAGTTTAAATATACTTCAAGCATTGTCGCATGCTTCTCTATAAGTGATGTTACCAATTACAGCAGTCTATTGAAAAAAATAAAATATGTTGGACGTTTTACATCCAGCTTAGACCAAACTTTGTACCACTTGTCCACCTAAGATTTGTTCTCCCGATAGCACCCAGCTTCAGTTTAACTACACATGTAGCGATCCCAAAGTACCTCTATCTGTTAGAATGGGTATTGTTGTTACATGGTTGGCAAGTTCATCGGCCTTACAATTCTCTGGATTGTTCCTGTGCGCCGGCACCCAAAAAATGTGAATCGGCAACTTAGAGCTGCTATTGAGTTTAGAGAAAACAGTTTCAAGGACTTGATTGCTGCTTGACTGTCTGAAAAGACTGCTGATATCAAGTTTCTCATTATCCAGTATAAGACTTCTTTTATTGTCAATATTTCCACTTGGAATACACTAAACTGATTTATTGAGACAGAAGGAGACGCTAAGATTAAGCTCGTCAGAGAAGACGGCTTTCAACCGTCTCGGTGTAATACCGTATCGACTTGTCTTCTAAAAATACATCTTCCTCCCAGAAGATGGTGCAAGAAATACTGGATTTTGGATGACGTATGTAATGCTATTTCCTCTGATCTACCTTTGAAGTACGCATATTGAGATGCAAACAGTAGTTGTGCGCCGACACTGTCACGTAAGTAGATATCAATCGGTCGTTCTAGTTTCTCTAGAAGGAATGATGACGTACTAAAGGATCTTAGGTCTTTTGGACTTATATGAGAACACATGAAAACCACAGTGACTTTTCTCCAAGTAGCTGAATATAGACCAGAACTAGGCTGCCCTGTATTTTTATCACTAATGCAGGTATTATCCCACCTAGTCCAGCAGATATGTGTGGTTTGAAGCTATGTAGCACCCAAAGAAGTTTGTCCTGCATTGAGGAGTTGATTTTTTGTACATTTAACCGCTTGTTATGAACTTGGGAGTTACTTGGGAAGTGTCCATCTAAAGCAATTGTTCCAAATAGCTTTTATAAGTTGACTTGATTGCCTTCGAAACGGAAGCCTTTGCCATACTTTGAATAGCAAACTTGATGTCAGAATAAATTTAAGCTGTATAAATACTTGCACCTGCTCTGAAAGAAGGCGTTTGGTGCTCCCAGATACATATTATTTAAGGATTTTTGTAGAAATAACAACAATAGCTAAGCAATATGTTTTCCAAAAAAGAATTGAGTTGGTATTATTATGAAAGATCAACGAAGTATCAAACGAACTAAGTTGTGGGGGTTTACAAACAATTTCTCTAGTATACATCTCATTTGAATCTACATGTCATATGAATTTTATATGCAAAGAGATATGGTCAGGAATGATATCTCACAGGTCCACCAAGTGTTTTGTAAAGAGGCACGCGAGAAGCATCTCAAAATTTCAGTTTGATTGGAAAAACTGCAAAGAATATGGATGCCTAAATCCCTCCACTTTGCCGATAATGCTTCGGCAATGTTCGAAAAATTACTGCGACCTATGTATTTCTAATGTCATCCATAGTGGCTAGGCTACTCAAAATAAAAATGCAGTCACCTCAACTTAATCGATTTCAAAGGCATCTAAAACACTATGTCATTCCAGTGGACACAAAGTTCTCATCTACATATGTGTGTCTGATTAAATCGATCGGTCTTCATTAGGCACGCCATCGTGATAAACCCTATAAACTGATAAATTTTTACATAGATAGGATGGGTATAAAACCACCGCCACAAGCCCTCCCACTCAGCAGTTCACCTGAAAAAAAAAATAAACATGAAGTTATTCGGACAAGTTCTTGTTATTGCCATTTGCGTTTATGCCGTAAGTTTAAGTGTATGTCCAAGAGCTGAATCTACTAATATTCGATATTTTTTTTCTAGGCATCTGGTCTAAGTCTTGCTGGCATTTTAGGTACCGGAGCAAACGTTGTTGAAAACGTTGCCGGTGCGGCAGTAAATGCAGCTGAAACCGCAGCCGGTGCTGGAGTAAATGTAGCTGAAACAGTTGCTGGTATTGGTGCCAACGTAGGAGAAACTGTAGCCAATAACGCTGCAATTGCCGCAACAAATGTTGCAGAGACCGGAGTAAATGTAGCTAGCAACGTAGCAGGTGCTGAAGTTAACGTAGCTGAAAACGCTGCAAATGCTGGCGTAAATGCTGCAACTAATGGAGCTATATGGACTGGAAATATTGTGGGTTCAGCGGTTAATACAGCTGGGAATATTGCAAATACTGCAACTAACGTAGCTGAAAATGTTGCAAGTGCTGGGGTTAACGCAGGTGAAGCCGTTGCAAATACGGCAGTGAATGTAGGTAGTAATGTTGCAGGTGCAGCAGTGAATGCAGCTGGAAACGCTGCAAGTGCTGGCGTTAATGCAGGTGAAGCCGCTGCAAGTGCTGGAGAAAACGTTGCAAATACTGCAGTCAATGTAGCTGGCAATGTTGCAGGTGCGGCAGTAGATGCAGCTGGAAATGTTGCAAGTGCTGGGGTTAATGCAGGTGAAGCCGTTGCAAATACAGCAGTGAATGTAGCTGGCAATGTTGCAGGTACAGCAGAAAATGTAGCTGAAAATGCAGCAAATGATGGAACACAAGTTGCAGCTGCAGGAGTAAACGCAGCCGACAACGTTGCAAATTCGGCAGTTAACGTAGCTAGCAATGTTGCAGGTGCGGCAGTCAATGCAGCTGAAACTGCTGCAAATGCTGGAGTAAATGCGGGCGAAACTGCTGCAAATGCTGGATTAAATGTTGCAAATACAGCAGTAAATGTTGCTGGCAGTGTTGTGAATGATGAAGAAAATGCAGTTCACAGCGTTCTCAATACACTTGGAAATATTGTCGGTGGAAATTAAAATGTATTCAGTGTGAACTTCAAAGATTAATGTTAGTGTTGGCGGTAGAAGGACTTCACTATTACCATCGTATGAATTTTCTTGAAGTACCTACATTTGCTCCTCCAGATGACTAAATTATTCCGGAAACCTTTAGAAAAATTATTAAATAATGGCTGGAGAGAAATTCATCCTTTAATAGAGCTTGTTTTTATTATTTTCTGGATGAAATATACTGCTCCTCTTTGGGATCTAATCTTTTCACAGAGTCTTATGTATAGGGTGACCAGATAATAATGATAGGAAAAGAAATTTAAATAAAACAACAACGATATGAGATATCAAATTGAATTTGACTTTATTTTGAAGCTACATTCATGCCATTGTGTATGGAATAGCACATTATTTGAATGGCCGCCTCGACTTCGCTGGGCTGTGCTTCAAGCGGTCGGTCCAATTTTTGATGACTCGGTCCAATATGTGCGGCATTATTCCGGCAATTGCGTCTGGAATATTAGCCTCGAGCTCATCTAAAGTAGTTGGCTTGTTAGCGTAGACTAAGGACTTGACATAGCCCCAGAGAAAATAATCGAGGGGTGTCAAGTCGCATGATCGCGGCGGCCAATTGATGAACGCTCGCCGTGAGATGACCCAGTCGCCAAATTTCTACTTCACTACTTCGCTTCATGTAGCTTGTATGACATGTAGCGCCGTCTTGTTGAAACCACAGCTCGAATACATTGACGTTGTTGAGCTCTGGCCACAGAAAGTCGGTTAACATCGCTCTATACTGGTGTATCCTTCCTCATTTCGAAAGAAATAAGGTTCGATTATGCCGCCGTGCCATAAACCGCACCCATCAGTCAATCTTTGTGGATGCATTGATGCTTGGTCGAACACTTGTGGATTGTGGTCTCTCCAATAATGGCAATTTTGTTTGTTGGCGTAGCCGCTGAGCCAAAAATGGGCTTCGTCCAAGATGATGATTTTTTGGCCAAAATCCGGATCTCCGGTCAACATATCCACGGCCCAATTAGCGAACTCACAGCGTTGTCTATGGTCGTCCGGCTTCAATTCTTGCGTCAGCACAATCTTACACGGACGGCGGCTATGTTTTCTTCACTTCGCACCAATGTCTGTCTGGTTGGTGGCTAAAGGGTGTACTCACGTTCAAATTTTTCCCCGATGCGACGAATTGCCTGCTCATGGAAGCCATGAACGACCGACTTAACGACGAAATTCACGTTGCGTATTTACAACTGAGCAAGAATTCGGATAATATTTTTTTAAATAATTTTCACATATTCGGGGAGAGTCAAACGATTCACCATGAAATGGCAAATCTTACTGAATATTTTGACAGCTGGATGTCATTGGTGACTTTGACAGCTGGTGAAACATAATAATTGGAAAAACTATCATTGCTATCTGCTCACCCCTTATATTATATAAGAATCTTTCAGATATAATTGCTGGAATATTATGACGAAGACATAAGAATTGTGAAGTGCAAGAGCCTATATCATTCTACTAAGAAGAGTTAATTGGTAATGCTGTCAATTTTGGAAGATCGAAACACAAATCAGTACGGAACCCAATTGCGTCAACCAATGATTTGGTATTAGCTATGAATTATAATGGTATCTAATAGTTTTAGCTTTTATTTTAAGTGTTCCGTACACGGTGTCTATGTATGTATCTATTTGTCTTTCTCTAATTACATCTATCACATACGTGAATATTTTCAAGTGTTTGGGTTCAGATCCGATGGAATAGACATCGGGCTGAACTCATCTGTCTCTATAGCATTAGGTAGTTAGGGAGTCTTTGCCATACTTCGAATACCAAACTTGATGTCAGAACAAAATTAAGCTAAACATACACTAGAACCTGCTCTAAAAGAAGGCGTTTGATGCTCCCAGATACATATTGTTTAGGCATAGTTGTAGAAATAACAAGCTAAGCAATATGTGTTTAAAAGAAAGGAATGAGCTGGTACTATTTGAAAGGATCTACGAAGTATCGAACGAACTAGGTGGTAGAGGTTTAAAAATAATTTATCTAGAACTCGCATATATCTCATATGAATCTGCATCTCATATGAATTCTATACGCAAGAGGATACGGTCGGAATTAATATCTCATAGGACCACCAAGTGTTTTGCAAAGAGGAGGAATTAAAAATTTCAGTTGGATTAGAAGGACTACAAAGAATATGGATGCCTAAATCCCTCCATCAATTATTTAACTCCTTACCTATAATGCTGTGAGAATAACTTCGGCAAACGTGCCAACACTACTGCGACTTATGTATTTCTAATGTCATCCATAGTGGTTAGGCTACTCAAAATAAAAATGCAGTCACCTCAACTTAATCGATTTCAAAGGCATCTGAAACACTATGTCATTCCAGTGGACATACAGTTCTCATCTACATATGTGCGTCTGATTAAATCGATCGGTCTTCATTAGGCATGCCATCGTGATAAACATTAACTGATAAATTTCTAGACAGATAGGATGTGTATAAAACCACCGCCACAAGCCCTCCCAATTAGCAGTTCACCTGAAAAAATAAATAAACATGAAGTTATTCGGACAAGTTCTTGTCACTGCCATTTGCGTTTACGCCGTAAGTTTCAGGGTACCTATGGACAAGAATTGAACCTACTAATATTCCCTATTTCCTTTCTAGGCATCTGGTCTAAGTCTTGGCGGCATTGTGGGTACCGGAGCAAACGTTGTTGAAAACGTTGCCGGTGCGGCAGTAAATGCAGCTGAAACCGCAGCCAGTGCTGGAGTAAATGTAGCTGAAACAGTTGCTGGTATTGGTGCCAACGTAGGAGAAAATGTAGCCAATAACGCTGCAATTGCTGCAACAAATGTTGCAGAGACAGGAGTAAATGTAGCTAGCAACGTAGCAGGTGCTGAAGTTAACGTAGCTGAAAACTCTGCAAATGCTGGAGTAAATGCTGCAACTAATGGAGCTATATGGACTGGAAATATTGTGGGTTCAGCGGTTAATTCAACTGACAATGATGCAAATACTGCAGTTAACGTAGCTGGAAATGTTGCAGCCGCCACAGGAAATGCAGCAGCAACTGCTGCTGGTGTTGGGGTGAATGTAGCTGGAAATGTTGCAGCCACAGGACTCAAGTTATCCAGTAATATTGCAAATGATGTAGTAAATGCAGCTGAAGATGCAGCAAGTGCAGGAGTAAATGCTGCAAATACGGTAGCCAACGTAGCTGGCAATGTTGCAGCCACAGGAGTCAACGTAGCCAATAATGTTGCAGGTGATGGAGTGAACGCAGCTGAAGACGTAGCAAATGCAGGAGTAAATGCTGCAAATACGGTAGCCAACGTAGCTGGTAATGTTGCAGGTGCGGCAGTGAATGCAGCTGGAAATACTGCAAGTGCTGGGGTTAATGCAGGTGAGGCCGCTGCAAGTGCTGGAGAAAACGTTGCAAATACGGCAGCCAATGTAGCTGGCAATGTTGCAGGTGCGGCAGTGAATGCAGCTGGCAATGTTGCAAGTGCTGGAGTTAACGTAGGTGAAGCCGTTGCAAATACAGCAGTGAATGTAGCTGGCAATGTTGCAGGTACAGCAGGTAATGTAGGTGAAAACGCAGCAAATGATGGGACACAAGTTGCAGCTGCAGGAGTAATCGCAGCCGACAATATTGCAAATTCGGCAGTTAACGCAGCTAACAATGTTGCAAGTGCAGCAGTCAATGCAGCTGAAGCTGCTGCAAGTGCTGGAGTAAATGCGGGTGAAAGTGCTGCAAATGCTGCATTAAACGTTGCAAATACCGCAGTAAATGTTGCTGGCAGTGTTGTGAATGATGAAGAAAATGTACCTGAAATATGAATATAGAAGGACTTTATTATTGTCATCTGTGAAGTACTTGTATCTGCTCCTCCAGATATGACTAAATTATTCAAGAAGCCTTTAGAAAAATTATTAAACAATGGGCGGAGAGAAATTCATCTTTTAATAGAGCTTGTTTTTATTATTTTCTGGATGAAATATACTGCTCGTATTAGTGATTTAAACTTTTGACAGTATCTTATGTATATTACAAGAATCTTTCAGATATATGCCGCGTCTGCATCAAACTAACTATAAACTAGAGAATTAATGTCAATCTAAATCCTTATGAGTTGACCAGCTTAACGCCCTAACATGTTAGCATTCGCCGAGGTAAGATCTCCGCTGATTAGCTTTTTATTGTCTATAAAAATGGCTATGTGAACACACTGTTGTTTTAGAAATATAGTGGACGTCCAGTATAATGAATTATATAATGCACAGCCTTTCGTTAAATAGATTGTCCTTTTTGTCCACCTAATAATACCAGAATATGAAGCAATGTGAACTGTGTTTGAAATGTAAGAAAAGAAAAATCAATTCACAAGCTTTCCTTTCTGGTTCCCTCCAACCTCTAGTACTTCTCTTGTCAAAAGCATCCTTGTGTAGTCTATATTGTTCTGAACTGACCACTGGATGGATCGGATTATTGCTTCCGATTGTTTAATTTTTTCATCAGTGCGCAGCTTAGAAAGATTATTTTCGTCCTCGCTTCCACTTACGATTATATTACCTTCCTGATCATCTTCATGATCGAAGTCAATATTGTTCCATTGGACGAGATCAGCAATAGTAAATGAAAGTTAAAAAAGATTTTCAAACATTAATTCCATTGCCAAAACACAATTTAAATTTCTAAACCTATCTCTAGAAAAACGTTGTTAACTAGATCAAGTGTTGCTCTAGTGCATAAAACTTCATCTTGCTGCATTAAAATTGAAAACGGAATTTCGACTTATTCATCAAATACTTCACAGTTTTCCTTCAGTGGTCATGGGCTTGTTCTCATAAAACTTAGACTTCAAGACACCCCAAAGAAGAAAGTCCAACGGCGTTAACTCGCATGATCTGTGTTGCCAATTCTGATCACAAAAACGTGAAATTACACGACCAGGAAATGATTCATGCAGTAATTGAATTATTTCTTGGACTGTATGTCATCTGGCATCGTCTTGTTGAAACCACATGTCTTTCACATCTATGTTTTGTAACTTTGGCACACAAAACTGGATTATCATGTCGTGATAGCGAGCATCATTAACTCTTATTGCCTGACCAGCCGCATTTTCAAAGAAGAATGGTCCGCTCCAGCCCTAAATCCCCACCAAACAGTGACACGTTATGGATGCATTTGTTTCTCAACAATCACTCGTAGATTTACTAAATCAGTAGGCTTCAGTTCTTGAGTCAATTGCACTTTGTAGGTATGGAGATGTAAATCTTTCATGAGAATATGCTGTAGAGAGCTTCTTGAAATGTCCATTTCTTGACCACGGTGCCGAATTGATGTTCCTGGATTCTTAACAACACTCTCACGAACTGTTTCTATGTTTTGTGTTGAACGACTTATTGAAAGACGGCCAGAGTGTCTAAGATCACTAATTTATCCAGTCTCCCTGAATTTTTGAATTAATTTCATCACAGTTGATGAAGTTAAATCGCTATTCCGACCTTATTTTGTACGAAAATTGAGAACTGTAGCTGCCAAACAATGAAAACTCGTTGTTCTTTCATGTAGCACTCCATTCGTAATAACTCTGAACTGTCAGCTGTCACGATGTCTTTTTTTTTCGTTGGCAGCACTTTACCACAGAAATGGCGACACTTTACCACTCTGAACTGTCAGCTGTCACGCTGTCTTTTTTTTCGTTGGCAACACTTTACCACACAAATGGCGCAAAATTCAAATCTTGCATGAATTTTGGGACATCTTTTAAAAAGTTGAATTGCTTCATTGCTTTAGGATGGCAAACCTGAGGTATGAAGTTATGAAAAAACTGGTCTTTAAAAATCTGCACGTTGATCCATCCACTTTGAGAGTGTGAGTAATCTGCAGAAGCCTTTTGTTTCGAAATGTCCGCGCAGTTTTTGTGACTTTTTGATGAGCAATAGCCTTATTTTCTTTGTGCCCGAGGCATTTGAGCGCACCAAAAAGGTTAGCCTTTCTTTCGCCTCGATACACTGTTTTAACCTGAATGGGCATACTACTTATTATCAGGCAACATTTTCCATTCCGGCATTTTCAGATAACTGATGTTCCCTTATTATGGTTGCTAATCCTTTTTTTTAAATCGTTCCACTTGTGAAGACAGTTTCCCACCTGATACCTTAAGATATACCGTCACTGGCAGCAAACGATTCTTTATAAATTCCTTGTGAAATTCTTGTGCCTTAGATTTCAAAATTAAAGCGCTCATTAGGATGTTGTTTCGCCTCATCATGAGGAACCAGTTAAAATGCACTTTTTCCATTTTTTGGGAATTCACCCTTCTTCATTTGATTTGGAACCATTTTTAGAAGTTTCCAATGTCTTTCAAATATTTTTTTTTATTTTTTTTTATGGTATAAATCGGTAGTCCCTTATATTTTTACATTTTTACAATTTCAAACTCGACGACCGCTAGATATGCAGAGATATGAAATTCCCACTTTTGGCTAAAAAGCAAAAGTGGATCTATTGAATTGATCAAACCCCGCAAAAGAGCAGTAACAGCTTAACCGGATAGGGTTTGAAATGCCGAGTTAGAAGAAATATATACAAATAACCTGGGGCAAGGCTCGGCTTGGGCTTTATTCACGGCAAAGATTTCAATGTTGATGACAAGATTGTGTTACTCATTTGCGATGTCGTTTTGCATATGATGAATTTTACATACATGTTTTTCGTGTCTAAACCGTTCCTATAAACATGTTACCATAATTTGTTAGAACAGATACAGTAGGAGTACCTAAGGGAGCTATCAGAAGATGATGATCTGATCAAGTATAATACCAAGTAGTAATCACGTTTTTTTCGACGACTAATATCGTAAGTCGTCGGCTGATCACCAATGGCTCAGTCTAGTTTGGTTTTTGCTGCCTATAACCTGCGACACTAATTCTTTTGAAACAAGTCTATTCTCAACAGGCTGCCTTCAATGATGGAATGATGTATGGTATGGTTCTTCGTCCTTTTGCTTGTTACCATAGTAAGCAAAAGCAGAGCGTGACGAAGGACCTGGAGGTTGCGATCCTTTCTATTGAAGCAGAGTTGCCTGTGTTGTGAGGCATATAGCCCCATCCTGTTGGAACCACATGTAGCTCACATCAATGTCTTCAATCGCAGGCTAAAAAAAGTTGGTTATCAGTTAACCATAGCGCAGAAAATTCACCGTAAGAGTAACAGTGGCGCCTTCATCGTTTTCAATAAAATAAGGGCCGGTCACGCCGCCGGTCTACAGCGCGCTCCAAACTGTCACCGGTGGTGGATGAAAAGGCCTCTCAATGATCACATTTAGATTCTCAGAATCCAAAATTCTTCAATTTTGTTTGTTTACGTAGCCGCCGAGCCGAATGGACCTCATTGCTGAAGAAAATTTTGTTCTAAAAATCGATGTCAACTTGTTGATTTTCCAGCACTCAATCGGTGTATGTTCTGCGCTTTAGTTGTTATATAAGTTGGACCTTGTAGGAATGAAGATGCAAATCGAAGCGCAAAATACGTCAAATGGAGCTGCAGCAAATGCTGAGCGCAGGGTGGAATTGACAAGTCCCGGTTTTTGGCCACTGAGGCACTCATAGTTGATCCAACATTACCATGATGCACAGACCTTACGATATCATAAACACTATTATTCAGATTTAGTGATTGCGTTTCGAATTGTTTGCTCAGGTGAGCGCTCATGATGACCATAATATTTATTTAAATCGCGATACACAGAACTGTTATTTTTGTAGTAAGATGCAACAATTTTGACGCATTGAGCTGTGGTTAAAGGATCCACATTACAAAATGGCAAGGCAAGACCTAACTATGGATGACAGATGGATTTGACAGATGATATATGGCAGGGATGTGCAATCCCAGTCTCGAAACGAATAACCCTTTATGTGGCGCAAAAGTCATCACCCTATGGCGTCTTATGTCATCTCGACTTTGACATTTGTGAAGTAATCGAAAGCAGAATACACACAGACAAACCATGTATTGCTATACTCTTCAAGAACTAGTGCCTGGTAGTGTGGCACCAAGTGGTGGTGTTGCACCCCGGATCAACCATGTAAAAAAGCAAATCCTGTCTATTAAAGCCAAGTATGGGTGGTATGGGTGGTATGATAACAGAAACACCATACCTTAAGCTTGCAATATAATTTTTAATATTTTTTATTTATACTTCTGAACTTATCTGATTAATCTAAATTAGGTGCTAAGTTCACTGCCTGAATTTCCACTTTATCCAGAATAGGACCAGCTGCTGTTGGATGGACGAGACCATGTTGAATTGACTGCTGGGCGATAGACTGGACGATAGTTTGGTTGATAGGCTGGTCGATATGCAGGTCTATTCACTGTCGGTACCCTGGATGCGTTAACATTTCCATACGATGGTCTTCTGTTAAAGATCTTTTCCCTTTGTGCGGAATTGTTAAGGTTGGTACTGAAATTACCGGGAACTGGCCGACGTCCTTGTGGGAAGGACGAACTGTAATTTCCGGGATTGCTGAAATTGCCAGGCCGTGGCCTAAATCCTTGTCCGGTAACTGGACGTTGTCCTTGTGGGAAGGACGAACTGAAATTTCCGGAATTACTGAAATTGCCCGGCTGTGGCCTAAATCCCTGTCCGGTAGAATTCCAACTGGGAACAAACGATGAATTTGAATTGCCTACATAGCTAGAGTTGAAATGATGAGGCCTATGACTGCGAACTGGTCTGGTTAAGTTCCAATTGCCAGATGCATTGAAATGTACTGGATGACTGTAATTACCAGAGGGTAGAGTCACATTCGAATTTCCCAAAGAATTCGAAGAATTAAAGTTGTGATGGTGTAGTCCATGTTTGAAGCGACGATAATCGTCCCTTCCAAGGTATGATGCTTGAATGGCCTGTCGAGAAGAAACTTATTAATTTGTTGTCTAATAATACAAACGTCTTCTAACTTACACCAAATGCGCACAATGCGATCAAAACGACTAAGCCTCTGTAGGAGAACATTTTGCGGAATGGATTCGTTGTCAATTAACTGAATGAATTCTCTGCCTTTTATACAATTCACAGATAGGTTCTTATCTAAAAAATTACTCGCTGAAGTGTGATTGCAATTCAAATGAAAATAAATATTGGCTAAGAGAAAATAAGCAGAAATTTAACAAATAAATAAATCAATTATTTGAGAAAGCCCACATTGACTCATGACTTGTAGTTATAGCAACGAAAATATTTTTTTACGCAATTTTTATAATACCTACCATAGGTGAATCAATCATCTATGGATAAACTTTGGTGTAAGCTGAAACTACGTGCAAACGATTCATAAAACAGACACAGGAATATGCAATATGTTTGCAGCAGCTTGTAACATACCCTATTTAAATAGTTTACTTCCCAAAGTAAGGGTTTCTTCAGAGTCTTGCCCGCAAACACTTGCAAAAGCGTAAGCGCATTTTAATGTAAAGACAAATCAGACAGACAAAAGGTCTCGATTATAGTCGACCCTTAACTTTGTCCCACAATCAAAGCAAATAGAGTCGAATTTACCCTACAAAAATAAAATTAGATTTATATTATTATCAAACGAACACATGTTCATATCTGTCTGATAGCAGAAATGCTAATTATCCATTTAAAAATGAAAAGTCACTTTATCCAGTGAGGAAGTATATATATAAATGCCTACATATTCAGACAGTAATTTAATTTCTTCATACAAAGGAAATAAGCTAAATATATCGTTCAACAGCCAACTGCTCGTGAGAAGGCGAAGGGCAAGCGAAAAGATATACGAACTCTTATCATACTCTCTGTGCACAATTATACAGATATTTCGTTTTTATTCCACTTAGTCACAGTAAAATATTCTCACGATAGTTTGCTTTTCGTTATCTGAAAACAAGATTACATTTTTCTGATGATGAGTTAACGAGCCAGTTGTTGAACTATTAAGAATGAAAAAACAAAATAAAATCAGCTACTATTTAATCGATCAGCAGTAAAAGGTCTTTTGATCAGCAAAATAAAAATACTTAATTAGCAATTTAATTGTTTTTTGATCAGCAGAAAGCAATTGTTTGCTTTGCAGAAAATCATAAACAAATTTTAGCAGAAATAATAAATGATTAGCAAGAAAAATAAAAGATGAGTTGAGCAAATAATTTGTCAACAAAAAATCAATTATTTGGTCGGCAGAACACATGTTTTGACTAACAAAAAACAAAATATCAGCAGAAAAAGAGGAAACAAATGTTAAGGTTCATATGTATAAAGAAAACCTAAAAAAAACACTTATTAGCGAATTAACTTGAAAGATTTCGAATTTCAGAAAATAGTAGTAAAGAATTTGCAGAAATTTTTATGATAGCGTTTTTAAATGGAATCCTCAGAGTTTCGACACAAAACTATATGTGATTGACACATTATGCTTCCAGATATGGGTTCAGCATATAATTGCATTTTAGAAATAGACTCAAAGATACAATGAAAAGTGTTTTGAACCGGATGTGCAGTAGAAGGTTGAAATTTTAATTGGAGATTAGTTTTACTTATCCGCACTCAGTTTTAAATCAAAATTTTCGAAGAATGCAAATCGTTTTTGCGATGAGGAAGAAATACAGATAAGTTAGAATCCATTTGGAATGAATTGTATTATACCCTATATCCCATATTCCAACCCATCTGTAATAAAGTGGACGTGGCTTTATGAACTTTTTAATTAAAATGCAATAACATCTTCCTACTCAGGGTATACTTCGCGATTTTTAAAAATCTTATTAAAAAAACTGAAGTTATTACTATTTCCTAGAAGAAAGTTGACGTGGTTAAATACGTTTTTGACAGTTACAATAGTTTTGTCAGAAAAATGCTGAGGTATCTTCTGGGTTAGAAAATATCATTGCATTTTAACCAGAAATTTCACAATGCATGCCGCAGGGACAGAGTATCACACAATCCGTTTCAGGTGGATTGTAGCTTGTATGTATATTTATATCGATACTGCCTATGTTGTCCAAATTATATGAACAAATTTTGATAAAACACCTAAATGAAACAAATAAAGTAAAATCACTGGGCCCTGTGTTGCATCTTCTATTTACCAGCGATCTGCCAGAAAGTGAAGAAATAACTGTGGAATGTACTGCTGCTCTTGCTGTGGTAGAAACTATCGAAGAAACAACAAAAAAGCTTCAAAAGGCAGTGAATAATATATTAGGTGCGCAACTAAGTTCTCGCTGTTTGTCAATAGATGGCTCCAGTAAGTGCTGGTCGATTTTGACATATCCAAAACGTCATAAACCGAGCTTAGACATATGGAAAACCAACTGTTTTGACACATTAGTGATTTTATTTTGGCATCATATACTTTTGGTTGTGTGAAAATGTCTGATTTTGTGCCAAATATTCGTCATTTGCGGGAAGTGTTGATTTTCTTCTTTCAATCGAAGAAAATGGCAGCTGAAGCACATCGAGAGCTCCAAAAAGTTTACAGAGATGCTGCTCTAAGTGAAACAACGTGCCGTGACTGGTTCCGTCGCTTTAAAGACGGTGATTTCGATGTTGACGGCCGTCCGCGTGAAGGAAGGCCAAAATTCTTCGAAGACGCTGAATTGGAGGCATTGCTCGATGAGGATCCGCGCCAAATGCAAGAACAGCTTGCTTCAGCATTAGGAGTTATCCGCCAAGCCATTTCCAAGCGATTGCATGCGTTTGGAATGATTCAAAAACAAGAAACTTGGGTTCCTTATGATTTGAAGCCAAGGGACGTTGAGCTTCGTTTTTTCGCCTGTGAACAACTGCTCCAGCGGCAAAAAAGGAAGGGTTCTCTTCATCGCATCGTGACAGGTGATGAAAAATGGATTCATTACAGCAACCCAAAGAAATGTCATGGGGACTGCCCGGTCATGCTTCTACGTCGCCGGCTTATGCTGTGTATTTGGTGGTACCAGGTCGGTGTCATTTATTATGAACTGTTGAAACCCAACGAAACCATCACTGGAGAACGGTACCGACTTCAATTGATACGAATGAGCAGAGCACTGCACAAAAAACGACCACAATATGAGCAGAGGCACGAAAAAGTGATTCTACAGCATGATAACGCTCGGCCTCACGTTGCCAAACCCGTTAAAACCTACCTGAAAATGCTCAAATGGGAAATGCGCCGATTATTACTTGTTCCGTTCGATGGCACATGGTCTGGCTGATCAGCAGTTCCGCTCATATGAATACATCAAAAAATGGCTAGATTCGTGGATAGCCTCAAAAGATGAACACTTTTACCGTAACGGTATTCGAGCTCTGCCAGAAATATGGGAAAAAGTTGTAGCTAGCGATGGGCAATATAAAGGGTGGTTAAGTTTTAAGGGCCGATGTTGATTTTGAATAAAACACAAATTATTTAGGAAATTACTATCATTTCTTTTTATTATGATAATATTGGTATGGTTCAATTATGTATGGAACAAAATATCGGCCAAATGGCCGCCGCGACCTCGGCGGCACACCTCCATCCGATGGTCCAAATTTTCGATGACGCTGAGGCATAATTGAGGTTCTATGCCGTTAATGTGCCGAATTATCTCATCCTTTAGCTCTTGAATTGTTGCTGGCTTATCGACGTACACCTTTTCTATCAAATAACCCCAAAGAAAGAAGTCCAACAGTGTCAAATCACATGATCTTGGCGGCCAATTGATGTCGCCACCACGTGAAATAACACGGCCATTGAATTTGTCACGCAAGAGAGCCATTGTTTCGTTAGCTATGTGGCAAGTGGCACCATCCTGTTGAAACCACATATCGTCCACATCCATATCTTCCAATTCGGGCCATAAAAAGTTCGTTATCATCTCACGATAGCGAACACCATTCACAGTAACTGCCTGACCGGCCTCATTTTGGAAAAAATACGGCCCGTTGATGCCGCCAGCCCATAAACCGCACCAAACAGTCACTCTTTGTGGGTGCATTGGTTTTTCGACAATCACTCTTGGATTATCATTCGCCCAAATGCGGCAATTCTGCTTATTGACGAATCCACTGAGGTGAAAATGTGCCTCATCACTGAAGATGATTTTCTTCGAAAATTGATCATCCACTGTTGCCATTTCTTGCCACCATTGTGACCATTGACGACGCTTGAAATGGTCAAGAGGCTTTAGTTCTTGAGTCAATTGCACCTTGTAAGCGCGTAAATGCAAGTCTTTATGCATAATGTTCATCAACGACGAGCGTGAGAGGTGCAATTGTTGAGCACGACGACGAGTTGAGGTGGACGGCTCTTCAGCCACACTATCGCGAACAGCAGCAATATTTTCTGCAGTACGAGCTGTACGAGCATGCACTGGTGTTTTCACATCTCCTACAGACCCGGTTTGCACAAATTTTTGCACGATTTTTTCGATTGTACGCACATTTGGACGATTAAATTGACCGAAAGAATCACGAAATGCACGATATGCATTTTGATTTGAACGCCCATTTTCATAATAAGCCTGAATAACTTTAACGCGTTGCTCGATTGTGTATCTTTCCATGGTTCAAATTGAGTTAGTCTGAAATTGAGAAAGGTTCACATTAAACATCGGCCCTTAAAATTTAACCACCCTGTAAAATGATTCATTTGTTACCATTTTTTCACAATAAAGTTGCATTTCCATAAAAAAAAAAAAAAACAGCGAGAACTTAGTTGCGTACTATATCAAAATGCACTAAAAAATTACAAATTTTAAATGACCTGAAGTCAGTGCATAACAAATTTTACTAATAAAAATGTACTACACGTCACAGTATACATTAACAATAATATAATAGAATACTCGAACACAGCTAAATATCTAGGTATGACCCAAGATGCCAAACTGCGCTGGAAAATGGACTTAAAGGAAAAAAAAGAGATGAATTGAACATGACTTGCAGTAAAATGTGTAATTGGGAGGTTCACTCCTTTGTCCAACTACAACACACTATTCTAAAATCGTGCAAGCAAAATAAAGTACTACGTAGCATAGCAAATGCACCATAATATATATGAAAAGTAACTAGAAGGCATAAACTTATATGAATTTGGAAATGACACATTTCCTTAATAATGACAATCTAACTAGGAGACTAATAAGGGTAAAAGCTTTTGATCTAGCTAACTAAAGTAAAAAAAAAAGAATTAAAAGAAAACCAACAAACGACGGTTTCTTAATCACTGCATAAAATGGGTGCGCCATCTGCAGGTTTCTTTTTAAATTACATGTTATTTTGACACTGACAGTTCTTTCGCGCTCGAAATATTGACAGAATTACAATCCCGGTAAATTAAATGAATCGATTTACGCTTGAAGAACGTTAGAAAATATTGAAAAGTTATTTCCAAAGTGTTGCCGAAACAGTGTGAATTTCGAAAAGAAATTTCGGTCGAAATAATGCACCAACCGTGCCTGCTGTACGCAAGTTTGTGAAGAAAGTTCATGAGATTGGCATGAATAACATAAGTTGCAGTCATGTTCGTCTTGTTCATCAACCGAGAATATTGCTGCTGTTGCCGAAAGTGTGTGCCTAAACCCAAGAACAACTCGATACAGATATTAGCAACTAAACATTAGTCGCACTAGCTTGAGGAGCCGTTACGGTCAACGGACAGCGCAACCGATTTTTTTTCTGATTGCAGCAAGATGGCGCTACGTATTTAATAATCGTGTAATCAGCCGTTTTGGTGATGTTGCTTGGACTCCGCTGAGTTGCGAATTGACGCCGTTGGCTTTTTTTTTTGTGGTTGCCCTTAAAGATTGTTGTTATGATGACAATCCTCACCTTACCATTTATGTATTATAGAAAATAAATTGTTTTAAAAACATACAGGAAAGTTACAATCCATCTTGAACAGTTATCGTGCCTCTGTTGATCGTAAATTTGTTGCCATCTTCTTCATGCTGACATCTGTGGCGAGTTGAGGTTTTTGGATTTAGACGCAGACTTTTGGCAACAACAGCAATATTCTCGGCTAATTGCACAAGACGAACACGTGGATAACTTGTTTAACCAATTCGCATGCCTTGGTGCATTATTCCGACCGAAATTTCTTTTCAAAAATCACACCGCTTCGGCAACACATCACACATCAATTTGTAAATAAGTTTCAAGATACAATACTGTGTTTCTGTTAATTTTTTCAGCGCGAAAGAGCTGTCAGTGTCAAAATGACATGTAATTCAAAAAGAAACCAACAGATGGTCCACCCGTTGTATTCCATCTCTAGCACAATTTTTTGCTTACCACAACCCAAACTACATGATATTCATATAAAAAATGCTCATTAGATTGCAATTACTAGTTCAGAACATGTCTCGAAAGCGGTGACCTAGTTTAGTAAGTTTTAAATTATCAGCAGAATAATTTTCTCTAATACCTTCTGGAACAGATATAGGACTGTTTGCTCAGATTAATAAAGAGGCTTCTTAGTATTCTCACAGTGCACATGTAATTAGTAATCATCCCAACAACTAAATAAAAAAAAAGATCAAACCACACCACGCTCCTCAAAGTTCATAATTAGACTAACTATCAACTTGCTTTTGTTAAGACATACTCGTAACGAAATAAAGACAAGTCTCTGCAAGGAAAGCACTCATCAGACTCCCGGAGTTGTTTAATATTCAGATTTCACTTAAGTGGATAGAACAGTATCAAGGCTAACGGTATGAAATTCCTGAAGGACCTCTTTCCTTATCCTGGCAACTTTCTCACAGGTTTCATTCGAAAAAAGTCTGAATGGAAAGGAAGTAAAAGTTTCAACAGCAGCGTACACGTGTTTGTTTAATGCAATTATTTCTCGCAAAGAATCACAGGGTGCAGAGTGTGGCGCCACCATTAAAAGGATTCCTGGATATACAACTTGTAAGACTGGAGGAGAAAAAAAAAGGATGAGACACGCAATGATTTATCACCCACAACACATTTACACAAACCCACAAATGATGGATGTGTCACGGCGATAGTCACACAAAACTTCAATCAATTGTCCAGCTAATTTGGGGGGCGGACACGTTTCGTTGGATTGGACATTTGATTTCACCTTTGACACGTACATACAGCCAGTAGAAGTGAGATGACAGATCTGTAAGGACCCCCAGTTGATGGGTTCGTTTGTCGCTGATTAGAGTGTCATTTTGTGTGATAAATGGCTATGAGTAGTGTACGTGTAAAAACACCACAACGATGATAATGAATTGCAGAAAAAAAAAAAACTGAAAGATTGTGTAATTTGATGGTAACTGGAGTCACAGGTTGGCCAATGGCTTTTAAATTTAAGGAAACATTGTAAAATAGTTTTGTTATCATGCCCCCTGAAAGTCTATGGTTGAAACGAAGAACCCATCTTCGATCTTTGCAGTGGCGTAGCGTGGGTTGGGGCCGCCCGGGGCAGACCCAATTTATGCCGCCCCTAGTAATTTTTTCACACACTAAAAAAAAAACCTTTGTCTACGGTTTCAACCTGTTATAACTACACATATGTATGTCAATAAACTTGGTTAACTTTCTCTTCAAAATTTTGTCAACTGCTGTTCTACTACTTTCTAGCAAGTGAAGCAAAAATGAAGCCGCAAATTTAAAATTTTCCCATTTTCCGATTTCCCAATCTCTACGCGAATACAAATTACTTACCTCAGTTATTATATCTACTTTAATTATCTAAATTAAAATTCTTCAGAAAAACGGGATTCCCCCCTGCAAGGTCGGGATTAGAATAGGTCGGGGTTTGGTATGCCTGTAAGGTATGCCTGTCGTAAGAGCCGACTAAAATCCGCCGGAAGAAGTAATCTTCATGATGTATGCTGTCAGGACCATGCAGTCTTGGTAGGGCCACCCTTGGCAATAAGGTTATAACTGAAAGATGAACCTGAAGGATAAACCCATAAAACCAGGAGCATATTGTGCCACACACTGGTCAGCGTCTGACCCCAGAGGGGCGGCTGCATTTAAACTGTAAATCCCCTTCCGGATAGGGGACTAGAATATACCTGAGGTAAGGCATGCCTGTCATAGAAGGCGACTTAAATCCAAAAAGGTTTAAAATTTTCACAAAAGTAAAAAAAAGGATGCAATGAACAAAACAAAAGGAATTAATACCCCAGGTGGTACGCCAGGTAAACTGGTAAATTCACCCTCTTCGGAGGTCGGTTCCATGGATTCTGGGGGGAACCATTTATTGTTAAAAGATGACCCTTTCATAAAGAGTCGTAGAATGGTAAGAACGCCACCATCTCAACCAACAAAAGATGATTCAACATGCTGTTAATAAAGTCCACGCTTGGACGAATTCTTGGCGTATTGTGCTGAACGAAAGCAAATCTACTCACGTCAACTTTATCTACAAAAAAGTGGACAGATTACCCGTATATTTAAACTCGGCTCAAATACCGTACGCGAACGAAGCAAAATATCTAGGAATGACTCTAGATGTTAAGCTTAAATGGAAATCGCACATTAAAAAGAAAAGCGACGAGCTCGAAAACAAATACCGACAAATGTACTGGCTACTCGGAAAACATTCGAAGCTGAGCCTACATAACAAACTGCTTATCTATAAGCAAGTGCTAAAGCCAGTATGGTCGTATGGTCTATAACTATGGGGTTGTACCAGGAAAAGCAATAGAAATATCCTACAAACTTTTGAAAATAAAGTTCTTAGAACGATCGTTAGCGCACCGTGGTACGTACGTAACGAAGATATTCATCGGGACCTGGGAATTCCCAGCGTCGTCGAAGAAATAACAAATTTTGCTCGTAAACACAAAGATCGTGCTTTCATAGTTTTTATCTTCTAGCGAGAAAAGAGAAAAAGAGTATTTTCGAATACAGATATTGTGTACTGTGTTATAATTTGTGTGTGCTGTACAGGGTTATCATTTCTGATAAAATGTAGTTGCATACTAGGGAGCAACGTTCATTGGATTTTGTTGTTAAGCAACACAAGAATGGAAACGTCTCTAAAAGACGTCCACATAGTTTCAACTTGTTGCGCTTATTAGTTTACTTGAGACAGTCCTAGAAAGAAGTCTATGACTGAGTATCATAACACCAACGCAGAAAAAGGAAAGAACGAGTGCTGTTTTCAGGGATTTTTATCCATCATTTGCTAGATTTAAGAACTGATCCAAGTTATTTCCCGAAATTTGCATAGTTTTGGCATCTCAACACTCATTTTGGAAATAAGTTTCGAATATTTACCAACGTTGTTCAAGCGTAAATCGATTCATTTCGTACCGCGGAAATATGGCACTGTATTTCTGTTAATTTTTTTCAGCGCTAAAGAGCTGTCAGTGTCAAAAAAACATGTAATCTAAAAATGTAACAGCAGATGCCCCAAACGTTAAAAAAATAACATAAGTCACTCAAAGCACCTGAATGATTATGGTTACAATTTTGTTGGAACTGAGAGGGAATCCCCTTAGTCGACTTGGATTTACTGCAGCAACTAAGGCGGAAAAAAACTGAGTGAGATGCGTTTTGTAAAGCTAGCGTCCAAGAATGAAGCTTTACAGAAATTGTTCAACCTCGGACAGAACTTATTTGGCCCCAAGAGAAAAGTTTTCATTTTCAAAATTAAAATCAGACCCCAAATGAATTAAATTGAGAACTGCTTTTCAATATTTTTATAGTAAACATTCAAAGTATTTTTCGGCGACATAGATAATACAGGGTGCGACAAAAGTATCTATATGATGCAAACAGTGTTTAACTTCTTTGTTTGTGATTTTTTCTTTTAATTGCGCAGATTAAACTTGGGTGATATGTAAAATGGAACGCTACACAATTGCGCAAAGAACTAATATTGTTTTTAAATTCCTTGAAAATAATTTATTGAAATCAATAATTAATACTCAATGTACATATAGGAGATTTTACGGTAACAGAACTGCTCAAACGGGTCCAACCATTCGTTCTCTGGTGCATAATATTGCTGAATTCGGGACGTACGGACAGACCTCGAACTGATAGATCGAAAATATTGATGTTGTGAAACAAGGCATCACAAAAAATGCGGTGACATCACCGAGAAGACGATATGTCAGTTGCAGATGAAAACTTGTTGGCGAAGTTAATGATGACAGACGAAGCTCATTACTACTTGAACGGTTTCATCAATAAAAAATCCCATAATCCCCAAAATCTTCCCCAAAAACCTGTTTGGTGCAACATTAACGCCAAAAATAGTTACGTCCAATTTTTTGGGAATGTTGGCAATGCTCCAACATTTTTTATATCCATAATGTTGCAAGGTGGTTCAACAGCCAATACATCACCTTCAACAATGGAGTTATTGAGGCAACAATTTTCAAATCGGGTAATTTCCAAATACGGCGATATGTGTTGGCCATCACGATCGTTTGATTTGACTGTTCCAGATTATTTTTCTTGTGAGACTTTGGATAGAAGTTGCTCATTATGGATGTTTTGTATACACCTCCCGATTGAAGCCACTTTTTCATTATTTCCTTATTTTTATTGTTCTGTATTTTATTTATTAATTTTCCATGAAATTTCGAAAAAAAAAAAAAATTAAAAAAAGGAAGAATTAGACACAGAACAGTGATAGATTCAATACGGTGTCTGTCTGTCTGTCTTCCCATCAGTATGCAACACTTTAGAACACTTAAAGCTAGAGAGGTAAAATTGTGCCAATATTGGCAGATCTGTCACTGTAAAAATTGTCCCAAATGCCTTACAACCATCTGAACTTACAATTATGTCCGACAATATTTACAGAAAACACATTGTCAGGTCATTGTCAGATCCTCATCTGGCAATGAAATTGTCAGGTATCTGGCAATCGTCTAAACACACAATTGTACCATTGTCAGACCATAGTCAGGCGTTTAGGACATTTGCAATTGTCAGATGTGCTATGCTTATGTCGTCTGACAATTTTTTTATTGTCAGATAATTGTTTTTCATATTTGAAAGAGCTAAACCAAGTTTTGGTGCTATTTTTTTTACGTTGTCGGTTTGGATTTATTTGTTACGATGAGTGAAATGAATTGCGAATATGTCGATGTCGAAAACGATCCAACATTTAGTCCGATTGAGGTTCCACCACTTTCACAGTCACCGACGAAGTCTAAACATGCAAAAAAGCCCAAGATTCAAAAATCATATCGGAAAAAAATTGAGAGTGAATGGTCCCAGGAACAAATTTTGAAACTCATTCAAGAAATCGAGACGCGACGCAGGTTGTGGGATGCGCAGAATACAAAATGCCGAAGGAAGCCTTATGGCAGGAAGTCGCTGACGGCATCCATATGAGCCTCAACGACTGTAAGGGCAAATGGTCGAATCTCAGCATCACTTTTAACAGCAAGCTTGACAAGTATCGAGTATTTCGATTATTATTTAATTATAAATTTCTCAAAAAAAAAAAACAAAACCCTTCACTCAGTCCAGAATGAAAAAAAACATTTTTAATTTGTCTGACAATACCGGTCAACGAATCTGCAAATTTTTTGTAAACAAACATCTGCCAACAATTTTCAACCTAACAACGTTGCCAGGCAAAGTATTGTCAGGCCAACCATCTGACAATGAAATTGCCAGAGTTTGGGACAAAATATGGCAACCGTGTGAACTGGCAATTTAGCATTGTAAGGTAGTTCGCTATTGTCAGCTCATTCTCAGAACATTTGTAGACCTGACAATGTTGTCTAATCTGGCAATCGTCTGAACATAGTTTAAGTGAACCTAAAATAATTATATTTCATATTTTTCACATCAAATGAAACTTGTAAAAAATTCGAATATCTAATTTATTTTTCGACAAAAAGGTTGTCTTACTCCGAAAATATTGATGAGAAAAATTTGAAAAAAAAGCTGAAAGTTTGTGAAGTCATTAGGAGGTTACATGAAAAATGCAAAAACCTTTTGTCGAAAACCAGATTTAGAAGACGTGGGGTTACAAATCACTCCACCAAGTCTTAGTCCTACTTCATCCGATTTTGATGATTTTCAGACAAAGACATCTACATGTCTCTTGGCCCAAATTTCACCGAAATCTGCTATGTAGTTCGTGGTTTGATGTATGAGAAAAATAACTTGAAGGTTTTTAAAACTCCTTCCCTCACTTTATCTGATTTATATCATTTTTAGATCCGATAACCGCCGATTTGCAACGATCTTCTTCAAATTGTATATTTGACTTACATTCAGCATAACATTACATTAGGTCTCGTTCCATGACTTTTCTCAAAACTTCTGGCAATAAATTCTCCACTTCTTCTCCGATGTTCTCTTTTAGGGCCGCCAAGGTTGGCTTGCTATGGCTTGTTCGTATAGACCCGTGACTTTGAAAAACACCAAAGAAAGAAGTCTGAAACTGTCAAATAGGGCCAGTCTAGGGGGCCAGTACAAATGGCTAAAACGAGAGATTAAGAGGAATGTCCACTGTCGCTAGTGCTGTGTGTGCGGTTGCACCGTCCTACTAGAAATACATATTCTCCAAAAATGGCAAGAAGTCGTTGATCACAGTTCTGCAGAGCTCCAGCGTTGCCGACGCCATCCTCGAAAAAAATATGGGCCAATCGCCATTCGGAAACGCAACTCGTCGGCGGTCTGCAGGCAATAGCTGATGGGTACATCTTCACCAAAATTTACTGTAAAAACCGTCTATTGATGCCCAATTGCGTGGCCCATCATCTGGTTGATGTTTGAGGGTTTTCTTGGATATTTGCATCCACAGCAGTGATGTTCTCCTCTGGACGAGCGGCTAAATGCCGCAGTGTTTGCCCAGTTAGTCACACGAGCAGGGAATCGACGAAAACTACCTACCGATCATTTGTCAAAAACATTGGCACAATTATTCCGCGTGGAAGGCTGGCTCCTCCCCACCCTGCGATGAAATTCCAAGACGGTGATACAATAGGGAATGGGCTCAGTTTCGTCTTTTGAAGATTACCACCTCCCAGCGTAAAAAAAAAAAAAATTCCGCGTTTTTGAAGAGTATAGCAACACATGGTTTGTCTACGTATATTCTGCGACTCCATTTGCAAAAATGAGAGCATCTTCCGATAGGGTGAAGATGCGTCACCTTGTAGAAAGACAAGGGAGACCAAATTTTAAAAAATTGTCAAAAGATGATTTTCTTTGTTTAACCGATTTTTTAAACAAAAATTCCATTTCAACAGTCTTACATTTTAAGTAGATCCTCCATCACGGATTAGCTGGGACAATGCCGGTTTTTAGCTGCTGTCTTTGACAGTCTTTAATTTGTCCCGGATTTTAAGAACTAAGTAGATGTCGACCGTGCTAGCGAATGTGACTTGGAGATGAAATTCGATACCAATTCTAGTGGAGAGGATTAATTTTTTTTTTTTTTTATAATTTGCCCGTGTTAAAGGCGTTATGAATACCCTTATACTAATTTTTAGAACACGTGGGTTTTTTTTGTGGAAAGAGGAAGAGACAGAGATAAAGAAAGAATTGTGTAGTTGGTTTGAAACTTAGGTGGTATTAAGTTTCTGTAAACTCCAAGGGTGGCTGTCCAGATAACTGGGGAGTATTTTGTTTGATTTCGCTATTATTGTCGTTGCTTATGATTCACAGTATTTTTTTCCGTCCTCCTGATGCCATCGTCACGATTCATAAATGGAAGAAAGGACTATTTGAAGACACTCGTAATCGCAGCCGCTTCTTGAAGCATGACGAAAGGCGAAAAATACTATTGAAAAATCTAAAAAAAAAAAAAAGATTTCATAGTATTTTATTTTATTTTTTTAAAAACTCTCAGTCTACATGCTAGAAAGAGGTCGACAGTTTCTAAGCAGATATATATACATAAGTAGAACTTGGAAAAGGCTATTCATACTACGATTAGTCTTGCAGAAGACACTTGAATCTCAAATCAGAGGTTTCTTCTTAGAGACAATGCTCTCTGCAACAGAATACAAAACCCTTCATCACAACTAGAGGATTCAAATAACTCCATACACTATAGTACACCTTTCGATGACTTGAGCGGCTCCTAACCCCGTTCTCGTAAGTCTATGTAGAACTAACTTTATTAAATGCATTTAATTGTCCATGTATGTATTTGCAGGTACATACTGCAGTCTACAGATAGCGGAGCGTTTACTAATATCAAAGAGTAAGTGAGGAAATGATTCGATTATCAAGGACACTATACCCAGTGAAAAGCCATCCCAATATAAGGAAGTGGATGAATTTGCTATATACGTTTGGGTACTGGATTCAATTGGCTAACAAAATAAGATGAACGATGGACACATAAGTATATTCATTCCAATAGGTGGTAAGTTTGTACTCGCTTCGATGACTGGAACGTTTAGAACACAGCCAAGCAGTGTAAGTCTCATCTCCAACAGTCGTCCAACCAACATTAACAATTATTATGTTAAACGATTAGCCATACGAGCCCTTTTCCAATTGAAATTTTGGTTTAAATTATGTGACTTTTAATGTGGGGTGAAGAAATGTGGGGTGTATACCGACCAACACTAGGAAATGGAAAAGCAGAGAGCACATTGTAGGGTCTTCATCTAGTGATATGCTATACATAGTTCCTCGCTTTATAAACAAGCAATGACTGCTGAGAACAACTGCAACAATAAGACCATGGGGACTGCGACACGCTTGGCATCCAACGGATACTCAGCGGAAACGTTGCCTTCTCAAATCTAAGTGCGGGTCTTTAAACAACTCTTCTGGCTTCGTTCATACTTGTATGTATGTATCTATGGCAGTCAGTTTGTAGTATAAACATTTTGTTTTCATTTAATTTGAAGGGTATCTCTACTACATCATCACTTAAAGCTGATTTTAAGTACATTATTTACCTTACGAACATTTCGAGCAATCTCTTTACCTTGATTCTGACACAAAGACATTCTGTAAACATATTTGCATTTGCTGAAACATTTCTCAAAAATTCCATCACTCCTCCAAGGTAACTAAATTAAAACTTTTAACATAATCTTGCAGAAACATGAAATGAAAGACGATTTATCTCTTCCACATGAAAACGTAACACTGAATATTTTGCCTTTGTACGGCAGACCTTAGATTAATAACGGTTATTTGCATTAAGAAATTATCAACAAACTTTATCAGCGGCATCTACTTAAATAAAAAAATAAAAAAATAAAATCTCTACCTACTGTGCTCCAAGTTAACACTCCACATTGCTGCTGTATGAAAAATATGCCTGCGTACCTACCTTGCCTTTTAAATTTTTCAAATATCAGAGCAAGTCCATCAATTACCCGAGGCCATAAGGTAATTTCAGATTTGTTTTATGACCCATCCTGATGGCGCTGCATTCGACTCCAGCCGTGCCTAACCGTGAAAGATACAAGTCGTTGTCGGCATCGTCTTCATACCTTTTACCAGATACTTTACGAAGAAGTTTCTTTATAAACTGCCACCAGGGCAGACATTTTAACTTTAATAGACTTTTCGGAACGAAACGAAGGAACATATTTTTACCGTTCCTGTCTGCCTTTTACAAGTCTTTTAGTCGGCAGGCTTTGGGGTTGAAAAACATCGTGAATTTTGAGGCATCAAAGATATTATTTGAGGGGTGCACAACACCGTACGTACGGGGTTGCTTCAATGTTTGGATGGTGTTTGAGTCAGATAAGGATGTAAAAAGTTTTGCCAAACTGTAACGTAAGTCAGCTCTATTTTGTTAATTGTTCCTGTCCCCCATTCTGCCGTGATTTACATAATTACCTACCGAAATGCGATGGTCTATAATTTAGGTTTGTTAAAAGTGGTAGGGGAAGTGACGACAATGATTTAATGCAGGTAGGAAGCTAATAACCTCATAAATTTTATTCACCACTTAGTGTAAGGGGTTATAATTGCTTTTAGATTGGTAAATTGGTAAATGGAATAAGACTAGCAAGTAAATTGCCAATTAAAATTTATAAACCTGAAAGGACAAATTGGGTATTAGAACTTTGGAAACGAAGCAGGCTGGCTTCATGGAAGTTTGTGAAAATTACAAAGATAGAGGGAGCGTCATCTTCGTATGATACAACTCGGAGATTTCCGCTTAATTTTGTTGATATTTTTATAAGCAAGTAGGTGTTTCTTTGACGAAACAATTCTAAATAAGGAAACACTTTTGTGTATTTTCTTAAAAAATCATGGACGATGAGGCAATCAGAATCAAGCACCAAGCTGCCACTTTGCTACAATCGCAGATTGACATTTATTTTCACTTCTCCCACAATCTCTACATCACAGCACTACCATTCATTCATTCATTCATTTCAAATTTAGCTCTGCTTCGATGTCGGTAATGTAGATAATAAAAAGTAGAGTTCCAAGTATGGAACCCTGTGGAACTCCGGGGATTGTTCCAATACTGCTAGACATCACTCTATTCACATACGTTTTTTTGGGATCGACCATTGAGGAAAGATCGAAACCAATTCAATTCCTGGTCTCTAATTCCATATCGCAAAAGTTTTGCCATCAAAATGTCCCTGTCGATGGTCTCGAATGCCCTTTTGAAGTCCAAAAATATGGCAACCACATAGTTTCCAGCAGCAATCTTCTCTTTCCAGCTAATTACGATGCAGATCAGTGCAGATTCACACGAGTGCTTTTCTTGAAACCCAGATTGGCATTCAAGGAACTGTCCATTGATTTCAAAGTATTCCTTAAGTAGCACGATTTTTTCAAGATCACTCTCCAGGATAGATACCCCATATTGCTTGAAGCGTATGCCGACGAACTAGTTCAGCAGCAGAAAGCTGAGGTAAATACATATGAAGGGGTAAAATACTAAAACTTCAGTGCGGGAATCCCACTGGGATCGGTCTTAAGGCCGCTACTATGGAACATCATGAGACTTTTATCAACATATTACTACTCTCTGCGTGCTACAGACAATCAGCGGCTTCTGAACCATCTCAGATGAGGCCGCCTTTGTTATAGCTAGAATGGTCCCCCTCGACATCCTTGTATACGAGATATTCAGAATATACAATTGAACCATAACTATGCCAATGGCATCAGGTTGATCAAAATGGCATCAAAGGCAGCATCAGCAGCTATGTGGCGTACTCGTAGGGCCAATACAACACAACAATCCAAGATTGGATAAGTCGAAAATATGGGGAATGCAACTACCATCTTACGCAGTTTCTATCTGGTCACGGAGGTTCTCGCAAATACCTTCACCCGGATGAAGATGAAGATACGGAGGATGTAGTCTTTTATTGCACACGCTTCAGGACATGGAGAACTGTCCGGTCCGTCGTTACTCCTCGACCATATATTGATATCAGATGAGATGAGTATTGGATGGCAATATGTATTTTCGTAACAACTCATCAAAATAAACTGCGGAGAATAGAAAAGCTAGGAAGAGCAACAAAAACAACAGAAGCATCAGAAGAAACGGGTGGCCACGGGTAATCAAAGTTTCTCCAACCACCACAACAAAAAGGGGTTTCTGCTTGGTACTACGACTACAATGGATCGAAAATCGAGTCTAAGTCTCCGGGATTTTGAAATTTCATTTAAAAAAAAAAAATTCTCGTTTAGAGACTTCAGCATTGCTCTACCAACTTGGTTCGTACCGTCGATGATTCCAAGACTTTTTTTGCTTTCAGATCCATCTGTGTATATCTCTATCGGAGAATCTTTCAGAACTTCCCCCGATTCCCAAAAATTTCCTTCATCCATGTGATCGCCGTGGCTCAGTCGTTAAGTGAGCTATCACTGAGCGGGATACTCAAGATTCGAGTTCCGAAATAAACCAACAAGTCTTTTCACGGTCCCACCTCTCACGGACGTCTGACAAACATCCAAGAATAAAATTGCCATGATAAGCCCTTCAGAAATGGAATAGAACTGTACGTCCCTGCTGCTGTGTCGCACAGCACGAATTGCAGCGAGAAATTAGGCCAGGCTTGGTACGGACTATTAGCGCCAATATATTTTAATCAGAAGAAAGATAACAAAAACACCAAAAGATGAAGTAAAAATTCTGAACAAGGTTAGGTTAGGTTGGAGGGAAGTGCACCTAAGTGCTTATGACAGGGGCCATACAGTCCATTGTGTTTCCGTTGTGGAACCTATATTTAAAACCTTTGTCTTGGGGTGGGTTCTGTAGCAAACCAGCCTGCGTTCTTTATGATGCCTATCATGTTCCTAAGTGGAACTTGTACGAGATCCCCTAGTTCGTCAAAAAAACCAGTTTCCCATATGACGGAGGCGTCGGTTTTGAAGATTTGGGCAATCACATAATAAGTGTATGATAGTTCCTGTCTCCTCTATATCTTGACAGCTCCTGCAGTGGTCTAAACAAAGTATTTTATTTTGTATAACACTTCGTTTTTATTATTTAATCTTACTTATTCCAGTTTGTTCTAAACTTCATCTTTCCATCATCAAGGTACGAGTACATTTCCATCAATTGCTTACGCTCTAGTCTACACACAGAAGGATAAATCTGACATGAATCCATCAAAACTGTCCATTCTTTGGTAGTTGAGTAAAAATTGGGCATTTACACAACAAAAAGTGTTAATTTAAAGTTGTCCATGCATCTGACACAATTACATCTGCTATGAGACTTCATCTAAACTTTAACAAAACAACTTAAATTCTGACTGTCCATTAAAATTTCATCAAAAAAGCATTGAATGAATAAATTTTATGCAACCTTCACCCCATCGATCTTTGTCGAAAGCGCATATTTCTCGAAAATCCGAGAGTGTTCTTGTAATGCAATCCCTGATCCCCATGGAGTCCTCTTCATTATCCATTCTGTGCAAGGCTTACTCGTACACCCTTCATCAAATTCCTATTCATCGGTTTGCCCCAAATTCGAGTGCCGCCAATGCAGGATATTTTGTCATAAATATCCTAGTAACCTGAAAATATTGCATCCATTCATCATTTTCCTGAGACTACCCATTGTGACCTCATGAAGTCACGACGGTAGTACACCCATTTAATAGTGAAGAAAGGAGAGGGATGGTATTTTTCCTGCATTATTTAAGGACGTGAGAAGATAGGTGGATTAGCAAGTGCTAGTACTTGGAATTTGAACATCTTTGTACGGTGGGTGATGGGAAGTAAGGTGTTTTGTTTCAAATCTTCAACTGTGAGGTATATTTTGGCGTAAACGACATAAATTGAATTTGTTTTCAGCTTGTCAATGACTTTGGTATCTAAAGATTTTTGGATACAAAGTGCAGCAGAGTCCTAAAAATTTAAGCAAAATCCACAGTCACTATGAACCTATACTATAAAATTAACTAATCTTCAATGAAAATGTAAGAAAATGTATACCTATATGCTTACCAACTCTAATCGTATCACAAAACCACCATAAGTAGTATTTGTTTCTCCTGAAATAGGGAGAAAATAAAGTAAATGCGGCCAAATTATCCACTCACATATCTTCACGGCATTAGAATAAATCACATCCGGCTATACAACAGCACAAAGGATGATAACTCCTTTCTCGTGCAACTTCTTAGTGTATAAAGTAAATTCTTTGTAAAAGCTTTAGTGGTTCATTTTCTTAGAAAATCCCTTACAACAGTCAAGTTACATACGCATTTTAAAGGGATTTGTTAGTGGTTTTGTAAGTAAAATCCGATTTGTAACTTGAAAAATAGCTACTTACCACAAGCAGCTATCTAGTGAGCTTGTGTTTCATTATTGTTCTACTTGTGCACACATATGTACATATGTAACTTAATAATCAAAGAACCAAATAAAAGAAATGTATCTATGACTCCTGGGTATGAAATTTGTTTCAAGTAAGCATCAAAATAAATTTAAAGAAGTAGTAATCCATAAAATGACAAGCACTTGTATGTATTTTTGATCGATCGTATCATTCGAGATTCAATTTTGACTGTGGAAATATTAGTTCGTGACATAATAATTATATAGCTCCAACTTGCGTGAGTAAAAGCAACTTAAGGAACTTATTAAGGCCACGTCGAATAGAGAGCGTTTCGACGTCGCATTTGTAGGGCAACGTTCATAGAATTACAGAAGAATTCATCGAATCTGTTCGGTAGAATCCTGTTAATATGACACCAGCCATCTCAATTAGAAGAACTGACCTTTAGATTCAAATGAATCTCATACATTTTGTATAAGTTTCTTTTTACAATAACTGTTTTCAGGACTACTTGCTGTTGAAATTGAAGAATAATTTTAATTTTTCAAACACCTCACTAAAACTACTTCATGAGTACCTCAAGAATTCAAATAGTTGAAACGGAGCACGGTGAATCTAGTCCCTACGTTATTAACTCTGGTGTTCCACAGGGTTCTGTACTGGGACCCATGTTATTCTCTATGGATTTGCATTTGTATCCCTATAACGTCCAGCTTACGTTTTCGAAAAAATGGATTTTTTATCAAAATCGGACGGTTTTAATATAGCGTCAATTTTAGGGTTAGAATGAAAATTCTCCATACACGAGTACATAATAGACAGACAGACAGAATTGAGAGACATACTTTTTTTGAGTTTCTCTATCATAGTAATCTCAAATCTAATCAAAATCTCGAGATCGAAAATTTTCAGGAAACTAGTAAGGTGCAAGCCTCTTTGCTTGGTGAGACAATTTTTATTTAGGAGAGATATGAATTACATAAATATTCGCCAAACTGAATGAATAGAAAATTTCGCTCCTAATGGCTGCAGAGATTGAGATACTAGACGATGCATATTGTTGTCTAATCAAAAACAAAATTGACGCAACAGCTGTTTTGCAGCTCAGAACTGATCTCGAGTGGATTCGTTTTAATTCTGATCTGTTATTCCAGCAGAGCACTGTCTGATAGCATATTCTACTTGAAAGTGGTACTCGTGTTCGAACCACATGCTATGAAATCCGCTAGCTTAGTATACTTCTATCGGGATCAGCTTCAGTTCTTTTGGAACTTTGTTTCACATGATTCATGTGCTCTTATTTCATGATTTTGTTCAGAAATATTATAGACTTTAGGAAATAATATTTTGTATCTTCTTTTCCTTACGGCGAAGTTATGATCTGGAGTAGAATGATCAGAATCCTCCCACTTTACTGCATCCCTACTGGTCCGCCTGTGGGGTTTGCTGGTTTGACCTCAGGAAGTACCGGCATGCTTCCTGGTTTCAGATCACTTCGTCACTGAGGCCAATCAAATGCTGGTGTTTTTACATTTGTGTGATCCTGTTGTTTTTTGGTCTGCCTCTTTTGCGCAATTGTGTAGGAATGTTGATTGCAATTGCCTTTTTGACGGGGTTCGAAGGATCTCTCCTTTGTACATGACAATACCAACTAAAGGCTTCCTCGAATCTTGAACTTCTTATTCTATCAAGCTTTGTTACTCCTGTTGTTATGCGAAGCATCTTCAACTCATCTGCCGTTAATTTGTCTTCCAGCATTGTGATATGTGAGCGCAAGTAAATGTCTGGAATAAGCCGGTGTGGATCAGAGGACGGTCAGCACAGATACTCTGTCACTAATACTGTACCCATTTCTCTCCAAAACATCCACCCATACATCAAGTGCTCGTTGCAGGGACGTTTGATCTTCACTCATGATAGCTTCATCGTCAGCAAAGAATAACTGATGCACTTTGGGGTCCGTCACTTTTCCTTCAAGCAGATAATCAAGAACTGCAATAACTAGCAAAGGACTGAGGACTCTTCCCTGGTATACACCAACTTTGATATTGGGAACTTTTCGGTGACTCCTGCGGGACATTACTCTTGTCCTTGCTCCCTCATATATATCCATGATCATGCGCACGTAGGTTTCTAGAAGTCTTCGTCGTCTTAGCGCCACCCATAAGAGATCTCTTGGTTGTCTATCAAAGGCTTTTTCAAAATCACCCAACACCATATGCAAGTCCTTCAAGGAATCACCATGTTTTTCCATATGATCCTTATACTTTGGATTGCATCTGTTGTTGATTTACCCGAGACAAACCCGCACTGGTCATCAGATAGCCGTATTATTTTCCGCAGTCGGCCATCTAATACCCTCAACGTTTTCCGTCAAAACTACCCAAACAAATGGAATAATTATAGATTTTCCAATAACCGATTTTAGTTTTTATTTTCATGTTTCTTCCATTGACGGGGGCATGTATGTAAAATATTCAAAAATTCTCTGCAGACTTTATTCACAATCATTCTCATCGGTGACCATCCAACACGAAAATAAAAGGCTAGGGACGGATGTGAATCACCTTTAGCTAAGTATCTGCAACAAAATAATGTTAGTAATATTATTTACTTTCAGGTGATACATTAGAAACCAAACGAACATTTTTACGCCAATCAAAAGACTAGTTTTGATTGTCCAACTTCACCGGTACGGTAGTTCGTAAGAAGGCGAAAGTGTTTGTCCATCAAAAAGCTATTTATATATCTGACGTCATCTTCTCATTAGTGATAGCACTAACTGCGGCACTCTATAGTATAACATTGTTTCAATAATAATCTCATTTTGTTACAATATTATCTGTGGTAGGATAAACGTCAGCCGAAATCGGAAATTCTGGCAATTTTGAGCACCGCGCTGTGATAAAGTACCTCTTGGAAAAAAGGAAAATTGCGTAAAGAAATTTTCAAAGACATTTTATCGAGTCTTCAGGATTCTGGGCCCTGGTCAAAAAATGGGCGCTTATTTCAACAAGGGCGAGAGAGCTATGAAGACAACCCCCGCCCAGGGCGTCCTGTGTCAGTGGTCACTGAAAAATCGTCGGAAAAGTTGAAAAATTTTAATAGTTCTGACCGACCGAAGAATAAAAATGTGGCAGATAGCGGACGAGTTGCACATCAGCAAAGAATGGATTGGAGAAATTTTGCACGAGCATTTAAACATGAAAAAAAATGTGCGCGTTCTGGATACCGAAAATGCTCCCGCCGTTCACCAAGCAACGACGACTCGAGTGCTGCAAAGATTTTTTGGGGTTAGCCGGGGACAACCTCGACAAAATTTGCAACTGAATCGTAACTGTAGATGAGACTTGGGTTCGCCAGTCTAAACAAGAGTCTATGCAGTGGGTTGAAAAAGGAGAGATACCGCCGAAGAAATTCAAGGCGAAAAAGGCTGCTTCGAAGCTTATGGCGACTGTTTTCTGGGACAGCAAGGTTGTTCACTATATTTCACTTAATGCTTTAGGCTGTGAGCTTATCAGCCGCACCTCGTATATCTACTTACATATATTGGGTGGGCCACCTGGACAGCTCTTTCGCGCTCAAAAAATTTACAAAAACATAGGACCGTATCTCCGCGGTATGAAATGGATCGATTGAATGACGTTGGGAACTATTGAAAACTTATTTCCAAAGTGAGTGCTGTGCTGCCGAAACAGTGCGGAATTTGAAAAAAATGCGTCAACCGTGCCTGATGTACGCAAGTTTATTAAGAAAGTTCGTGAGATTGGTATGCTAATTGATAACACAAGTTATCCTCGTGTTCATCCTGTGAGCTTGGCCGAGGATATTGCTGCTGTTGCCCAAAGTATGCGCCTAAACCCGAGAACCTCGACTTGCCACAGATCTCAGCAACTCAACATTAGCCGGACTAACCTAAGCAAAATAATGCATAAAGACCTCGGATTATTCCCTTACAAGTTCCAACTGATTCAAGAATTGAAGCAAAATGACAACCCGCTTCGTTAACGTTTCTCTGTTTGAGATTAAAGCAGCACGAAATTGACGTCGATTTTGCTAAAAATAATCTTTTTTTCGGATGAAGCACATTTTCGTCTCAGTGGCTACGTAATCATATAAAACTGCCATATTTAGGGCTCAAAAAACCCACATGTAGTCGTAGAGAAGCTAATGCATTCTCAAGTTTGTGGAACGGAAACATTATTGGCCCACTTTTCTTCGAAAATGAAGATGGCAACAACGTTACGGTCAACTGTTTTTTTTCCAGAAACAGAGGAAATTAACTTGGAGGATCTTTGTTTCCAGCCAGATGGCGCTATGCACCATACAATCGATCTTTTGCGCACTTTTGTAGGGTGCCCTTAAAGATCAATATTGTGCTGACAATCCAGAAACCATTCAGGTACTTAAGCACAAAATGATCGAGCTATTCGTGAAATAGAGCCCCGAACCATCGGAAAAATAGGACGGGCTACTGCCAAGCCAGCCGTGGCAGCCATTTAAATGAAATTATTTTCTACGAGTATAAATAATTAGAAAGTGAAAGAAATAAAACAAAGAACTTTGGAAAATATAGGGTGACCAGATAAGAATGATAGGAAAAAAAAATTAAATAAAACAACGAAGGTGTTAGATATCAAATTGATTCTGGCTTTGTTTTGAAGCTACTTCATGCCATTATGTATGGAATAGCATGTCATTTAAATGGCCGCCTCGGCTTCGCTGGCAGTGCTTGATGCGTTCGGTTCAATATGTGCGGTGTTATTCCGGCAAAAGCGTCTCGAATGTTGGCCTCGAGCTCATCCAAAGTGGTTGGCTTGTTACCGTAGACTAAGGACTTGACGTAGCCCCCGAGAAAATAACCGGGAGGTCTCAAGCAAGATCGCGGCGGCCAATTGATGAATGCTCGCCGTGAGATGATCCAGTCGCCAAATTTCTCCATCACCACTTCGAGCGTTGCGTCGCTTGTAAGCGCCATGTCGTTGGAACTTCAGCTCGGATATATCGATGTTGTCGAGCTCTGGCTACACAAAGTCGGTTAACATCGCTCTATACCGAGGACAATTCACGGTAACGGTGTTCCTTCATCATTTCGAAAGAAATAAGGTCCGATGATTCTGCCGTGCCATAAACCGCACCAAACAGTCAATCTTTGTGGATGCATTGATACTTGGTCGAACAATTGTGGATTATGATTGCTGCAATAATGGCAACTTTGCTTATTGACATAGCCGCTGAGCCAAAAATGCGCCTAGTCCGAGAAGATGATTTTTTGGCCAAAATCGGGATCTCCGGCCAACATTTCCGGCCCCAATTCTTGCGTCAGCACAATCTTACGCGGATGTAGGCCTAAATCCAGCTGCAAAATAAGCCTGGTTGACTCTCTGGCGATGCCCAATTCAGCTGATTGGCGCCGAATCGACACCTCTGGGTTTTCTTGGATACTGGCCGCTACGGCTATTATGTTTTCTTCACTTCGTACCGACCTGTGTCTGGTTGGTGGCTTAAAACGTCCGAAAAAGTGTACTCACTCTCAATTTTTTCCACGAATTGCCTACGACGAATTACCTGCGCACTGCAGCCATGATGACGACCGACCTCACGACGAAATTCACGTTGCGTATTTACAACTGAGCCGGAATTTCGATAATATTTTTTCATAATTTTCACACGTTCGAGAAGAGTCAAACGATGCATGATGAAATGGCAAACCTTACTGCATATTTTGACAGCTGCAAGTGACTTTGAGAGCTGCTAAAACATAATAATTGGAAAAAATATCATTGCTATCTGGTCACCCTTTATATCGTGTCCTTAGTTCTAAGGCTCTGTAACTCAGTTGCCTTAGAATGAAGGGACAACCTTTAGCAAGAGTGTTCTGTTTGATCTCCGCTCTGATGTAGTTGATCGAATTACTTGCGGAATCTTTCTAGGCAAATTCCGTGAGTGGCCATTACGTCTGTGGTATTTATTGACAGCATTATCAACGTGGCACAAAAGTCCTCACTCGACTTCCTAAGGCAGTAATTTTGTTTGTAGATGAAGAGAACTGGTGCTGTTTATCTAGACGTTTAAATTTTGTTCCATTATGTCGCGAAGATAATATCGGTCAAGTGGCCGCCGCCAGAGATGATATACATTCGTGCTCGTTCGACAGCATTTTCATGACTTTATACTCAAAATTTCTGTCGATAAATGCTCGGCTTCTTGTCGGATCTTTTCCTTTAGGGCCACCAAGGTCTGTGGTTTGTTTGTGTAGACTCATAATTTCAAAAAAAAAAAAAAAACCCAAGGAATGAACTCTGAAACGGTCAAATCGGGCTATCTTGTAGGCCAATGCAAATCGCCAAAATCAGAGATTAAGCTGCCGGGAAACGCTTGCTGCAGAATGTCCACTGTCACACGCGATTGGCGTTCTGCAAGTAATAGCCGATGCACTGCTTGAACTTTGTGTGGGCACATCTTCAAGTATTTCACCAAATTTCGCTGTAGGACCGTCTATTGATGCCGAGTTTCGTGGTCCGTCAGCGTCCTCCTGCACTTCTCTCAAAGTCGCTATGAAATAAAACGCTATTTGCAAAAACGAGAGCTTCTACCAATAGGATGATGACTTTTGTGCCACCTTGTACTTCATCCCATCCTCGTTAATAACAAAACCAATGTTGGCCAATTCTAACTCGTTGCTAGCGAAGGCACCAGTGACTGCCCACTTCATTCTACCGACGATGTCAAAGTTGTACCCATAGCAAGTACCTACGAGTAGTTGCATTGACTTATAAAAAAAAAAATCTGTTCAAGTTACGAGTATTCCACTTCAAAATTAAATCGCTGTTTAACACGTTTGGGAAGCGTTAAGTGATACACGATGAATGGTAAGCTTTACTGAATATTTTGACAGCTGGATGACATTGGTAGCTTTGACAGCTGATGCAACATAATAATTGGAAAAACTATCATTACTATCTGGTCACTCTCTATTAGACGGATTTTTTTCTTATAGCAATTTTAAAAAGAAACCAACTTATAAGTCTATGTATCCGAGGTCAAATACCCATGCCGGATAGAATTATTATTATTTTTTTCTTTTTTTGGCTTGCAGAAATTCTTCTATCCGACCACATATGCCAGATATATATGAAAAAGATCTTATGGTTCACGATATACCCGGTTGCTACTTGAATCTAAAACCTGAACCAAGCTATAAAAAGAATTTGAGGTTTTCAAGTAAAATCGATGGAATATTTGTCTCCCTTCCTGATATAAATTGAAACCGAATCCGTAGCCCTGGTATTAAAAGCCCTACGAAATATGCATAGGGTGTGCCCCTAGGTAGGAAATTACTTTTTGAATATTTATTTCTCCTCACTATCGCAGAAATTGACTTCATAGCTTTCTATATGGAAAATCGATTTAAGATATTTTGAAGCCTCAGAGACTACATCTTTGAATCAACTCTTCCAACCGAAGAATCATTGAAATATATTCTGATTTACCATAACTCTCGCCAGGTACAGTGGTTATTGAAAGTTCCTGATTTCTTGAAAATCCATCCAAGTCAACACAATAAATAGCAAACAAACGTACCCCATTCCATTCTCGATCAAGGTTCTTAACTTAATTATTATATACTACTTAATACAACTCTCATGCCACCAGAGAAGGGTTAGTCCCTTAAAACTATTTCCCAGTATTGTTTCATCCTTAACAAATGTTTGCATACTTGTGTGCTGGGGGTCTGCATGTAGTCCTTCCCAATAGAATAGTTTTGATATGACTTCTGAGATACCCTACCTGGGACTGTTGTCCTTCACCAGCAAATGTCTTCTATGTACGAGTAATATGCAAAATAACATCCGAAAAGTTATCTTAATTAAATCTGCCTACTAAATTATAAACTAAGCACCATGTGGTGCGGTGTCCTCCGGTGTTTTGACTGGAGGACACCATACACCGACCACATCGAAATCCTTTGGTTTTTGGGTCTGCCCAATATGCCTGTCTGTATGAATGTAGAACTTCAATAAATTGCTGGTATTTAACTTAGTCTCGAGTGTAATCATCATAACAACTATTAACATGCCTCTCTTGTATTTTGAAGTTCCAATAACGATACGTTAGGAGGTCAGGAGATACCTACAAACTGTATCTCTTTAGAGTACACACAGTCCTAACGGAGTGTAGTGAATAGTGTGGATGTGTATGGTAGTCCAGTATGGACACAGGGTCTACGTTTTGGGATTGACTTTTGGGTATTTGGCAGAGCAGTGATACACCTTAACGCAATTAGCCAAATGCCGGCCTATGGGTGAGCTCATAAATGGTTATCATACGCACGAGTGTACGTTTGTGTTGATTTAAGGTTTCCAAGCAAATAGCAGAAGATTTTGCCACACTTTGTTTGCAGTGTGGAGTCCAACTCTCTACTATTATTAGTGAAAGCTACTTAGGTGAGGAATTTGCAGCTTTTCGCTTCATCATGGATTATTTTGTTAGGTCATCACTCAGCAGATTTGTATTATTCGTACTTTGATTATGTTACTGAGATGGATTGCTGATGTACTCAGATGGATTGCTGGTTGTTTATTGTGCGTATTTTTGGGAGCCTTTGTAATTGTGGTGATTACATTTCGCCTTCTGTCTTAAAATTAATTAAATTCTTATTTTTGGTATAAATGAGCTGCTCTTCTCACCTGAGAGGTATCAAGTTAAACCTGTTACCCTTGTATTAAAGATGTAGATCTATCTATCCATATGCACATTGCACATAGATAATTGCATTGAAGCTGGTCAATAGGAAGGAAACTCGATTCATCGCCTTTTCCAGAAAAAATGTATCTACTTTACCTTCAGATGGATGACCAATTATCCAGCCCGAGGACAACATACATACGCCTTCTTGGTGTCACAGCCAACTCTAGGCTAACACGAAACAATCACATATCCAACATAAACCAATCGACTACATGTATCTTCTTATAGATTTCAATTTGGCCCTCAAGTCTCTTCATCTGCTCGACAGAGATGAACAGTTCGTTTTTTCCGCACTAACATACTGTCTTCCACCATTGGCTTATAGAAAGCTGGTAGCAGACTTATGATTATTCTATAGATAGTATTACCATGGCAGATACTGTGAAGACCCCAATAGAATGATGCATTGAAATGTGCTATTTAAGCGTTACACTAGGTAAGCCGAGGGAACTTCTCTTTAAAAAAACTTCTTGTGCTGCATAACTAGTAAGCTTTCGGAATTTACTTACGTCCCAGGAGACATATTTCCAGCTTTTCATTCTCAAACTATTTAAAATAGAAAGCAGGTATCTCGGCTCAGATATCCTGAAAGATTATACAAAAATCAAGGAATGTACAGTATGACCTTTCCCACTACTGGTGTATCTTTTGGATTCTCGCCACGGGAGCTATAACTTTTGGAAGTATTTTATTGAAAAGCAGCAAACCATTATCTGCCATCTCGTAATTCAGAGTGTAATGCGAGACCATCCCCATTGGATGGTTTGCAATCAGGGGGTATACCGACTGTATAGTAGATTTGAAATCAGGCCGAATCAGGGAGCAACCATAGCCTTACGACGTCATGTGGGACTCTGATGTGGTGGACATAATATTTCCTAGCTACGTGGGAAGACATGAAAAACAAAAACATACATTTTAAAAAGATCCGGGATATCGGCGCGACTGAAATGCCTAGTCAACTGGAGTAAGAAATCGGAGACGACGAACTTGACAGAAGATCACGAACAAGCCGAAGGACCTTCAAGGTCAACGTCAAGTCAAAGGGAAAGAGGAGGATATCGTAGGCCAAACTTCAGCCACAGGATAACACCTCCAAGGCAAGAAAGCTGCCGTCAGAAGCCAGAAGAAAGCAAAAAGAATGACCCTGTGGAAAATACAGAATCCCCCAGCAGGAGAGAACATACCTCCCAACTAAAAGAATACCTGGAGTTGAAGAAGAAACTGCCAGGCCTCCATAAAAGCATGAAATTAGGTCAAAACTGTTATGGAAGTATCTTGCCAACCTAAATAGACTTGGTTAGAGCAACAAAATCATCCTCTACTGGGTACCAGGTTACGTGAGAGTAGAGGGTAATAAAGCAGTTGAGGAACTAGCAAGAGAGAGATCTGAGACTGCCTTCGTCGGGCCAGAACCATTCTGCGACCTGGGACCGAAGAGAAGAAAACCACAAGAGAGCCAAACTTCGTTTGGAACTCCCGTAGCCAAAGAACTTCTCGGGAACTAGAACCGAGAAACGAAGTAAGGTCTGTATCAACATTAATAAAAACCGGCTCCGCATTCTAACAGGCTTCCTGACGAGTCACTGCAGGCTTAAGGAACATCTCAGGGCATAGAGCAAAATGGAAACTGCAGATTCTGCGGAAACCCCAGGGCATCTACTTAAAGAATGTGGAGCATTGATTCACAAAAAAATGAACCAGCTGGATGGCTACAAACTATCAGAACAAGATCTACCATCGTTGGATCCACTCAAGATACTCTTGTTCATCAATGCAATTGGACTGGAGGAGGTGCTCTAAGTCAAGAGCACAATGTCACTATCTCGGCATGGAATCTTAATTATCTACTCCCTTAAACTGATAGTTACGGTAGGGCCATCAACTTGATCAATAAAAAAAGAAACAAGTTCCAAGCACCATGTTTCCCCTTTCCTTAAAGCTCTTCCCAGAATCTCTCAAATAGTCCTAGCTAACTGGGTATCACAGCAGCCAAGAAGCTGATATGGAAGATAAAATGTTGCATGCCAAGAAATCTTCAGTTTAGCGCAACAGGTCTCAACAAACATTGCTTTACACACATCTAGATTCTAGCTGGTTGCCTTCAGTTTCATATGCAAAGTCGGTTGAGGTATCTCTTCATTTACGGGCTATCCATTTCAGGCGGTGAATTTTAACTCTAAAAATTATTCTTTCAAAATGGTCAAGAAAATTTGCATACACCTTTGATAAAGTCCACTGTTCTGTGCTGTCGAGCAAGACCGGGATAATGAGGGTTTTCAATAAAGTCACATTAGTTTTCGTGTAAGGGTTGTACCACCCAATTGCGTTTAGCAAGAATAATTCTTCGCTTGACCCCTGCGCTGGTGTCATTTTGAGGTTTATAGGGGATATTAGGTTGACGAAGCTGTAACGTTCTATACAAGCTGCTCTTGTCCTTCCTTAATGACAACATATACTTTGTTTTGCCCTTTTTAACCGCTTAACTCATCTTTACTGCTTCCATATCGATACTCATAAACGGATCAGTGACGGTCAGGTTCGCCTCTGTGGAAAATGTGGAAAATTTTTATAAATTTTTGACTTTCCTGGCTTAGATAAAAACCAATTGTTGACGAACGCCTTTGGACAATCAGTACAGAAGAGAAGATCGTGTAAGCAATGTTAAGGAGAAGTAGATGCCTCTGTTGTTCGCTCATCTCTGAAGGTCTTCTTCTTCTCCATTTAAATCGTATGAACTCGACTACATATTGTTCATTATGCTGGAGAAATAACAAAATATATAAGGCCCTCTTTCCGAAGCATTTTAGTCATTTGATACTGACAATTTTAGATCTTATTTCAGACCAAATCTTGAAGGATCTTCATCGTTTAAATCTCGAAATTTAAAGAGTCAGATCACTACGAACCATTCACTGTAAAAAAATCACAATAACTGCCTTTTTAAGCCTCTTTCAACAACGTTCATAATGTATTCGCGAACCTCTGATCCAGCAAGGCATTCGAGAATTATTCATTCAATTATAGTCAACACTCTTTTATCCAAACCGGTTGATGGATGAACATCTTATTGTGGTATAACTCACTTACTTTAGATGGCGCTTCAGTCCGGGGTAGACCTTGACCTCAACCAACAACCATCTCCAGCCAGCTCGATTTTTTGTTAGCCGCGTTTTGCACACGAAGCTGATTGAGGTCCCTTTCCATCTGTGCGCCATCTTTACCGCGTCATTCCTCTGAGTTGAATTCGAAGACTTTTCGGGCCGGAGCGTTAATATCAATTCACTTTCTAGGCATCTCAGTCGAAAAATTCGAGCTCCTCTGACCAGGTCGCTGTACAACTGGTATCGTTCCTCGTCTCCAGTCCCCTTCGATACAAACGGGTCCAAAAATTACTCGAAGAATTTCTCCCTCGTCCATTTTTCTGCACCTTATAGCAGGACTGTGATGATGAGGGACCTTTGTTGTCCTTGAGAGTGCTTTGCTACTTCATTGCCTTCTTAGCCCAAAGAAACAGCGGTTGGCAAAAGTAGTTCCTCGCTTGATCTGTGCGCTGGTGTCATTGTTTGAATTTACTTCGGAGTCTAAGTATTATGATGTTCTGTCATCGTCATCCTACATAGACGGATGAGTTTGGCAGGGATGCCGAAACTAAACATGACTCTGTATAGCTCGTCTCTACAGACGCTATCTTAGGTGATTTTAAAATCGACGAAAAGGTGGTGAATATCGATTTGGTGTTCCTGGGTTTTTCCCAAGATCTGCCGCAATGTGATGTTAAACTTTCCTGGCCGAAAACCGCACTGATATGGTTGTTGACACAAGGATTAAGACATTCAAATAATATGACAGATAGGATTTTATACGCGACGTTTGGGAGACTAATACCTCTATAGCTCGCACAGATCAGATGAGTTGATGTATGCTCCGTATCAAATCACCCCCAACTGCTTTATAAAGCTCGGCAGTTAGACCATCGGCTACAGCAGACTTGTTGGATTTATGGTTAGATATTGCTATCTTCACTTTACTTCGGTCGGGTGGAAGGAATTGTTGATCGTCATCGTCCGCGTTGAATGGAGGATTCTTCCTGACAACGAAGTTTTGACCGTCACCGCCATTTAACAGTCTGCAGAAATGATCTTTCCAAATTTTCTGCACCTCTACAGGCTTCTGTCTGGACTTTTTACCTTCTGGTAAAACTTTCGAACATCATTCCTGCTATAACACTTCTCCATTGACTCGATCTCGCGTTTTACATATTATTTCTCCTACTTTCTCAGAAGCTTATTCGCATCACTTCTGCTTGTAGATGTCGTAAACTCCTATCGTCACCCTATGCAGCACCGCTTTATATTATGGTATTATCTCGCCTTTAGCAAGGACATTGGTAGTTAAAGTGGTAGTGGAAGATGCCTTCGACAAGGTAAGCAAGTGAACCATGAAAAAAACTGAAATACAAATCGTATTCTAACTCAACTTAACTAACTTGGCCCGAATTGTGTAAGAGCTTCTACATGTACAAAATCGTCAGGTTCAAGAAGGAGCAGTAATTTTCATCACGCCTGTCATACTGAACATCTTACGGATACCAACCATCCATACTATCTTACGGATACCAACTTATTATAGTGCTGGTTTGCTATGTCCTGCGACTGACTACTCCACGCCCAAACAGAATTTCCAGAAGATAGTTATGGTTTTCCACCAGGACGGAACGGGAAAAGGATAAAACGATGAAGAAAATAGAAATAGCCATCTTCACCGACGGTCCAAAGATGAACTACGGAATCGGTGCGATATTTTCTTAGAAACGCTGGAAGTATGAAAATCTTACTACCTCCTGCACTCATTCAGTGTCTTACAGACGGTGTTACTGGCAAAAACCTTCTTCGGGATGGATCTAAGGACATCATTCTTTTAAAACATAGCAAATATACTTTAACAGCCGTGTCATATTGCATTATGGTTGCCTTTCCCATGCCACGAGCGAAAAGATTTGTGTCCACTGCTTTAGAATCTCTAAAGGATTTAAGTAGATTTAAACCAAACACGCTAAGCCATCCCACCGTGCCTTATATCTAAAACCCAAAGTTAGTGCCTTCTTGCATAAAAAGACCAACGTTTATCGACGTTAAGTTCTGTTGAACAGAAACCTTGAGCAACGGACTTCCCGGACAAATTCAATAGTTTTCGCATGGACTACTCCTTCTGTCCATTCTATCGTCCTCCATAAATCCTTTTACTGTGCGACGAATGCCTGTCTCTCGTTTTTCGCACCCTTCACGTTGATTTATGTTGTCGCCCTGTGAAGTTGCGTTGATTGCAGTGATGCAGAATCGACTGCAAAACCGCATTCGGTACATTGATGGATTAATGGATGTCTCCAGCGGTGACGGTGACAGTATCCTCCGTCTCGGGGATAACTTTTTCAGCACAAGGGAGAGTCTACCGAATGAGTATCTTCCTTCCGAAATACGGACAAACTTTTGGCTTCAAAAACAATGCGTGTGCTTAGAATTTGTTGGGCAAGGATTTACTCAGTTTTTAGTCAATGTGTCCGCACACACGCTTACATGCCGACTGTTTATAACGAAACATGTCCCGCACGTTTGTGCAAAGGATTTACATCCTGTGTCATAAGCCCTTTTTTTGTTCAAGGGACAGGCAAAAAAGCCAGTGTTTGCATAAACCATCCACAATGTTGGATTTATGCGCGTCAGACAGACGCATGGACATGGCGTAACAGCAATTTTGGTGATAGTGTCCACATGCGATAGCGTAAAATTGCTGGCTGCTCTTGAAACCTTTTCATGTGTACACATGGGTTGTGAGTGCTCCCATCTATATTTGGTGAACTGTAGTATGTTCTACGCAGATTTTTGGGTAAGCATCCTGCCGTCATGCATACTCAATGTCAGAGTCGATTTATTTCCATTGCACTGCAGTAGGTGATGCCAATGTTGGTTATGGTAATGCTGCAGTGAATTCTGATTCTGCTTGTGTGTGCAGAATTTTACTCACTCAGACGTTTATCTACATGCGGTTTGTGTTCTTTGAGAATAATGATAGGCCAAAAATGGGTCAGGTAATTTGAAACTTTGATGACTTCGTGGTTGAGAAAATCGTTTAAGGACCACCGTACACCGAATTCTTCAACGAATTGATTTTTTATTTGCCACCACCTGTGTATTATGACAGAGGAACAATAGTAATCCCAACATGTGAACCCGTCTTATGATGCCAATTATACAGCAATATTGACGAGATACCTATCGAAGAGCGGGTGCGACCCACCCACAACATTCCACACATTCATAAATCAAAGATCTCCAAGGAGATGACTGCGCAAACAGGCAATAATCCTCCATCTTGCACAAATCTTTCCTGCTGTTCCGTCAGAAAGTATCTTGATTTATTTTCCAGCGAAAAATGAGGAAGAAAAATCCGGAGAATCACATGTCAGAACCGTGTAGAGCTGTTGAATGACGAATTTTTTTAATCGAATATCTATTCAAATTTATCTTCAAGCAAGCGAGTGCCGTGTATTTGAATCCATAGTCGACCGTTCCTCCCCCACTTGTTCTGACTTCGGACTGAAAGTGCTGTGTAATTTCTCATTCGTATTTCTGGCAATTTCACTTTGTGATAACATACACCCGTGCATCTTTGGATGCCAGTGGGAGCACAAGTAGAAGCAATCACTTGGCGCCCTTCAGAGTGGGAGGACGACGATGTAGCTGAGAAAACAAAAACCCTTTCCACTCGATTTGCAACATGAAATCCTGGTGATCCTGGTCATTTATCATGCTCACGGTTTACTTTTCTTCATGTTCAGCAAAGGCGAATCGTTATCGGAAGTATTTTCCAGCTGCTCATCAAATATTCTAATGATTCGTTGTTCTCCTAGGGCTGTTATCGATTTAAACTGTCGGGGTTTTGGAGTTGCGAATGTGTGACCAACTCCGTTGCAACGGATCGTAGGTTTGATTAGGATTTGTATTCGAAAGGGAATTGTACGTACATGCTTTTAGATGGGTAAAATTGCTTCCTTTGTAAATGAGAAATAAATCATATCCATGTCCGATTTACTTGAATAAGAACGGCTATGATTTATATGCGTAATCAGGAGCGAAAATGCAAGTTCGAATACGAACACCCATTGGCATGACGAATTTCGATTTAGTTTCATGGCTATTAAAAAGTAAAGTATTCACCTGGACTCGATGGAATTTTTCCAGTGGAACTGTAGGAGAACTTTGATATATTGAAGCTCTGGCTCAACTTTAAGAGCTGTCTAATCTTTAACTGCACTCCCAGTTCTTCGGCTTTAAATTCAAAAGCTGCGTGTATAAATGGTATCCAACTAACGCCACGTTCTCTTGGTTAAATACCAGTAGAAAATTGTACAAATTTGAAAAGTCTTCCATCCAATTGTTTTCGTACAGTTGACACAGACAGGAACTAAGTACAATTTTCGTTATTCGTTTTTTAATTCCAATAAATAGCTAAAAGAGCTATTTTTAAATTAATAAACGGAAATTTGTTGAAGCTAATTCATTCATTTACATTACACAGTAATAGCAATATTAGTTTTTTCTTGTAGCTAATTCTCCCGCAAATAATAGCTAAAAGAGCTGTTGGCGATATTCTTTCCGACATTTTATATTGCTGGCCTGGTCATCTTATGGACCCCTTTTTGATGTTACTATCCTGTTCTTACCTGATATTTATAATATAATAAATAGCACACATGACTATAACATCCCACTATACCTACTTCCGCTATATTTATAGCACATACTTGGAAGAAAAAATAGCTGGTGTTGCTGCAATTTTGTTCAGTGCACCTTTTGCGAATGGCTCACAAACCTACGAGTGTATAAGTGGGTCCCATGAAATGTACCGGCTATTTGCGTCTACGAGTGACATTTATGTATTTTGTTTTATTTTTACTCAAAGATTTAATTTAAGCACTCTTCACATCTCCAACCTTCATATCTATTAAATGTTTTGAGAAGAAAGAATTAACTAACTAGAAATTCGTCTGCAGTTCTTAAAGGAAGTGTGACTGTCATTAGCTTTCCCTGATTTGGGAACGAACATGGCAACTATTTCCCGTCAAGATTTTGACCAGCTTATAATAGAAAATCTGATTTAGGTATGGAAAATCTACTTTCTCAGACTCCCGCCCTGTTATTCAAATCGGTGTTCGTTAGAATGTCACTCCTTAATAAAAAGACGTCAGCTTTGGTGCCTTTCCCAGGACTTTTTTTAAGTGAGATTCTTCAGTGGTAAATTCGTTGGACCTTCAGAAATTTGTATATGAGCTCTACTTTGCGAATGTAATCTTCTTATTGAGCGATTTTACTCAATCCTTGTAACTGAACCAATTCATAGCATTCTTCTAAGTAAGGTTTCAACTCAAATTAGGTTTACTCTATTTTTGTTACACCGTGGATGGTGGTTTCTTTGCATTCTAAATATTCAATCAGGATCTCTCAAACAAGCGGGCTGATAATTCAGCAGAGTAGAGAAAGCTTTGCTGAATTATGGACTTAATCGTATCCAGCATTGGTCAGACAAGGTTAAACTTCCCTTGTATGTACCTTCTGTGATAAATGTGGTTCCGTTGCCGCGTTTATATATGAAGAAGATAGAAGTATCGCTACGAGTATATCTGTCTGTCTGTATGAACGTGCTAGTCTCAAGAAATTGAGCACTGCAAAATCTATAGCAGATAAATCCGAATGTGTGTGGAAGATATGCAGGGTGTTTTTTGGGACTGCGGCCGATTTGAAGTTCGAATAATTTAAAGAACAAACACATAAATCTTTGAGTTTTTATTATAAATATATTATGCATTCAATGTCATTAATGATGAAAATTAAGTCGGCCAAATGGTCGCCTCTAGTGCATTGTCTTTCTAGTATATTGTCTTTCAATACCATGGATGGTACTTGCATCATTGAATCCGAAAGACTTGCCATTCTCGGTATGTGTATTAATAACCATCTTCGATGGAATGATCACATATTCGAGGTCGCCAAAAATGCTGCAAAATGTCTAGGATTCCTTAAACGGTGCAAGAAATATTTTACCCCGTCTGATCTGGCCTCAATTTATAAGGCATTCATCCGCCCTAAGCTGGAATATAACGCCCATATCTGGTCTGGTGCACCCAAGACCGTTTTGCACATTCTTGATAGGGTACAAAATCGCGCGTTAAAACTTATAGGTGATAGAGACATTGTGAATTCCATTCATTCACTGGAACATCGGAGAAATGTCTCCTGTCTCTCCCTGTTTTATCGTTTTTTCCACAAAAAATGTTCCAGCGAAATAGCCAGTTGCATTCCTCCCCTTCAAAATTTCACCCGCAATACGCGACATGCTTCGAATGCACATCAGTTTACCCTAAAGCCAAACTTCGGTCGTACTGTCAAATACAGGGATTCATTTATAAGCCGAACAACACGAATGTGGAACGATCTACCAGGCTTTGTATTTCCCCATCACTACAACCTTCAAACATTCAAAGCCAACGTGCATAGGTACCTCCTCTGTCCCTCTTCCCCCTTTCCCTGACGCCCGTGCCCTGAAACAATTAAAGGGTATTAATACTCCCTTTGGCGCGCGCAGATTATAAAAAAAAAAAAAAAAAAAATGTTGTTGGTTTGGTTGCATATACCCGGTCCTTCAAGCAACCCCAGAGAAAGAAGTCGGGGACTGTTAAATCTTATGAGAGCGAGGGGCAATTGATATCCCCAAATTTCGACATGACCCTGCCTAGAAATACATGGATCACAATTTCCATTGTTAATCTTGCTGTATGGCATGTGGCATAAAGTGAAATTGTGGTGAATTCCGGGTCATGTAGGTATTGAAGGTAATGAAACTGTAGATCTGCTAGCTAGTAAAGGTACCTACCTCGGAGTTGTTTATTGGACATGTGCATCTCCCACTGGAATAACTCCCAAAGCCTCAGCCAACCTTTCCAAAAAAAAGGCAGCTGATATCCTAAAACATAGCAGAAATGACGTAAGAATGCTTGTGAGCTTCCTTACTGGTTACTGCTAATTACCCTACCACCTAGAAAAATAAGAATTTCAGAGAATATTACCTGCCACCTCTGCCTAGAAGAGGACGAAACTGCAGAACACATACTATGTGAGTGTGTAGCTCTGTGTAGAAGTAGGAGAAGCTTCTTTCTTAAGGAGATAATACCTCCATTAGTCCTAAAGAACTCCTCCAGAGCCGTAATTATAGCTTTCACAAGGAAAGTTGAAGTACTGTTGTGTGGTCTCTGGCACAATAGATCTCTCTGGTCGCAGTGCCTATACGACATTTGGGCGTGGCCATGCTCCTTTAAAAAAAAATGCATATGACATCGTCTTGTTGAAACCACATATTTCGGAGAAGAAGCCGAGCAACTTCAGGACAAAACAAAATCGTATAACATCGCACGATATCGATCGCCAGTAACAGTAACAGTTTTGCCATCGTCATTTTGGAAAAAAAAAATGGTCCAATTATCCCACCAGCCCAAACCGCACACCTAGCAGTCACTCTACGAGAATGAAAAGGTCATTCTTGGATTGCTTGTGGGTTTTTCGCTCCCCATATCTAGCTATTCTGTTTCGTTACAGCTCCACTCAAGTCAAAATGCGCCTCGTCACTCATAAGCAATTTATGAACATATTCAAGGTCATCTCTATTCAATTGGTAAATTTTTGCACTCCAGTTCCGTCATCCTTGGTGGTCATTTTCTTGAAGGTCTCGAGTTACTTGAATTTTATATGGAAAGAAATGCACGTCGCGATGCATAATTTTCCACATAGACGTTGGAGAATTCCTTTCGGACTTTCACTCACTACTCACAATGTTTTGTTGTGTACACGCTGTATGTCATGGTCCAGGCTTCGTTAAATCACTACCTGTGTAAAGGTTCTCGAAATTGTGATTAATTTTTAGAATAGTCGACCAAAAAAAATTACGTATTTATGCTGTGTTGGAATAATTGATGAACCATTTTGATAAATAGTTTTAATCACTAAAACACGTTGTTGTGACATCAAACACTTCATGATGAAATTGCATTGACAGCTGAACATTACTGCCAACTTTCGCAGAATAAAACCATCTCTGTGAGAAATGGCGTCAATTTCAAATCGGCCGCAGTTCCCAAAAACACCCTGTCTAACTCTTTAATAGTTCTGTAAAAAAGTCAGCACCCCAGGTCAATAGGTAACTTAGAGTCATTATTAATCATTTGGCTCGGGTGAAGCTGGTATTTTTATGAATTCAAAGAAAGCCTCACCTCTTACTTTATATTGGCGCTAGGATACAACAAATTATATACGTCAACCTTGTAGTCTAAGATAAAGGTTTTGTTTATCCTATTGTATGGAGCATCCCGAGAGCTAGTGGGCCATCCTGCACAATGATGCTCTCCTACGTCGCTATTATAATAGTTATTATAGTTGACCATTACCCATCCCCTGATTTTTATGAATCCATAGGTTCTTTTGCTTAGTTTCGACAGGCCATATCATATTTGTACGTTTCAGCAGCTTGAGTGCGACCATACCTGCTTTATACTCGTAAAATAACTTTACAAACATGCCGGTTGATCATCCACTAGGATGTTGCTAACCCCCTTCTTACCATTATTAGGAGTCTCCTCCTTGACAACTTTTTAGCCATTCAAAGCGACTGAAGTACTCTGAGCTATCAGAATGTCAAGCACCTTCTATTTACCATATTTACCGCCAGATGTCAGAATAGATTCTTTCGCCAGACTTTTTCTATTTTTTTTTTCACTCTGTTATGGTAGTGGTAGTGGAAGCCAGTAATTAATTTGTGACTGAATTTTTAACGAAACTATCCTTTGAAGTTGTTGTGATTCCTTCAAGCCTTCATTCATTAACTGATTAAAAAATTCAAGCTGCGTGCATCGAAAGGCTTTCCTTAATCCACAAAAGCAATTCACAACTCGGAAGGAACTCCTACAGTCTTTTGTACAATCCAGCAAAATACCCCACCACTACTCGTACATATGTACCTACTTCTACCACACCAGCAATACTGGTATTTTAATTGAAGTTCTTAACTATAACTCGTCTAAGGATTTCTATCCTCCAGCGGCTGCAACAGCGGAAGGGCGCAATTTATACCATTTTCTGCTGAGATAGAAAGTTTTCCTTTCTTAACTTCTTCTTCATTGTGCTGTGCAGTCCATAAGGACGACTACCGAGGATGAGGTTAGAGCCCGGTGATAATCCATTAATCCGTCGACGCAGCGCGCGTTTTGCATATGAAAAGTTATGAACGCACAACATCCAACGTATTAATCATAATTAAAATGTACACCACCTGGTGCACACGCCACCGCACATGCATAACAATGAAGTCCTAGTGGATGCCATTGTTGTAATGGCATCATCGTCGTCGTGATGCCCTGGTAGTGGTGGTAGGGATATATGATAGGTGTTTCTGCTGTGAGTGAAGTGGCACTGAGTGTGAAAGGACATGAAACGCTCGGCTGGCGTTGATGACCATCCTTGGGGTATTCTTGAAAAAAAAGGATCTCCTGTTCGAATGTGCACGGGCGAGTGGGTGTAACTACGCCTGCATATTAAATGGTAACAGAATGCTTTTGCACTTCACTCTCGTCTGCATCTGAGGCTCACTGAGATGTGGGTGGTCATATGTGGTGTAGACTTTTCCAACTCCTTCCCTTTGAGTACATTAGTGGCGGTGAAGCATTGAAAAGGTATCGCCGCACATGTGCTATTTACGTGCATGATTACGAATTCTGGGAATGTACTTCACATTCAAACCGAAGAGAGGGCTGAATCGTTAAAACTATGTAACTGCGGACTGAGAAGTGGTTTGATCAGTTCAAGAGGAATCATAATTTGTTAAATATGTGCCTATACCTATTTAAAAATATTTACTGTATTTAAATTTTATCAAATCTTTCCGGTATTTCGTGTGATAAGGGAATTTAATTATGGAAAACGAATAGTGTGTGATCACATATTTATTGTTACATACAAAAATTGTATGAAATGGGATACTGTCTGTCTGTTCGTGTGCCTGTCACATGCCTGTGACTTTTGAACCATTAGGAACAGAGTAGAACCATTTCTAGAAATGTGATGAATCGAAAAGCTTTTGAGAGCTCAATATAGCCCGAGAAAAAGCATATGAGGCATTTGCAATCCGTCCATATTATTCTATCAAATAGCAGGCCCAATTATTTAATTTTTACGACTCCCATAAAAATAAAGTAAATCGGATTCAGTCAAAAACATACCGGAAAGTTACAATTCATTTTCATATGATACTCTACTCACCATCTTTTAACTCATCCCTAATAAGGTGGGCGTGGCGTTCTGAAATTTTGAATTCAATTTCAACAAAATACGTGACTTTCGAGTGAAAGTATTATTCCGCGACTTTTAAGAGTTTCTATAATAAAAACTGATTTTATGGCTGGGCGTGGCTGTAACTACTATATTTGTTACCAAAGTTCATGGAGTCTGATGAGATCTTAAAAATAAGACTTATCCATCACCGTTAGTAGCTTTAAAAAACAATACTAAGTCTTTTTAAAGAAAACCTCCCCAAAATACACGTGTGCTGCTTCGGGTTTTATAAAGCTTTCATCTATATCAAATTTCATCTTCTTAGCCCAAAGTTTCAGGCCCTATATGCAAAAAAAGATTCCAAAATTTGGGGGAAATTAGTCCCACATTATTTTATTTTTATATCCCCTCCCAAAGTTGGTTGTTTAGTTTGGAGTTGACCGAAAGTAGGTTCATTGTGTTACCACTGAATAAGGATGGGTGGTTCACACTGCCTTCACTTTGAACCAATCACTTTTCGTAATAAAATTATTCATTTTAGTCTGTGCCACTAAACTACAATTTAACAATTCTACTGGCACTTGTCAACAATGCAGATATAACCAGTAACTATAATTTTTGTACCACAAAAACAAAAAAAGAAGTTGTAATTGTTAAATGTGCAAATTTCACTGGCTTGTAACTTGTACAAGTGTTCTCGTGACGACTAGATAATGCGCAGGCAAATAATCATAGTGGGTAAGGAAACGGTTTAGTTAAGATCCGCGAGAAAAAAAAAAATGATGGCGACCCCGGACTGAAGCTACAGGAGTAAATCGAAACAAAATCAGAGAAACCCAAAGGCGAATAAAAGAAAAACACTTCTTAAAATTTCACGGCAGCTTCCGTTCTTCCGCATTGATCCGCTAGTCCGGTATTTTCTCACTACGCGTCGCTTTTTCCTATTCGTTGGTTTTTCGAGTTCACGCTACTTCGGTACTTTTCGATCGCAAGGATATTCGACTTACTCTCACGACGATTATCGTCAGCAAAAAAGAGGCCTTTCGTGCCGCACGCGCTCCTTTTAAACGCTTCCACCTCACCACCGAAATTTCCCTCATGGAATATGTCCATCCTCTATTTTCATCTCGCTTGCGCCTGGAAATATTCCAAAAAAATGGATGAAAATTTCGATTACCTTATAGCCTTTCGGATTTTCCCCCGCCATCTTCGAAAATTGACTGTACACAATTTTCCACTTGCCCACCTTTGCCTTTCCAACGAGGGGTTTATTGTCACGGGGAACATGGTGTTAATCTTCCAATGTTTTTTTTTTTTTTTTTTTTTGTCTTTTGCCACTTTTCGTTGCCATTAAAACGCACTCCTGTGCCTTCCCAACAATTCCTATCTATTTTTCCTTTATTTCTACGCCTCATCGATGTAACCCAATCCGTAGGCTACCCCAATGGGAGCGCCGCATCAACCAGAGCACTGAACGTACCCCGGAATATTTTCGCCGGGTATTTTCCTCTTTCTTGTGTTTTCCGGGAGTTCTCTTTTCGGCAAAAGTAATTTTTTCGGTTCGGGCGTGTGTGATTTGTTGTTCGTCCGGCCGTCCCTACAGGAAAAACAATCCGACACCAAGTTCCGAGAGACTGCGGTTCCTCTGGGCAACAATTTCGCGCGGTGTACTCCATCGTGCACGAGTGTTTGTGCTTGTGGTCATTAAATCCGGATGTTTTTCCATCTGAGAGGAGTGCGATGTCCACCCGCACTCCAATTCGATCTCACTGTCGACTCTGTTTGGGATACCCTCTGCAACAGGTAAGTGATTACGACATTTGTTTACCTTTTTTTTTCCCAATTGTTGCCTTTCTTGGATGTGTTTCTCGCTTGTGTGTTCGATCCCTTTGTTTCAGTGAACGAGACTGGATGGTTCCTCGGTGGCCTATTCCATGGGGAAAGACGACATTATTGCTGTGAATCGAGGGATTCGCGGTTGTGCCAGCGCAAGTGATGTCTGTAGTAGTCGGGGGTTGTTTTTTTTCTGTGAGGGGAAATTTTTGACTAGATCTTATGGGTTTCTTTTCAGGCGACTGCGCTAAGACGATGGGATGGGTGCTGCATAAAGCATCGCAGGTGAACCTTGTGGGAGAGAACAGGTGAGTACTGAAGTGCGAGTTAAATTACCACTTGAATGAATTTTCCTTCCGATTGGTGACGGACTGATGGACATGACGGACGCGCTGGAAGTAGCCCCCTGGTTCGGAGCTGAGGGTTGATGATGATTGTTGCAAGGGTAAGCAAGATGACTCTCAAGAGGTGGTGTGCCGGCGTTGGTGGAACCATCGGAAGGTGCCTAAAGTTGGAGGCAAAATTAATCAATCCCTGAGAGAAAATTTTAATTTAATCCAATGTCTTCTTAAAATTGCGAATTGAAGCGAGACAAGGAGTTTGCTGCGGGTGCCTGCAGATAACCGGATAGGGTTACGATGTATTCGACATATGGTGACTGATGATGTCAGTTCTTCTTTTTCCTTTTGCGAATCACTTATGTAATTGAGGCCTTTTTTGCAACCCTTTTTTGTTGGATATTTTTTACCTGGATATATTTACTATCTGTGAGTAGGTACATATTTTTCAAAAACAAAGCCATCAAGTTAAATACGTACCATCGGAATTTCCAAAATTCTATTAATAAACTACTGAGAAAGAGTTTAAGTAGTTGCCTCTTGTCTACCAGCTTCATAAACTTTTCGAGATAGCCAGACGGAAACGATTTCGATAATGTTAAAGTCCGGTGACTAGGGCAGCCATAGCAAAAGTTCACGTTCTCTAACACAATCCAGCTAGAACTCTAGGGCAGAGGTTCAACAATATTTGTAAGCCCGTTACAGCAAAATTCATTCGAAGTTCCTTATGCACTTGCCTTAAGGCTGGTTTCTTTTTTAATCTTTTTACGCTGGATGTTACCACTGAATTTAATTATCCTCCTGACCATCGTAACGCTGATAGAGAGGATCAAGTCGCAGAGTTAACTGCGTTTTTCGGGATGTTGTTGCTTTGGTTGTGCGTCCTTTCCATAATTTTCGGGATCTGAAAGATAGTTGTTTACAATGGCCTTACTTCTATTCAGTCCCCTTGCTATTTCTCGGCCTGAGAGTCCAAGTTCCTTGAAAGCATCTATTTTTCCTTTTTCTGCCGCCGTCAACTTATTTCCAGACAGCATTTCTGCATTTTCTATGCAGACAGTGTTATGCGGGCAGTAGGGGCTATTGTCGTATTTATACTTTAATAAGTTCGAATGAAAATATACATGGCCCGTTAAAAACTGCGTTAAAGAAAAATCAAGTTCTCCATGGCGTCTATCAATACATCGCTGGATTTGATGTATGAGCCTATAAGTCCATCTGCCTTTCTCAGAAGAATTCCAGCGTTTTTGCCACTCTCTTAGGCTTTCTGTTCTGTTTAGCTGGGTTTCGATAATCTCATTTATTTCATTTCTTGTACATCACTGACGTTGCTGTCCTACTGCCAAATTATTTATTGGAAGCATTCTCGCTACCACGCAGGCTGCATCGCCAAGTACACAAGTGTAATATATGATTTGTATGTTTTAACTGCCATGACCCCGGCCCTAATCGGGACGCGGTATATGATTATGAACGTAACATTGCTGGCCAATAGTAACATGCGGCTATGTCTTGGCCCTTCAATGTTGGGCGTGATACAAGCTAGTGCAGAACTTGCTATTTCACCTTTTCGGCTTACATACTTAAAGTAATCTTTAAATGAGAGCCTCGCATCTATCATAATGCCTTTCATACGCGACTTAGAAGTGATTTCATGGCCGCCGACTGTAAAATTGGAGTAATTTACATACCGTTATATGTATGTATATATGTAGAATCAGACTTGTAACTACTTAACAATTTTCAATTCGCACACTCCAAAGTTTTTCCAGCTGTTTGACAATGGTTTATTAAATTTTGTCTTCATTTGTAGCTTTGTGGTACAGAATTGTTAAAGTTTGCTTGTACAATTGTTAAGTGTCAAGTTTACTTGTAACTTTATCATACTCTGACCTTTGTTATTTGTTAAAATTCGCCTGTTGCATAAGACTTGTAGTTTTCTGGTACAGGCCCCAGGAAACACACTTTTCTGAGTTTCTCTATTACAGAAATAGCAAGCTTGATCAAAATCTCGATAACAAGCATTTTAAGAAAACCAGTGCCCACTTGTACAAGTAAAAGCAATTTACTTGTACAATTGTTGAAATTTTGTTTTTAATTTGTTTTAGTTTAACTCTTCCTTTTCCCCATTTTTGAAGATAATTCCCCCTTTTAGTTCTAAATTCTCCTAAAATTGTGTTTTTCTCCACAATCTATGTCTGCTTCCAACAAAAGTTATCTTTTTTTTAAAAATACCGTCTTCCTTTCTCCATGCAATCCTTTTATCAAGTTGTCCGCTTACAGTCACTTTTGTTGACCCATTTCTCACTTTCATAGATACCAGGACATTTAGCTCGCCCCATTACAAACAAAAAATCACGAATCCAAAAAAACAATTACCACGAATACTAACCTGCAGCCAAACAAACCCCGGACTCAGCAAAGACAAAGTGCGGTTGAAAGCACCTTGAATATACCATTCTGTCTGTTATTTATGTGCAGGACGAATACAGCGCGAACACTGTCGTATGTTAAACTTCGTAATGAGATAGCCCATAAATATTGGGCGATAATAGCCAGATTCGGTGTTCGGGCATGTCGAGATCCATTAGAAAATAGAGCACAGCCCGGAGGCAGCAGCCTTATGTTATCCCGCTTTTTTTTTCAACTACAATGTTCCTTACTCCTAGCGACGGGTTGTGCTTGGATATAAATGCCCTTTTATTCATATGGAGAGGCTAAAATTTATTTGCTCAGAGATTTCGCACGAAGATAAGAATTACTGCTTCGGTTAAAATTTATGCCACTTAGATTTAGTGGTCGTTTATGCTGGGAATTTTCTTTCGTTCCAAGCGAAGGAATAGTAAATAAGAGGGTTGTCGGTGGCGAATGCTTTATGGGCCGCCTTTCACCATTACTCTGTTTGGGTAATAAAAAGTTGCGGCAGTCAAGAACAATCACAAACTTGATGTCGTTTGCCGCAAACTAAACAAACTTGTTAGCTATGCAAATTTGATATTTTTAACTATCAAGGAGAGAAAATTTTTGGATTTAAAAAGCAGTCAGTATGTGGAATGAAAAACTATAAATAATATCTAAATAAATCAAGGTTTGAGAAGCCAGACATCGAGCTTTTCCTATCGAATCATATTTCAAGGCGTAAAATTTCATCGAATTGACCATTGTGTGTCAATGATCCTGGTACCATAAATCATGGCCAAATTCTCCCATTATTCTGGAAAAAATGTAAGCAATCATTTTATTAGCATGTATCTGCAGTGCTCTATTGAGTGGTTGGCGGTCCGAAATTGTATTGGCTGGGTTTTGAGAAACCACTTGCGATAAGTGAGACTACATAGGTTAGGTTAGGTAGATGGGTGCCTTGTGACATAGTCACCGCTCACTTAGACCAACAAATTCGGGTCCATTGTGCCCAACCGTTTAACCCTGGAAACGTTAAAAAAGTCCGCTGTTAGAACCACCCAGATAATGATATAAATCTCAGGAGGTCCGTAAGCTCTATATTGCCTAAGTCCCCCAAATCCGAGAAGAAGTAACTTCCAAGAGTCCTCATTCTTGTGACGGATAGGGCAGGACAATCACACAGCAGATGACGAACTGATTCAATTTCTTCTTTGTCCCTGCAGCTTCTACAGTAGTCGTTATGTAGCACACCGGGTCGCTCCGCGTGAACTCAAATGGCACAATGACCAGTAATTATTCCAGAAACGACCCGTGTATTATATCGACTAAGTTTCACCAGAGAGGTTGATCTCTTCTTGCTAAAGGCCGGCCATAGCGCCCTGGCCGTTGCGCATGTTTCCAGATGAATCCATCGGCTGTTTGCTCTATCGATGGTTTCGTCTTCTATTTTCTTTCGTAGGGAACTGATTGGGGTTACTACAAAAGGGACGGTCGGCAATAAGTGCAGCGCCGACCCTTTTCTAGCAAGCTCATCAGCCCTTTCATTTCCTTCGATATCCATATGCCCTGGAACCCAGCAGAAGGTCACCGCATTGACTCTGAATATTCCATTTAAGACCGATTTGCAGGTTTTCACAAGCCTTGATCTAATTACAGCAGAGTCCAGAGCCTTAATGGCTGCCTGGCTGTCTATATAGACAGTTATCGTTTTACCAACGATATTACTCTCGCGTATAATTTCCGCAGCCTGTATGATGGCTGTGATTTCGGCCTGAAAGACGCTGCAGTCGTGGCTAATTTTAAAGGAGCTCCCGTGCCAACGTCCATCTTAGAACCGTCGTTATAGAACGCCAGTTCCTCTTTCTTCATGGTTCTCAGGATCCTCCAGTGCACTCTGTCAGGAATTCTTATGTTGAATCTCCTTTAAAATGCTAGCGTAGGGGTCATGAAATCAGTTTCCGCTGATCTTCTGGTAGTTCCCCATCGGGATAAAATGGAGGCATGGCCGTAAAGGCTCGATGACCACAATCGGCCTTCTTTCAGTCTTAATGCGGTTTTAGCCGCCAGACTGCTACAGTATATATCAAGCGGAATAAAACTGAGCATGGTTTCCATTGCTGCTGTAGGTGTTGTTCTTATTGACCCCATGACTCCGATACACGTTGCCCTCTGGATTTTGGTGAGGTTCGAAAGCTGATATTGCTTCTCAAGAGCCATCCGGTAAACTAGTGAACCATATGTGAGAATGAGTCTTACGACCGCAGTGTATATCCAGTACACCACAGCTGGTTTGAAGCCCCACGTGTTGCTGAATGCCTTTTTGCAAGAATTGAAAGCTACGCTAGCTACTTTGATGCGTTCGGCAATGTTATCCTTCCAGTTCAGTTTGGAATCTAAAATTACGCCCAGGTATCGAGCTGAACTTAGATACTTAGTTCAGTACCACCGATGTTTGGGGGTCTGAAGGTAGGAATTGATCTCTTCTTAGTGAAAAGAACTACCTCCGTCTTTGAGGGGTTCACTCCCAGCCCTTTGCTACTGACCCAATCATTCACTAGTTGTAGTGCAAGATTTAGTCTTTCGCTTAGGACTGGAGGGAATTTTCCCGAAACCAGGATGACCACATCGTCGGCATAGGCCGTCGCGTTGAAGCCGTTTTCCTTCAGTATTACCAAGATCTCATCCACTACGAGGAGCCATAATAAAGGAAATAAAACTCCGCCTTGGGGGGTTCCTCTGCAGACGCTTCTCCGGAAGTGAGACTACATAGTTGTGTGTAGTTCAAGTTGCTGTGCCATGTTACTCATCGGCATACTAGTAGTTGGTTCAGTGAGCAAAATTTGCGTCGCAAATGATATTTTCAAGATGTATGGTAGGTCATCGCGTGCATCTACCTGGTATATGCTGTTCACGTAAGTAAAAAGTGACCAATTTCTCCAATAATAGTCCCCAAATACAAGGTGACGCAAAAGTCCTCACTCGATTTCCTAAGGCAGTTACTTTGTTTCTAAATAAAAAGAATTGGTTCTGTTTATCTAGATGTTTACATTTTTTCCATTAAGTCACGAAGACAATACCGGGCAAATGGAAGCCGCCAGCGTTAATGCACATTCGGGCTCATTCTACAGCATTTCCCATGACTTTTCTCAAAAATTCTGGTGATAGATTCCCCGCTTCTTGTCGGATGTCCTCCTTTAGAGTTGCCAAGGTCTGTGGCTTGTTCGTATATGCCTGCGATTTAAAAAAAAAGCAAAGAATTTGACCGTTCCAGTGAACGGTCAAATTGGGAGATCTTGGAAGCCAATGCAAATCTTCAAAACGAGAGATTAACCGACCGGGAGGAGGGCTTGTCTGTAATTTACACGCGATTGGCGGTCTGCAGACAATAGCTGATGCACTGTTTGCACTTTGTTGGTTAGGACGGCCTATTGATGCACACTTGCGTGGCCCATCATCTGGTTGATGTTTGAGGGTCCTCTTGGACATCTGAAGCCACAGCAGTAATATCTTCGACCGAATAGCTGCTCCGGGGATGAGGAATAATACGATCTTCTGCTAGGTTCAATTAGAATTAACTGGGCATTGATCAAACATACTTCTGGTAACCGTGATAATACCAAGATCAGCAGTCACGCACGCATGCAGCTGCGTGTACAATATGATGCACCTGGAGAACCGTAGGTAGGAATGGTTCCCAAGGTGTAATTGAATGCTGTTGAGAAGGTTTCATATTAGTAACTTAGGAATCATGATCGACCTTGATTCCCAAGACAAAATATGATAAAGCTTTTATTACAGACGTTTGCGTCTGCTACTCTCAATGTTGAGCCAGTCTAGTCTCCTCGAGGCGAGCGGCTAAATGCCAGTTAGTGCCACACAATCAGGGATTCGACGACGAAATTTACATTGAGCCAAAACCACCAACCGTTTATTTGTCAAAAACATTGCCAAAATTATTCCTGAAGTTCTTGAAGAGTGTAGCAATCCATGGGTTGTGTACGTGTATTCTGCTTCTGGTTACTTCACAAATGTCAAAGTCGCGATGACATAAGACGCCATTTGCAAAAATGACAGCATCTTCCAATAAAGTGGTGACTTTTGCGACACAGTATATATTCTTTTGTGTTTTCTAAATTAAGTTGATAACTTATTCACCGAATTGGAGCAGCTTTGAGATTAAATAAAAATTTGCTGAGAAAGACACCTACCCGGATAGATACTGTTCAAGTGAAGGTTAAGGTATCTGCCGTTGCACCTTCTTTTATGTTAGTCATCGCTCTTTATAAAATAAGGCTCATAGGGTTATCGAATGCATTTTCTTCAACTTATATTTGGTATGAGCAGGGGAAAAGGACGATGAAAAACTGTAACACATACTACGACAACTACAGCAAGGAGCAAAAGCAGCGACAGACTTAGGCAAGACGTCTTAAGCTTTCGACGTGTAATTGAGTATCTTATAACTATGTATGTGTACCAAGGTTAAACAAATATAAACCTAATATACGCCCACTCCCCCATAGAGAAAGAAGACGACGCGGCTAAAGAGTCTACGAGCTCCTCAACAAGATGTTAAAAATCGTGTTTGGCCACTTTAGCGAAAAAATAGGAAAGGAAGACATAATACAATTGGTATGCACGGAGTACATGACACCACGTCTGGAAACGGACTTGAGCTAATTGATTTAGACGCATGACAAGAGGGACTATAGCCACTACTCGGTTTCCCCACCTTAATATTCACAAAAGGATGTGTAGCGGTCTTTTGATCAACAAACTAATAACCAAGGTACAAATGCGGTCATCCCAAACGCCACAACAACGAATAACTACTGCAAAAAAATATGACGTCGAAAAGCTGCAATCGCGACAGACTGCCATTGTGGCCGATCGTGCGCTGGGTTTCACCAGAACACCACCACAATCGGTTCTGCGAATATGGAAAAGCTATGACTGAAGACTTTAATGGCGAAGAAGACCAACATCCCCTCCCCGTACGACATCTAATTTTAATAATTTGGTCAGATGAGTGTTTGCATAATGAATGGAATCCAAGCATCGTTTGCCTGATCCATAAGAAAAGATACCAATTGAACTGCGCCAATTGCTGAGGAAGCCATTTCAGCATCGCATACAAAATCTCGTGTGTGAACGCCTGAGACAGTTCTTCAACAATGTAATCAGCCCTATCAATAACCAAATTTGTATACTCCTGTAGATAATGGAGAAAACCTAAAATACCCACCATACCTCCAATGTAAAGACATCTTAGCATCGTGGTTTTTCGACGTTAGGTTAGGTTAGGTTAGGTTAGGTGCCTCAGGCAGGAACACACTTAGACCACAAGAAGAACTGGAAGAAGAACTGGCACCGGGGGCCCTACATGACTTAATTTCTTCCTAAATGAAGATAAGAATAGGTAACCGTTGCGGTGTTAACCCTTCTCTGCTACGCATCTATCATTGGAGGTGACGTCCATTCTAATAGTATGTTTGCCTATCTGCCCCGTGAGGGCTCCTATTATTATGCTGATGCGTTTCCTATTTATAGGCAGAGGTCTTTCCGTTCTCTTCAGATCCAGGTCAGAATTAGGTAAGTACTGATACTATTCCACCAGCTGCTTGTCATTATTCTGGGCTTAGTATCAATGGGGAATTTTATCGATTCTAAGTGAGCGGACGGTTCCTCTCTATTTTCAGTGGAGTTCCAACCCGCACCCTCTTTTGCTAGCTCATCTGCTCTGCAGTTACCCGGAAATTCGCTGTGTCCTGAAATTCAGCACAGAAAAATATCACAACTGTCAGCGATTTCGTTAAGAGACCTGCGGCATTGTTAAACGAACTTGGATCATATTGTCGGCGATTCCAAGGCTTTTATCTCTGCCTGACTATCTATATACAATAGCGCTACCCTCTACCGTGTTAATTGAAGGCCAACCCAGAACTTCAAGGATTGCCGTCATTTCTGCTTAAAATACACTACAGTAATCCGGTAGTAATCTGGTAATGTTTACATCAGGTGCACTGGAGAAGACTCCTGCACCCATACCATACGCTGATCAAGATTTCTCTAGATTCCCAAGCACTTCTGCTAGGAATGCTGGTCTTGTATTGGACCGTAGTCAGTATTAGTGTCAACCAACTGTTAGCATTCCCTTAGCCTTATTGCTGCTTTCCAAAGATAACAACAGCAAGCAAGTAGAGCATTGTCTTTAGAGCAGTGGTGGGAGTTGTTTTAAAGCATCCGTTATACAGACACATGATGAACTTTGAACTTTCCTTAGAAGATCAGATTTGTTTCCTTGCCCAGTGCTGCCCACCAGACTAATTTTCCGTACATCAATATGGGCCTTCCTTATATAAATAAATAACCATATAAATCCGGACTACTTTAGGCTGAAGATCCCATTTTGGGCCTAAGGCCTTTCGACAGGAGTAAAGGACAATTTCCCTATCTATCTCCCTCTCTCTCACTATCACAGGTATATATGTATGTTGTTGCTTATGGAAGTTGTGTCTACATAAGTATACCTACCTAAGGTTGCCATGCAGCCGAAACTCATATGGATTGTTCAGATAATTTATGGTATGTCCAGAGTCAGACAGATAAAGTGATTCAATTGCAGTCCATTTGATTTATCTCTCTTCCTCTTTTCGTTGCCATTAATAATTAGAGGGAGAGCATTCTCTATCAGGACTTTCCCATAATCACAGTCTTTTTTTTTATATAAATCCTCTCTGAATGAAGTGAGGATATTATAGTCGGGTGGAGTCTCAAAAAACTAGCTCACTACCCGCCTAGCTCATGATCCACTGAACAAATTTTCATGAAATTAGCTTTCTAAGTTTATTTTGGTACCTTCTACAGAAGGTTCTATAAAAATCATTCCCCCAAAATTGCAACTTTTATTATAAACTCCTGATTAATGAATTTTACCTATGTAATATGTTTATTAAAACAACTGCACCCCTTAATCGCCCTGTGATTGAAAATTGAGCAGTTTAAGCTCTTATCCAGTAAAGAGATTCAATCCAATAGCGTATCGTCAATTTAAAACATGTTGCTCAATGTAGCAATTTGAAGTTAATCCCATTTCATCGCCGATTAATTAGGATTAATACTTTTAAAAACTTTTCATGGTATACCTAGGTACATGCCGCTATAGTATGTAATTTTTATTTAAGTCCGCAAAAGCTATAACATTCATTCTGGTTGGACCGAACGTATGTATGTCATGTCAAGCTCGTAATTAAACATAATACCCTTGGATTGTGATGACAAAACAATTATTATTATAGTTTTGAATCCACACAGGCATTTTGCCCATTATGAAATGAAGTGAGAGATTGCATTCGGGATTTGCAAGAGCATTTCAAAATAAATAATGCACTGAATAATTCAGCAGAATAGTACAGCGGAATTGACTATATTTTTTTTTTTTTTTTTTTTTGTTCAGCCAACAAGGATTTTAGTACGTGATATACATTTGTCCAATTATCCCACTAGCCCAAATCGCACACCACAAAGGCACTTAATGGAAGAGGTCGTTCCTGAATTGATAGCGGATTTTCCGCTCTCCACATCCGGCTATTCTGATTATTTACAGCTCCACTCAAGTCAAAATGCGCCGCGTCAATCATAATCAATTTCTAAACAAATTCAGGGTCATTTCTATTCAATTGGTACATTTTTGAACTCCAGTTCCATTGTCCCTGATGATCATTTTCTTGAAGTTCTTGAGTCACTTGAAACAAACGCTAGTCTTACGAAACAAATGCAAGTCGCAATGCATAATTTTCCACATATACGTTGGATAAATCCCGATTTCTTGACCACGACGACGAATCGAAGCTTCCGGTCTTTCACTCACATTGTCCCTCACTGCATCAATGTTTTGTTGCGTACGCCGTGGCCCTGGCTTCGTTAAATTACTTACTGTATAAAGGTTCTCGAGATTGTGTATCATTTTTAGAACAGTCGACCAAAAAAATCACTTAATTTACGCTGTATTACAATAATTGATGAACCATTTTGATAAAATGTATTAATCACTAAAATACGTTGTTCTGGTGCCAAACTCTCCATGATGAAATGGCATTGACAGCTGAGCAGTACTACCAACCTTCACATAATAAAAACATCTCTGTGAGAAATGCCGCCAATTTTGCCGCAGGAAGGAACAGCAAACGAATAGAAACGAAATACCCTGCTGAAAATAAAGGACTTAATACCAGAAAAAAGAGGAACTCACAGAAAGTGGCAAATAAGAAGAAGTCTTTAATCGTCGTAACAAGGAACTAAAAAAAACGAATCAGTGAATTCAAAAATGATACATTTACTAGGTTCCTTGGAGCTTAAAAACGGATGCGTTCACAGATTACTCATTGTGGAAAGCAGATAAGCGTATAAAAAGACCACCGATGCGTTCACAGATTACTCAATGTTGAAAGCAGATTATCGTCTAAAAAGACCCCAGATACAAGATCCACCAAGAAACGGGCAGGCTGTTTAGGGGTAACGGGATCAATGAGATCAACGCCAACGGCTGCTCTGGAAACGATAAATCTTCTCCCACTAAACATTTATTGTTAAAGCTAGGCAGCCAGAACTGTGCTGAAAGAGAAGACGGTCTCTGGACAGTGAGTCCCTACGGCCGCGCCTCAGTTCTAACTCGATGGAGTGTTTCGAAAGTCCAGACGGATACGGACTACATCATCCTGATTTCAGAATACAACCGGAGATTCTGTATCAGTATTGCCAGCAGGGAGGAATTGGATGAAAATAAATAGAATCGACACCAAAGACGAACTCGCCATCTATATTGATGACGATGAGCGAATGCCTAATTAAAAAAGATGTACCTGCTAGACTAACTAGCAGACAAACTGATTGGGAAGGCTCTAAAAAAGACGTTGAAGAACATATCACTTAGGACGCCTTCTGAACTCGAAATCGAAATTGATCGTTTTGTTGAAGTTCTGAAGCACGCCGCGTGGAAAAATACTCCCTATCATAGGAAAACGCCAATCAATCATGCTCAGAAATATCCACCGGAAATAAAAGAAATGGTAAGGGAGAAGAGAAAAGCGCGTAAAAAATGGCAACAAACTTGTGCTCCGCAACATAAATCGCATTTGAATCGCTTGTGTAACTTGCTAAAAAAAAAAGCCATTATTGATTTTAAAAACAGGACAATACAAACCAGCATTGAAAGCTTAACTGCGGACAAAGATTCCAATTATTCGCTCTGGAAAGCTAAAAAAGGCATTAAAAAACCGAAAATACAAGCGGCCCCAATCAAGAAAAATGACAACGAATGGGCCAAGAATGATAAAGACAAAGCAGAAGTCTTTGCCGCCCATTTAGAAGAAACATTTAAACCATTTGATGGGCAAGCGTTTGCTGAAAATGATAATGCGTCGGATATAGCATTTCACAATTACACAGTAAGAAATGCAAGGCTGACCGAACTTCAACAAGAAATAAAGAAACTGAAACCGAATAAAGCTCCTGGATACGACCTAATTACAGGAGAGCTTCTTAAATCGTTACCTAGAAAAGCGTTAGTTAAGTTCCTTTACATTATAAACGCAGCGATAAGATTAGAATATGTTCCGAGTCAATGGAAAGTCGCGGAAGTAATAATGATTCTGAAGCCAGGAAAACCACCGAATGATAAAAAATCGTATAGACCTATTTCGCTGCTGCCGATTATGTCTAAAGTTTTCGAAAGAATAGTACTTAAGCGATTACAGCCGGTTATAGAAGAAGGATCTCTTATTCCCAATCACCAGTTTGGGTTTAGAACCAAGCACTCAACAATAGACCAAGTGCATAGAATAACTGATTTAATTGAAAAAGCTTACGAAGAAAAAAAGATTTGCTCGAGCATATTCCTTGATGTTTCTCAAGCTTTTGACAAGGTCTGGCATGAAGGCTTGAAATATAAATTACGACAAGTTCTGCCGGAACACTTATATAATATTCTAGAAAAATACTTGACGAATCGACTTTTCCGAGTCAAACACGGAAACGAATATTCGGAATTTAAAGAAATAAGGGCTGGGGTGCCGCAGGGAAGTGTCCTTGGACCGCTTTTGTACCTATTATATACTCGCGATATACCGCAAGAAGAAGGCACCGTATTAGCTACATTTGCCGACGACACTGCCATCCTGGCAACGGGTAAAACGATCGAAGAATCGACTGAAAAATTGCAAGAAGCATTGAATAAAGTAAATGAATGGACAAAGATTTGGCGACTAGCTTTAAACGAAAACAAATCTGTTCATGTCAATTTTACTTATAAGAAAATAAATAATTTACCCATCTTTTCAAACTCGGTTCAAATTCCGTTTGCAAACGAGGCTAAGTATCTTGGAATGACACTTGATGCTAAGCTGAAGTAGAAATCGCACGTGAAGAAAAAACGTAAAGAACTCGAAACCAAATACAGAGAAATGTACTGGATACTTGGAAAACATTCCAAGCTTAATATAGAGAACAAACTGCTTTTATACAAGCAAGTGCTAAAGCCGATATGGACATATGGAATACAACTTTGGGGTTGTACCAAAATAAGTAATGTCAATATTTTACAAACTTTTGAAAATAAAGTGCTAAGATCAATAGTTAATGCACCGTGGTTTATTAGAAATAGCGATATCCATAGAGATTTAGGAATTGCGACAGTCGAATATGAAATCAAAAACTTCGCGCGTAAGCATAAAGACAGATTAGAAGGACACGTTAACGATGAAGTCCTTCGAATTCTAGATGAGAGGAATCTACTGCGTCATCTACAAAGAACTAAACCTTTCAACTTAACGCGATAGCAAGAAACCGCGTCTAATTTGCGGAACAAGCAGGAACTTTCAATGGAAAGGGACCTGCCAAACGATCTCAATACGTGAAAGAAAAACTGCTGGATAAGTCAAAACTTAGTTGTAGTATGTAATCAAAGAAATTTATCACGAAGGGAGGTTCTTTTAGTGAGTAAAAATCTCACACTACTATGAGAACCCGCTATCGATCCTCATAGTGTCTTCATGAAGATTTTTTACCTACCCTCGGAAAAAAAAAAAAAAAATAAAAATAAAAAAAAATCTATACTGATGGACCCTAAATTAATTTTGGTACGGGCTGGCTGGGATCTACTGTGTATCTCGAAATACGAATCCCTCTTTTAGACTGAAAGATAACTGCAGCGTATTTCAAGCTGAAGTCACCGCAATAAAGCATGCAGTAGAAATGATCGTGTTGATAGTCAAGCACTCATTAAGGCGCGTTGCAATCAACGAAAAAAACTGCTGGTAAAACTGAATCAAACTAAATCAACACGGTGACACTATACTAGGTGCCGGGACATGTAGGAGTCTCCGGAAATGAAAATTCGGATGAGCTGGCTAGAAACGGGTCCGGTCTAAATTTTCCACAGGCCCTAATCAGAGTTAGCACAGCACTTAGCACACTATATAGAATCGACATAGAATCCATTCAGAAGGCTAATAAGCGCTGGTATCAATGAAAGACAGATGTGCTACAACTAAGATCGATATGGCTAGTATTCGGTAAGAAGGAATTCGACCTGTCGTCGGCATCCTGACTGGACACTACTAGGTGGGCAATGCAGCATGGCTAGGTCTTCCATACAATGAGTATTATAGAAGCTGTATGGACGAGGAGGAAATAATAGTCTATTCGTCATCTACTGTGTGACTGTCATGCAATGACCCTTAGTAGAACAGTTAAGTTTTCCCTAAGATTTTCCGGAATTCAAATATTTTGTGTATGGGGGTTGTCCTGGTCTAAATCACACGGACGAAGCATTTTCAAATTGTGGACTTAACTTTGATGCCTCTTTTGTTGACGATTTCTGCATTAGGAATTAGATTCTGGGTGAATTATTGCATTTTAACTTTATTAGTATCGCACGAAAACTAATTACAATATAAGTTCACCGCTTTCGAAAATCCTTATTCCAAAGCTACAGCCTGTTGTCGGAGATGGGACTCATTTTCCACACGGTTCACGCAGCTCTCTAGTTCATTCAGTGCTAGGATCGCATCAGTCTTAGATGCAGTGATGACAGAGCTTACACAAGCACGTTGTGCAATCTCCAAATTAGTGTAATTTCCGGACAAAGTATCTAAAGCTAATATCGATAGCTTTGTTATGTTGCTCAAATCCTGCAAGTTCCTGTCGAACTAAGGAGGGATTGCTATTAAACTTTTTTTGTTAATCGTTTGAGAGGAAATAAACTTACCGAGAACACGTAGCAGCTGAAGATGTCATTGCTGGAATTCCTTGCGGAACAATCAGCAAGTCTAGATTGAAGTTCATAAGAAGTAGCATTCACTTCATTTACAGTGGAATTAACAGTCTGATTGTTGACGACCAAGGACTGGTTGTTCAGTCGATAGCATTGCTGCGTTAAATTTACAGCCTTCTCGTTGAGAATATTTTGTTGGATAGTATAATTAGCGAAGCAAGAATTAGCTGTAACCGTGCTGTTGCTTGTATTATTGCTGTTTGTGTTGTTGGAATTAGTCTGATTTGATGAGTCAAAGTGATTGTAAAGCATGTCCTCGATTTTGGTTAGGACGCTCTCAGCCAAACTCTTGTCATTTACAATGTTGATAGTGCTCGGTAAGCTATATGCCTGCAGAGTCAATGAGAATTGTAGAAAAATATTTTTCATTCTATGCATAAACTTACGCTAAAAACGCAAAGAGCAAGAAGAATAACACGTCCGATTAATTGCATATTGACTTCGGCAATAATGACTGAATACTCGACTGATGGGAATATGAATTGTGGGGACCATTTTATGCCTCCCGCTTCAGTCAATCAATTATCCAGCTATCGGGTAAAACATTTCCTTATCGGTCCAGATATTTCACTCTAAATTTATCGGAAGCGATGGAAATTAGTAGATTAGCAAATGCGATACAGAATTATAGTTTGATATGAATATTCGTGGGGTGAATACCCGTCCTCTTAACAGGTGTCGAATTGTTCTTAGAACGAACGCAATCGTCAGCCATCCGCTTACGTATTAGAAAATGAGTAATGGTGTATGGGAACCTTTTGTGTTGATTAATTGTTTTATTTACCTGTTTATATGCTAAAGAGCTTCAAGCATCTGCAAGCCTTGAAATATTGGTCCCTTAGGTTGATCTTTTTATTTTATAATTTTTTTGAGTTCAAGAAGGGATGTTCACTGAAGGGAAAGATTGGTCAGTGGTTAGTGCCGAACTTCTTCTTCTATGTGTTCCAAGAACCTTGAGCTCTTCTCGACAGCACTTTCAAGCTTCAATTTTATTCCTGCAGCAGTAATCGCTTTATTTCTGCATGGCTGTCGATGAAAAAGGTGACATCGTCTTGTGGTATCGCCCTCATCGCAGTCCCACGAATGGCTATTGTCACTGCTAGGACCTGCGTTTGAGAAATACTGCTACGGTTCGGATGTCAAACTGACTTTGATATACCCAGAGGCTCAGAGTAGATACCCGCACCTACGCCTGTTTCCATTTTGGATCCATCGGTGTATAGCGCTGTTGATTGTGTATTGGGTAGGTGCTTGAGAAAGGTCTGATAAAGTCTAGGTATGATATGGTGTACTCGTAATCAGTAGTAGATACATTGCCTTGATGTTCTGTAGGTTCTTAGCGTCTGATTGACTGATTCTTAGGGCACTGATAGCCGCCGATACCCGTATGAAGATATCTAGCAGAAGCAGATTTGAATACATTCAATACGAGTAACACTGGGTCTTACACATACCCAAAGTTGACTAAGTCCATACCGGTTTAATTACTTGACTGTAAAGCAAAAGCTTATTTTGGACAGATAGTGATGAGTATTTACCTATTAGCCAGTTAATTTTATTTAATTTGATGTTTAGTTCGATCCTTTTCTTTTTAGTATGTTCTTTCCAATGTATTTTTGCATCCAGGGTCATTCCCAAATACTTTCACTGGATTCCAGCAAATATAGCTATCGTACTTTCAGAGAGATAGGATTCGATAAAGTCTAAGTATTGAAATGGAAGTAGCATCTTCAACTTTTTGATCAAACCTTCATGCCAGACCCTGTCAAAGGCTTCGACAACGTCAAGGAAAACTGCTGAACAAACCATTCTGCTTTCTAAGGCCCTATCGATAACATCGGTAATTCTGTGGACTTGATCCATGGTAGAGTGCTTAACCCTGAATCCGAATTGATGGGATGGATTAAGTTTCTTTGATTCATTTATATCATAGGTTTCAGTCTTTTTAAAATTAATTTTTCAAATAATTTTGACAATAAAGGCAATAGTGATATTTGCTAGGCAAAAGTAATGAAAATGATCGCTTAAAATGTTTGAAGTTTTCTGAAAACGCTATTACCTCAGATGATTTAGAAATGAGTAGTGGATTAAATTTATTCTTTAAATCTTTATCAGAATACTTTAAGCCGCGTCAATCCGCTAACGTAACAGCAGCGTCCCAGGATTTTTTTTTTTCTTGATAACGAAATATCCTCCTCATTTTTCTTTGGTCCAGTGTCTGAAGCGGAGGTATCTAATGTGATAAGTAAACTAAAAATAAAGCACTCTTTCGGGCTAGATGGTATTAGTAGCTTAATAGTTAAAAAAAACTAGTGATCACATTACCAAACCTTTAACCTACCTAGTGAATGAAAGTTTTGTAAGTGGTATAGTGCATAAAAACTGCAATTATAAAACCGATCCATAAAAAGGGTATCAAATCTAATCCAAATAATTAGACCAATATTGCTATTATCAGTCTTCTCCAAAATTTTTGAAAAGGTCACTAAATGACCAGATACAAGATTCTTAATAATTGCCAATACGGTTTTATAAAAGAGAAGTCAACTGAAGATGCGATTCTAAAATTTCTAGAATATATACGCCTAGAACTAGATACGAGCAATAAATCGGCTGCACTCCTTCTTGATCTTGCAAAGGCATTTGACTTAGTGAATCACAAGTAACTATTCAAAATTTTATACAGATATGGTTTTAGAAATAATATTCTTAAGTGGTTCTCATCGTTCCTTCAAAATAGAAAACAAATTGTCAAGTCCATCTGTCGGTGTTCCTCAAGAATCTATTCTTGGACCTTTGCTCTTACTCTTATAAATAAATTCAATCTTCAGATTGCCGCTAAATGGAAAAATTGTTGTCTTCGCTGATGACCTGGCTCTCTCTTATGATGCTCCTTCTGTAGATAATATGAGGCAAATGATGAACTCAGATTTGTCCCTACTGAATGATTGGTTTACTTATCATCAGATGTCGCTAAGCAGTAAATCAAAAAACAGGTGTTTTTCACTATCGTCTGAATATGACATAAACGGAGTTGGTTATCATGGTGCTAATTGTGACTCTGTAAACTGCAATGATGATCGCATGTTTTTGGAATCCGTCTCTCAATTCAAATATTTAGGGATCATCTTAGTTTCCAATTTGAATTGGAAACCACATATAAACAATGTTAAAAAAGTTATGTAATTATATAGCAATGAATAAGACATTTCATCTACGAAATTTAGTACCATTCTTTTCATCTACTATGCACTGGTTAATTCCCTCTTAGAATACGAGTATGGTATTGCTTGTTGGGGCAGCGCATTCTTTAGTAACTTAGAACCTCTTATAATAGCGCAAAGGAAGATAATTAGAGTAATGATGATTAAACCGCGATGGGAGCCATCACTTCCCTTATTCCAATACACGAGTATCTATATGTCTTCAAGGTATTGCGATTGTTCTACTTACGGGGTGGTTGCACTAACTTCAGGCAGAACGAAATCTATTCGCTGAGATATGCAACCACTCTAATAGTTCCAAAAGTTAGGACCGAACATTATAGACGTCTTGCTACTATAATACTGGTAGCTCCATTTATTTTCAACAAACTGCCCTCAGATATATGCAATCAAGTTGAATGTAAATCCAGATTCCTTTGGAGTCTGAGAAATTGATTGCTGTTCAGATCGGATGTAGAAATTTTGATGCAAGTAATAATCTAATCATTAACCAATCTTTCTTTTTGAAAACGGTTTGATTTTAAATTCTAGCCTAATAGCTCAACTACCCATCAATCTGTTTGCCTTATTTTTTCGCCCAAATTAGCTTTTAGTCTCCTCTATCTTTTTTTTTTTTTTTATATGCACGTGTTAAAGAGGATATGAATACCCTTAAACTAATTTTTTTAGAACACGTGCGTTTTGTCGAAAAGGGAAGAGACAGAGAGAAAGACAGAGTGGTGTAGTTTGTAATTCAGGTGGTATTAAGTTTCTGTAAACTCCAAGGGTGGCTGTCCAGATAACTAGGGAGTATTTTGTTTGTTTTCGCTATTATTGTCATTGCTTATGATTCACAGTATTTTTTTTCATCCTCCTGATATCATCATCATGATCAAGTTGCATTTTAGCCATTTGACCACCCTACTGCCAGTGTTGACTGATTGACTGATTGACGCCGGCTCTACCGGCACTTTTATTATGTTAATCCAAGCACAAGAAAACTTAAACAATCTAAATTTAAAACTACAAAAAAAAAACTAAAATCTACTAAGAAGAGCAGGTAGGAGGTAGAAGGGGTTAATAGGAGGGGGGTGTTGGCAAAATCAAGACTTGGCTAGGTGGAATTGAGGCGATGCTGAAGATTGTTTCGAAGGGTAGTTCTGCTGCAGTGGAAGTCAAAGGTGTTTTCCATATTGTTAGCCAAACGCAACATTCTGGACAGTGGTGCGTTATAAGCATAATTGGTGCGATGATAAGTGAGACGGAAGAGGGGAATGGACCTTAGGTTACGTGGATTGGTATTAAATGAGACTAGTTGAAGGAGCGCGGGGCAATCAATGTGACCAGTAATTATCTGATGGAGGAAGAGTAAGTCGGCAATTTCGTGACGATTTTCAAGAGATTGGAGATTGATGAGTTTTAGACGATCAGAGTAGGGAGGCAAGTCGTATCTATCAGTCCAAGGGAGACCGCGTAGGACGAAACGGATAAACCTGCGCTGGATGGCTTCAATACGTTGAATGTGGATAGCATAGTGTGGCGACCAAGCTTGGCTAGCATTTTCGAGGATAGGTCTAACGAAGGTGGTATAAAGTGACGTATGGGTTCGAAAATTCCTTGGACCAACGTTTTACAAAGCCAAGTGCAGAATTGGCTCTATTTATTATGTGGTCAATATGAGAACGGAAGTTAAGTTCCCTATCACAGATTACACCTAAATCACGCAAAGATGAAACTGGTGGGACGAGCTCGTTGCAGAGGAAGTAGTTCCTATGGGTTGGTGGAAGGCATTTACGGGAGTAGGTGATGAATTGACATTTGCTTACATTAAGTTCGAGATGATTTTTCTGACACCAGAGAGAAAATCTATTAAGGTCATCTTGAAGTGGGCGAGAATCGATGGGGCAAGATATGCATCTAAAGATTTTCATGTCATCGGCATAGATAGAGAGATACGAGGTCGTTGATGGTCAGGACGGAAATTAAAGGACCAAGGTGACTGCATGAGGGACACCCGAAGTGGCCTTAATGGGGTTAGAGACAGAAGATCTAAATATAACCTCGTACTGTCCACCTTCCAAGTAAGATTTGATCCAATTGATAAAACCGGGTTGAAAACCAAGAGTTCTTCCAAAGAAGCGGGAAAGATCCTTGTGAAATGGACATAAGAAAAAGGGAAGTCAGCAGTTGGGCCAAGTGGGACACGCATTTTTTTAGAACTATTGCGGGCAACCCGTCGGGACCAGGAGAGTAGTCACCCCTAAGTTTATTAATCTTTTCTGCGACAAGTAACGAAGTGATATCAACCAAGACTAATGACGTTTGGGCGCAATTGTCCATATAAGAGAAGTAATCATGGTCTGGTTCGAGGATGCGGTCGGCAAACGACTGGCTAAAAAAATGAGCGAATAAGTTTGCGACAATTTTAGGGTCTGACGAAGAAGTGTTTGAGAGTTTAAGGGTGGACTAGAGTGGACTAGAAACACAACTTGGTTTCTTGGCGGTTCGAACTGAACTGCCTTCACAGAAGAGTTGACTTAGCTTTCGCAAGTGATTGACTTTTTATTTATTTCATGCGAAATAAGTAGATGATTCTTGACATCAGGATTTGAACCGTGAATTAACAGCGTGACAAGCGATGATGTTACCACTACACCACCCTCTCAAAATTTCTGGTCTCTTTACTTATAAAATACAAATCTTTTTTTTTTTTTTACTCGGTACGGCTTCTTATAACATTTAGAAGTATACGAGTATATTAAAATACTTAATGCACTCAAAACAGGTATTTTATACCACAGAGTGTATACTAGATAACATTTCAACAAAATAGTTGCATAATTCATTGGTATATCTCGATACGAAAATGTTAATTAAGGCAATTATATATGTATAATTGTACTCTAGATATGAATTTTGTGAAATTGAAATTGAAAAAAAAAACTTCATGAGGATCCTTACCCGGCTTCTGAATCATGATTACTTTCGCTATTTTCCAGTAACAAGGAATAATAATAAAATAATTATATAGCTTTTTTACTGCTTTAGATGGAAGTTGTCTTTAGGTCGAATCCAGGTGCTTTTTTTCAATTTAAGGTTTTTTTTGAATTTCATTTTTCAGCTCTTTTTCCTCAATGTAGGGAATTCTAACGCTCGTCTCACAGGAACTTGATGGGTTATTTAGTGCGGGCCGCTCATTGGGTTGGAAAGTGTTCTTAAGATGTTCAGCGAGTAACTCTATTTTGTTGGCATCAGATTTAGCCCAGGTGCGATCTGATTTTCTTAAAGGTGATATATGTTTAACCGGCCTTTTCAGATATTGCTTTCCATAATGGTTTATATCGATTTATAGGATGATAAACCAGCCAGACATTGTTGTACTCATAATATTTTAGTGATTTTATTTAATTGGGTTTTGTGAGCTGGATTGCTGCCATTTATTTCGAACTTTTCTCTTCTCCGATATGAGATTTTTAATTTCAGAAGGATAGTTAAGTCTAACAGATTTTCTTTCTATAGCAGGAGAACTTTTCCACGCAGATTTTTGGAGTGTTTGGGTAAAGATTAGAATTTCATCGTCGAGTTGGTCTTCAATTTGTGACCGAGTTGTTAGATTTATTTCTTTGTCTAATATACGTTGGAAATAATTCCAAACCGTTAATTTATTTACAAGATGTGTATTTTGTTGTTTCAGGTCCGTTTTTGAGGTCTGCTCCTTCTTCAACTAACTAAAGTCAAGTAAGTCAGGAGACTTAGCCAAATCGGTTGGCCAGTTTGTAGATTTTCCAGTTGAAATAAATTCACTTATTTCTTATGAACAGATTTTTTTTTGCTGTTTAAGAGGTTATTTTGTATATTTTGAAATGATATTTGAACTTTACGAGTATTAAAATTTATTTGGTAAAGTATTGCAACAAGTTGAATTTGGCACACTTTAATACCTCACTTCTTTTTGTCATGTTAGGTGCAAATAAAACACTATACTACGTCGACTTTTCAATATAAATCATCGTAAACTTTCGAAAGTTAAAGCGGCCTTGACACAAATCTGCAACTTGGATTAAATCTTTTCAGTTTACTGGGCGCCAGAGCATGTGTTTCTCATTCTTACTATGTACATGTACGTATCTAATATCGGCATATATTTTGTATTTTTTTTTTTTTTCCTAATTTAAACCCGCATGGAAATATCTCCAAGTTCAAGGCAACGTTACTCTGTTGAAATGAAAGTAGGCAGAGAGAAAAATCTTTTCATTACGAACCGCACAAGGACGGATGAAACAAAATGTCAATGCCAGTCAACAGGACAAACAAAAATATGTAATTACAAACCTACCCGGATCCGGAATCACTTTTTTTAACGACTGTCTATATAATATATACATACTGTACAGTGTACATATGTATAGGTATATACAGATAGATAGAATCATAAAGAGATTGTTTTTATATACAAATGCAGTATCATTCGTACGAAAATAAGTAAAGCACCCCATCCTGGAATGTCCTTCATGCCACTTGCCTTTTATGAGTGAAAAAGTTTATTAAGTACGTGTTCATTCGCGATATGGCACCGCAGCACGTGGACGGATTTTTATTTTTGGTACCTATCGGCTGTGTGGAATTTTTATTTCTATACAATTGTAGCGAAGATGTGGTAGATATGTGGTTATGTGAGATTACTTTTACGTGTGGGTGAGTTTTAATTATTTTTGAGAAAAAAACACTTTGACCTTCTACAGATCAAAAATAAAACCGGATAGTACCCTCCATGTTTAGTATTCTTCAAATGTAAAGGGCACAGCTATTGACAAGGATTGGTTTCCTGTTGCCTAAAAGCTATGCCACCTGTGATTGTGACTATTTTGATCCCTTCTAGCTTGAAATTTGTAATGTTATTTAATTGAGGTACCTATGTGTTAAAAATCATGTTTTGGAGGACAGTTTTGGGAAGGTTGCAACGTTAAGGTGGTAAAGAAAGAGAAGAGAGCATGAATGGGAAGTTGAGAAATATTGTGCTACAGACATAGAATTGTACATATTCGGGCAAGTGCATACAAATTTGACTTATGTAATAACATATCCGAAGACTGACTTCGAATGTGAATGAAGGGGAAGGCGGACAGAATGCCGAAAAACATAATCCCGAAAACCCAAAATCCCGAAAACCCAAAGTCCAGAAATCTTAAAATTCCACAAATCCACAATCCCGAAAACCCACAATCCCGAAAGACCAAATTCCCGAAAATGAAAGCGAACACCTCGCACCCACTCCAAATCCTACAGTGACTCCAAGCAGGGGGGTTGCAGGGGGCAGCATGCCCCCTCATACATATTCTACTGTTTATGCATTGTGGATATAATATATAAATATTTGATCATTTGTCAAATTTTTAATTTTATATAATTTTTCGGGATTTAGTTTTCGGGACTTTTTTCGGGATTTTGGCCTTTCAGGATTTTGGATTTTCAAGATTTTGGTTTTTCGGGATTTCACTTTTCGGGATTTTGACCCCAACCCGAATGAAGAGTATGGCCAAAGTTTTGGACAAATGGGTTGGCCACTCCGGATCGCGGATTATGGCGAATTTGACCAAAGTCGAGGTGCAGGCCCTTCGATATAGAAGTTAGCTGTCAATAAGTATGTATCCACAAATAAAGAGTCCCGAACAAGCAGCGGATATTGGAGGACTTGGCAGCTTCGCAATGCGATTTTCTATGTACATATGTACCTGGGTCCAATATCGACATAGCAACGTGATGTCGACTTCAAATAAGTATCAAGCCATAATGCAAACCGTACCGCCAGGGGTTGTGAACAGTCTGTTTCTCCTGCTGAAATCAAAAACAATCGGCCTGAGATTCCAAAGAATATGCCTGTTTTTGTTTCATCAAAATCGGTTCAGTATTATTTGTTCCAGGTAACAAAAATAAGTCGCGTTGAAAAATACGGTAAAATAGCAAGAAAAATAAAGTGTATGACTGGGTCGCACGTACTTGCACCTACATATATGCTGTTTATTTGAAAAAACACAGATTTGAAATAAACTTTCTTTTTTTTAAATCCATTAAAAGAATTTTTTTTGATAATCTTCCAAAACTTGTTAAACCATGAACAAAATCGATTGGACCACAGCCGGAAAATAATCAATTTTTAAAAACCAGATAGGAATTAAGCCACCTGATACCATAGTCCACCTCAAATATCAAGTTTGATCAAGAAGGTTGGAGCCGTTTTCGAGAAAATCTATTTTTTTCAAAATCAGCCAGATATGAAGTTTGAAGTAAATCCATCCAGCCGTTTCGGCTGCAGTCGTACATACAGACAGAAAATGTTCTCCTCCTGAAAATTTTCGATCTATGTAAGTAAGTGATTCTATCTGATTGTTTAATCAGACAGAATTGAGAGATCCAAATAAAAACATTTGCCAAATGAAAATGTTTTGGACTACCGATCCCCAAAACTTACGGCCACCCCATCACGATTTAAAAATCAATTAGGTTGAAGACGCTAGCGATCGCAAATCGTCAATCAACTGGTCTTAAATCCGGATAGCTGACTATTCGAGAATACAGGATAATTAGGAAAACAAACTCAGAAATGTGAAAGGAATAGTAGACACATTTGAACATCTTTTGCAAAATTGGTCCTACGTAAAGTACCTTCAATTTTGAGGTTAAAATGAAAATTTCGACTAGACATTAGCCCACAGACGGAAGATATGAAGTTTGAAGTACAGACGGATAAATATATGGACAGACAGTTGAATTGTAGGACCCAGTTTTTTGAGTTTCTCTATTTGCTTTGCTATGCTTTTCACGAAAGCTTTTAAATGAGTAGGTAAAAAGAAAAAAAAAAAAACAAAGTTGGATGCCGCTCAATTTTTTTCAACAAAAAGGGACTAAAACCTTTTTTATTTTGTATTTATATTCGTCTTTCAAATTAGGATTTATCGAGATTAAGGTCTTTCTTTCCAACAAAGGCAAAAGCACAGGAGATACAACTGACTGCGATTCGTACAAAGAATCCCTAAAAATATATATAAAAAAAAAAAGAATTGAGGAAAGCCAAACGTAATTCTTGGAGAATCTTTTGTGTCATCTAGGCTGAGAAGAAACCTCTCGACAAATCCATCAATGTTTACTAGAAACAGATGGGTCTTGGATAACATTCAGTGTAGATACGTTAAATTTACTAATTGATACACACTTAACAAGTATCTCCCAAACTACCAACAATTTTTACCCTAACAAGTGAAATGCTCAAAAAACCAACCTCGCAAGTCTGATTACACAGGACAAACTCCTTTGGGCGCTACATAGCTTTAAACTATACAAATCCGCTGGACCAGATGGCATAACACCTGCTGAATTACAGATGACATCTGCAATTTATATATTTTAGAGCTGTATTGGTCTGGTCCATATACCACAACTATGGAGAGAAGTAAATGTAGTTTTCATACCCAAAGCTGGAAAATATTCACACACTAGTCCAAAAGACCTCAGACATAAAAGTCTATCAACTTTCCTTCTAAAAATGAAATCGCTGCTAGCTCAGCTATTCGCCTTAAGGCTACTTTACAGTGGTCCATCACAGTACTAGTATATAGCCACGTCTCCATTTTAAACAATTTTGCAATCTTCACTGAAAACATTGACTATACTATAACCAAGCTAAATTTTGACACACAATTCCAAGTTACCGTCCCTTCCAGAGCATTCTGGGAAGAAGGTGGTTTTACGGAAGATAAGTCGTTAGATTTTTATACCGACGGCTCAAAAATTAACGACGGGGTGGGTGGTAGTGTCTTCTCTGATAGGCTTAATTTAAACCTCTCTTTTCGTCTTCCAAACCAATGTAGCATGTTCCAAGCGGAGATAATGGCAATAAGGGCTAAAGAAAAACGTGATATCAACTGCTGATATCCGCATCTTTGCAGACAGCTAAGCAGCAATCAAATCCTTGAATCACCCCCTATAAATTTTCTATCAATTCTAAACTGCCGATCTTGTCTTAAAGAGATGGCGGAGCAGTTCAATATTCACCTAATTTGGCTGCCGGGGCATAGGGACATTCGGGGAAATTGTAAGGCTGACGAACTTGCCAGACATGGAACAACAATACCCATCCTTCCAAGCAAAAGTTCACTGGGTATGCCGATCGCTACATGTAAACTTAAATTAAAGCTGGATGCTATTGAAGGGACGAATTCTAGGTGAACAAGTGGTACAACGTGTCTAGCTGGATCTGAAACGCTCTAAGAATTTGATTTCTTTCAATAGATTGCATATCAGCGCTGTAATTGATGTCATTACTCATACTGGACACTTTCTAATAGGCAAGCATGCAATAAGGGTTGGCGTATTTTCAAATGATTTTTATAGAAGCTGCATGGACGAGGAAACTATTCTTCAGCTTCTTTGCACCTGCCCAGCTCTCTCCCAGAGAAGGAAACACTACTTAGGGACCTTCTGTTTCAACGACCTAAATGATTTGAAAAAAATAGACGTTACGGACCTCCTATGCTTCATCAGAAACTTCAATTGGTTCAATGAGTAGGCTAGAAACTGCTTTCCAAACCCATGTGGTATCACAATGCACCTATTACGGGTCTAAGTGTGTTAGTTTTTAGCTGATAGACACCTCAACCTAACCTAAACTTACCTATGGTCTTCCTGTCGCACTGTCATTTTTGGCGAGAAAATACTTGTTAGTATTGGTGGCTGATTTCGCTCGTCGCTGCTCTCCAGTTGAGTCAGCTGCCAGAACAAAGTGAGTCTCATCCAAAGTTCTGACGCTTCCCCTACTGTCACAAATCACTCAAAATAATTCACCATTGATACGAGTATTCGCCGATATAGGTGTTCTAGTGATTGCTTGGTTTCACATAACCAGAATCAGAACTTGACTAAACTAATAACTGCCAATTATTGCTAACTAAACTAAGGTAAAACTTATTGGGGAACTTACTAAAGCTTCCTCAGAAACTATGGGGTATATGAATATAAAAAGCACCCAGAGAATTCGAAGCTATCCTTCACCAAATGGTGTTACAAAAATCATCAATGAAAACGCAACCATTGCAGAAAAGGGTTGAGTTATTGCTTAGGGTACGGCCTCGGATGGTCCGTCCATTTAGGGCTCTATGTCATCTGTCCATCTGGCCCATCTAGCTCCTGTTTTGTAAACCCCTCAGGAATGAAAAATGTTGAGTTAGAAAACTCAACAAATACAATCCTTCGATGGGCAGAGCACAGCAATCAAATTTTCGACATAAAAAGGTAACAAAGATTTCTTTTCTGTTTTCTCTTTTCCCAAAAAAATTTTGCAATGAACTTAAGACCTATTATGTACGAGTACATTTTGGCTCAGTTGGAAATGCAATGCAAGACTTACCCGAAAATGGTTTAGCAACACAAAAGTTTTCACAATTTATAATTTGGCGGGTGCTGACGGACTATAAGCAGATATGGATATTTTTTTTTTTTTTTGGTTGCGCCTGGAGGTGCAGGAATCTTCAAAAGATACCAATGGCCCGTACCATTGGTTATGCTCGATTCATATATCTGACCTGATGA